>OY294045.1:81054576-81116917 GCA_958510825.1 Brachypterus glaber | reverse complement strand
TGAATTTTCGTTGCAAAAAAACGTTGCAAACTTCAGCTTCATCTATCTTAAAGTGTACCAGAGTTATTAATTAAAAACTTTATTTTTATTACAATTTTAAACCAACCTTTATAGGAATTTTTTTATTATTTTTGGATGCAGAATCACCTCTTAAATTTTGGCTTGTCAGTTATTGATCAACCTGTATATATTCTACGAATATAAATTATTTTTATTGTCACTTTTATTTTCTGAACACTTTCGCTACTGGGGGATGTTTGTGTTTCGACCCCACAGGCCAAGCATACATACAAACGAGACACAACATCTACTACTAGCCCACACAAGTCCTGGACTTAGGGGATACTTAATTAAGTAGAATAGTATGAGATTAAACAAACATATACTAGCTAACTAACAGTATCAGCCATGCACAGGCCACGAGTCCCTTATTTGAGCTGCACCTTCCTACAGAGCATGTTAAAACTGTCCTCCTAGATCGTGGCTTTTTAATACAAAGATAATCGGATCATATATGAGACATCGGTCTATTTGAAAAATTGTCGTAGCTCATATATGGGCCGCTTGGTAGCGAACGTGTTAATAAGATATCGAGTGTATAAATAAATAAATAAATATGAAAAACTGTAGTGGAACATGACAAACCTTTTAGAATCTTGGTCTAAAATGTGTTAGTCACGGTTTAAATTTAAATAAACATATTATGTTTAACATAAATGGACTTACCTTGTTCAATGCAAGTTGCAGTTCTTCCGCTGCAAGGCTAGTTGGTAATAAATTGTTTTTGCTATCTCTAGAAAATGTTTCTGATGTCGAGGTCATGTTTACAAATTTATCTTAGCAAAGGTCAAACATATCAGCAATTAGCATTAAAAATATATAAACCATAACTTTTAATCTTTTGTGGTTATGTATGTCACTGACTGCTCAGCTGATATGAAAATGACATCGGCGGTGTTGCCACTTCGTAATCTTTTTACGCAAAGAATATTTAAATACACTGCACAGTAAAATCGCTTTCCCATTTGTCACCTTCGCGCGTTAAATGGATTTTTTTTATCAGATTCACTTTCAGCAACCTCAAAAACCCCAATATACAAATTTTCACTAACACTACCCCCACCTTCCAGGGGGTTGAGTTAGAATATTTTTATTATCAGATTCAGTTTTAGCTACCTCATAAACCCCTTTATACCAATTTTCAAGTCCAAACGAAAACTACCCCTCACCCCTCAGGGGGTGAAATTGGAATTTTTTTATTATGAGATTTAGTTTCAGCAACCTCAAAACCCCCTATTTACCAACGTTCACAAAAATTACCCCCCCCCCCCTTAGGGGGTGGAATTGGAAAAATATTATCAAATTCAGTTTCGTCGTCCCCAAAAACCCATATATACCAATTTTGGCAAAAATATTGAAAATATTTAAAAATATTTAACCCTCACCCCCGGGTGGAGTTAGAAATTTTTTATTATCATATTTGATTTCAGCAACCTCAAAAACCCCTATAATTTTCAAATTTTTGTGAAAAATTATTGTATTTACTTCATTTTCCCCCCTTACCCCAACCCAATGTTTACCAAAAACAATCTCGAGCGAACTTTTGGTAACATACCTGTATGCCAAATTTCAAGTCTCTAGCTTGAAGCGTTCTTAAGTTATCGTGGATACAAGATTTCCCGGACAGAACGATCGACCAACCGAACGACCGATAGCCAAAATAAAGTTATGAGTATTTCTTCTAGGAAAAAATACAAATTTTTGATATTTTATATGATTTGAAAATAATTGCGCACGCATGCAAACATATATTTAACATATATGAATAAAAAAATATTTAAACGTTTCTGAAATACCTCTGGGCAAAATCAGTCCTTTAAAGAGTACCCTAGTGCAGGGTTCCCACCAAAAACTGACATTCAAATTCCAGGTATTTTCCAGGTTTTCCAGGTAAAAATTATTAAAATTCTAGGTATAGTAAAAGAGTTTTAGTATATAATAATAATAATATTAAAGTAACAAAACATTTTAAAAAAATATTTTTTTTTCGATTTTTGTTTTCGAAAAAAATCATTTCGGGTAATTGATTGTCATACCTCGCAGCATTCTGAATTTTGTAAAATCAAATTTTTTTCGAAAAAAAAAAATCTTTAAAAAAAGAATAAAAAAAAAGAAAAATAGATTTTTAGCAAAAGTGATAATTTTAATCATAATGAAAAAAATGCAGCGGTTTGAACGTTTGAGGGCTTCTTTAAGATAAGGTTGAAGAAAAAAGTACCTTTTTTACTCGGCTGCGCCTCGTAAGAAAAAAGCAATCTCGTGCACTAAAAACTAGGTTTGCGTACTCGGTGCGTAATATACTATTTTATCATTGCTCTACAACCATTTTTCGTCAAGTTCTTTAATTTTTGTGCTAAGGCTATTTAATTTCTCTTAAAAAAAATATATTATGTGTTAAATTCCAGGTGCTATTACAAAATTCCAGATATAAAAAAAGTGTTTTTTAAGAAAAAATGTCAAATTCCAGGTATTCCAGGTGGGAATCTAAATTCCATGCGTTTTCCAGGTTTTCAAGGTTTTCCAGGATTGGTGGGAACCCTGTAGTAGAAATTTAAAGACAAATTACTGGAAAAAATGTCATAAAAGAATAAGAATTCCGTTGGGAAAAAAGGGACGGCAGAAACTGAAGTGGATCTGGATTTGATAGTGTTTAGTTTTCATCCTGTATATAGTAGATTTTGATAAGTCCCTTATGCGGACAAATATAAGGTTTCGTGCGCATGACGTACTAGCTGGCTTAAAGCGATATTTCAGTAGTTTGACAGAGTTAGTAAAACAGCACGGTCCGCACAATACGTTAAATTCGCCAGGGGCGCGATACTCACGCCACTATCGCTTCCAAAGAACAAAAATAACAATAGTTATTCGTAATGAATGAAAAATACATCCAATAAATAACATTTCGCGTAAAACGAGTGCAAATAGGGCTTACGCCATTTCTCCGAGGAAACATTATCTTGGGACCAAGTACAAGAAGACACCTGGAACAATACCAGTAAGTCCCCTTTGCCTCACGTCTCAAAGGTCCTTCGATAAAACACCCCAGCGGTTAACAGATAGATTCATCTTCTGAGAAGATTAGTATTTTTTTTTCACATTTTTACTTATTTTTTTTTTTAATTGAAAGAGAAATTAACCTTCTTAAAAGATAAATCTACCAGATCCACCGCAGTGTCAGACTGAAACTTCCAGTTCTTCAACATTTTTGATTAGAAAAGATGTTTCTTCAAAGTAGACAGCTGCCGACGCCATTTTATTGATTCCACATATAAGCCTATGATCCTATACTAATCTATATGGTTGCCAACCTATTATAGCTCAAAAATACGAGAAACACTATATAAAAATACTAGGCAAATCATATAGATTCCCACAGAAATACTATACATATCTTACTATATTAATCTATAATATATGAATTTATATGGTTTTTTTAAGAGGGGAGCTTTTTTTTAGTAATCAAATTTTTGCCAGATTAGCGCCTAAGTGTACGGGCGCCAGGTCAACATTGTACGTTTACATATAGCGCTAACTGTTTTCAGCTATTAACAGGCCATTTAGGCCCAGAGCTTCTGGCGAAAGGAAGGTCACGTCTTCCTTAACCTCGCCCTCACGAACCGGGATGTCGCATATCTTATGATATGGGGTGATGTGGTTAGCATCACGTCTTATTCCCCCTTGTTCTTAACGAACGCAATTCTTTATAGTCACATATAAATGACTGCAAAGCCTATAGGGCAAGCATAGTCGAATTAATCAATTAATGAAAAATTTTCTTCTACTCCGCGGGGAATCGATGTAATGTAATGTAAATCCGCGGGGAATCGAACCACCGCCTCTTGTGTCTAACGGTCTACTTACAAGCGTTTTAGACCGCTAGACCACGCTAACTACCGAGGTTTATAACTCCTTCAATTCCTCTTCCTCTAAAACAGCTTCACAAAAAAGACTGCTGTCGGGATTTGTAAATCCCGGTACTTAGTTGGCGCTATGTGTAAACGTAGGCATCTTTGTCTTCCGGCGGCCCTAATAATTTAATGTAAACCCGCAGGTTTAAAATATTACCATTAAAGTTAACTACACTATAAGAAAAAATTGAATTTTATCTTTAAGGCATGAGATTTATCCATGTCATTTGAAAATTTAGTTATAGTGGAGTTCCCGAACGGTTTTGCTATTTTAGGTTGTTTAGGCGATTTTTTTAAATTTATAAGGGGGTCTTGGATAACGATTCACTCACCGCAGTAATGAGAAGAATCCAGCGCATGCGCAACGATTTTCTTATTTTTGTTTTGACGTATGCCAAAAATTATTTTAAGGTTATGTAACATTCTTTTGTAGAATTTTACAAAAATATCTACTTTTTGTTTTTTTAATTGGCTAAAAGTACTCGTTTTTAATAGTATTTTCGTAAAAAAAAATTGCGGAATATTCATTAATAAACATTTGATTCTTAAAATATATCGCCTTCTAAATTCTGAAATATCGTATCTGAAAAATGCCTCCCATTAAAAAAAAACACCAAACCAGCAAACTACCAAACCAAACCATTATTAACGTAAACCAACGCCTCCTATTAAAAAAAACACCAAACCAGCAAACTACCAAACCAAACCATTGTTAACGTAAACCAACGCCTCCCATTAAAAAAAAAACACCAAACCAGCAAACTACCAAACCAAACCAAACCATTGTTAACGTAAACCAACCCCCCCCATTAAAAAAATCAAACAGAAATTCTTGAGTATTTTAACAATCTTTTGCTATTCTATTCTATATTTTCCGCACCTAATTATATTCAAGACAGTAAGTTTTAGTAATAAAACCAGAAATCAGTGCAAAAATATAGTTCATTTTTGTGGACCTGATGCGCACCGTAACCCCACTCAAATTAAACTATTTAATAAAACTACAACTGCCTAAACGGAAGCCACTTTTGACATCCGTCAAAACAAAAATAAGCAAACCAGTGCGCATGTGCTAGATTCTTCTCATTACTGCGGTGAGCGAATCGTCTTGGATATTAGCGTGCAGTGATAACTTTAAATAAAAAAATCGACTAAATGACCTAAAGCAGCGAAACCCTTTTGGGGACTTGACTATATTCGTCTTAAATTAATGACTCACGTTGAAAGACCTCATGCCTAAATTATTTGTCACAGTGATCATATCTGCCACCATCCCCTTTTCAACCAAAAAACTTGAAAGAAATTTTTTACAACGTAAAAAAATCAGTTTATTGTATTGAGGGGGTTATAGAAAGCATGACGTAATTATACACGGTGTATTTGAAATAGCGTAGGAAATTATAACAGGTGATTCTACATGATAAAATATGACAAAAAGTTCCTATAAACATATGTCTAAAAATGCGTCATACGGGAGCTACGCCCCTTTGAAAGTGACTAAAAAAAATCGGTTTTTATTTAATAACTCAGGAACCCTTTGAGATATATCAACGAGGTTTTGCACGTCAACTAATCCTACCAAGGCCTGTTTTATGTGTTATTTTCATGTACTTATTTCAACCAGGGGTGTGCGAAACTTTTTTGCAATTTTATTTTTGAAATATGATTCCTCAGGTCAAAATACATAAAAAAGGTACTCTTGTTGTAATACTGTAGGATTAACCGTTTTCGAGAAAAATTCATCTGAAGGTGAAATTCCACGGTTCGAGGACGAAAAATTAAATACTAAAATGTTTGTAAACCAAAATTTTAATGATGCAGGGCGAATGTACATTAAAAACTAAGAAAAAAACCTCATATACAGGTACTTCCAAAAATCAATCCTAATGGAGCTATGGTCCCCTAAATATGCACCATTTTTAAAGGGCTATGGTAGCTTTAAAAGCGTTTTTTCTACCTACATGTATGGAAACTTTTTTTCTTAGTTTTTGATGTAGAATAACATTGCATCATTAAAATTTTGGTTTTCGTATTTAATTTTTCGTCCTCGAACCGTGAAATTTCACCTTCAAATGAACTTTTCTCGAAAACGGTTACTCCTACAGTATTACAACAAGAGTACCTTTTTTATGTATTTTGACCTGAGGAATCATATTTCAAAAATAAAATTGCAAAAAAGTTACACAGAAAAAAGTTTGGGACAAAAAACTGATAAGGTCCCCCCTTTCGCACACCCCTGGTTTAAATAAGTACGTGAAAATGACATACAAAGATGGGCCTTATTAGGATTAATTCACGTGCAAAACCTCGTTAACATATCTCAAAGGGTTCCTGAGTTATTAAATAAAAACCGATTTTTTTAGCCAATTTCAAAGGGGCGTAGCTCCTTTATGAAGCATTTTTAGACATATGTTTATAGGAACTTTTTGTCATATTTTATCATGTAGAATCACCTGTTAAATTTTCCTACCCTATTTCAAATACACCCTGTATAGGAGGGTGGGCCAGCTCGACGAAGCGTGACTTAATTAAAGGATGACTTCTAAATATAGTTTTTAATGTTAAATCGCCCTGAAATATTAAAACTATTATTGGCGCAATGTTTAGTTCCTATTTTTGATGTTCAGAAAAAATCTCTTTAATTGCAATTTTCTAGAAAACGGTTGGTTTTATGGTGTTACACTAGGAGTACCTTTTTTATGTATTTTTAACTAAAGAATTATATTTTATTGAGAAAATGTCAAAAAAATACAGATAAAAAAGTTTGGGGCAAAAAAGTGACATAGCTGTCCCATTTTGCACGTCCCTGGTTAAAGTTTCCAAATAAAAATTACATAAAATGATAGCCTTTATCAATGTTAAGGCATGTGAAAAAATTCGTTACTGTGGTTAATAGGGTAAAAGATATATTAAATAAAAACTTTTTTTTAGGGGCACTCTTAGAAGGGCCGTATCTTCCTTAGGGCTTGTTTACGGACCAACCATTATAGGAAATTTTTTTCATAATTTTTGTATAAAATTTATCTACGCGAGTTATGGAACACCCTGTATATAAAAACTATATATATTTTTTTGTGAAATCTAAAACATTCATGGCAAAAAAACCGCTATAATTATAGATACTAATTTATTTAAAGACAAAAAGTGGCAGAATTAGAGGTTATTGCATCATAAATAAATGTATTATTCAATGGTTTATACTGATGCGTTATCAGTTTTATCACTTCATGCGCAGCACATCCACCCAAGATTGCTGAAACGGAGTGTAATTCGGCGCCTCCATTTCTGCATACTTCATGGACTCTTTCGTCTCTCAGAACGTGAGAACATCCCCATTCTGATAGAAGTTTTCCAGTAATACCTATGAATTAAAAAGCTCTAAATAATAAAGATCTTAGACCAAATTCGATATAAGAAAAAAATTTACAATTTAAAACAATTAATTTATTTTTAAAATAAAAACGATCGTTAAATCGAAAATAATTGTTTTAAATGACATATCACACAACCTACCCTTCTATTTAAAATTCCCCCCCAGCTAATTATTTAAAAAGTTTTCATCGAATGCTATTTGCTCCTTATAACTTTTTATAACACGTTATGGGACTGTATCTGAAACTACAGGTATCACCGGTCACGGCCTAAATTCGCTTTAAAAATGACGGTTAGGGGCTCATACATCGAACTGCCAATGGTTGTTGTGGTGTTTTTTATGGCTAAGGTAAGTTTATAACTTATTTGTATTAAAATTAAGTAAAACATTACGAAAACCTTCCTAGAGTATGTTTTTGTCTTGTAACACCGGTCACAGGGTGTACTTACTTAATTAGTAGAATAATTAAACTAAAAACTTCATGCCATAGTGCCGGCAGAGAATCTTGAGCATTTTAAACATTAAAAAATATTAAATGTGTTTAGGTAGAGCCGGGAAATTTAAAAACGTTACTTAATGTAACGCCGGTCACAGTAACGCCGGTCACAGTAACGCCGGTCACAAATTTGAAATTTGCATACACAAATTTGCATGCAAATTTTACATGCTTTTATTTAGCGCGGACATTTATAAAATTGGCAAGTAGATACATGCACAAACACAAATTAGTAGGTGTTGCTATAATATATTATTTTGATTTTTTTTTTCGACAAAAGTTGCCTGTAAATAAATTTTGACCCAAGTGCCTAATAAATACATACCATCTCTCAAAACTTAAGGAGTTATTTTCAAAGAAATATCACTTACATTTTAGTTTAAGAACATCTGGTTCAACTTGGTCATCAAACTGTCCAGGATAAGTATTAAATTCACTAATAAATCTCTCCAAGCCTCTCAGAGTTATATAATAAAACATTAAACTGTCCGGATCTTCCAGATACGATGACAAATCTAGATTAGTTTTCTTGTATTCATCTGCAATGCAGCTTCCCCTGATCACATGCAATTCACTTGAATGCTTGCAGAATAGTTTCACCTAAAATAAAAAAATTGAAGATATTTTTTATATTTTTTGACATATCGTCTGTTTAGAGTAATAATTAATAGTTATTTATGTTACTAGTGGGTAAAGTAAGATATCAGTTTACCCATGAGTGCGATACAAGGTTTTATCCAATAAATAGCTTAGAAATTCATATTTTTATTAAAAATTTTAATGACATTTACAAGAAAATAATTTGACAAGTGACAGTTGAGTGGGTAAAATAAATAATTATGCACTCAATAAAGTAAAAGTCACGCGGGGGTTATTATTGAGTTTATCTATTTACAATAAAGCTGGTAATTGTCTCATTATTTGTATGTATTGGATAAAATATTTTTATACTATGGTCTATTTCATCAAGCAAGATAGTAAATTAAAAATAGCACAGTGAATTCTTTCAAAACGGATTCGAATATTGGATGTGCGAATATACTATACTACTATATAATATTTTATAAAACATAACTATATTCTATACACAAACATATACTATTCAAACCTGTTGCAAAAATATTTACTGTACGATTTTTAATTTACTATCTTGCTTGATGAAACAGACCATAGTTATAATTTTGACAGATTATCTATTTAGAGTAATTATGACTGGAAACTGATGTTCTGAAAAAAACGTGATCAATAAGTTTTCTTTATGTAGTTTTGAGTGTAGTTTTTACGAAAAGAGATCAAGATCAATTTATATCAGTTTTTTTTTCCAAAAATTCTCTTAATTTTTTATTAAATGAAAACGATTAAAAATATGAAAAACTGTATTTTCCAAGTATTACGAGTAATTTATTTTATTATTCGCAACGCTGTTGATAATTTATAAACAAGTAAAGATATACGTATAAAAGTGAACCCAATATGTATGACAAAGATAGCGAAGATTATTGTATCTTGTAAACTCTCCCATGAAAATAAGCTTTCTGAATAGTTGATATTACTTCCTAACTAAATCAATGCTCCGTTATTACGTGGAATGAACTGTAGTACAACTTTAAACGGCTTGAAACAAATAAATATAACGTCTATTGTCATGCGTTATGACTTTCTATCGATGGTTTTGTTCTTTTAGCTAAATAAAAATTGTTTTATTATATTTTAAAAAAGGTATTTAATTCATTTTTAAAAACGTAACAGCGTGTAGTGATAACTGTCGTTGTAGTGTTAAATATATTTTTCTACAATCTAATAGAAAAGTTAACATTTCTACAAAAACAAATAAAGTTTTCTGACCGAAAAATACCTTATTTCTTAGAATTTTACTTTTCTGCTCGTTACCATGACAGCAAGTGCATAATTGAATTTTGCGCGCTAGAGTGTAGGCAACTGGCAAGTCAATCGTAAAACAGCTGTCAACTCGACAGTGTCAAGTATATGCTACGGGATGTTGTTTTTGCCAACTCAGGATCATTTAAACGTTGAAATTTTAAAAGTTTTTAAAGGTTTAAATTAAAAAATAATTCCTCGTCTTATTTCAATATTCGCAGAAAATCGATAAAATTGCACAGTATCAAGAGTGTCTTTTTCGGCCTTTTTATTTACAAATAATATATTCATAATTTAAAACATGTACAATTACCAGTTTTGAATACACTAGTCTGGGTCCGCACGAACCTTTGAGTAAATTATACATGGTGTATAATATTTGACTCAAACAACAGCAACTTTGAGACAGTTATGGGGGCACAAGATGTTGAGCCAGGATTTTTTTTTTGTAATCAAATCAAATCAAATCATTTATTTCGTTCGTAGAAACAAGTTTTTGAACATGTCAAAGAGAATTACATAAAAATGTTAGATATGTTAAATTACATAATTGTTAACTTACAGATTAAAAGCTTATCATAAGCACAAAAATAGGTACGTCACAGATATAAAATTATAGAATGAGTATATACATGTGTTTATACAGTATACTATCACTCAACCAATGGCCATTTAAAATCATTTACTTTATAGAAACATTCTTTTAATAGAGTTTTCTTTACTGTTTTTCTAAACAGGTGTACGTTTTTAATGTTTTTTATGTCACAGGGTAACAAATTGAATAGTTTTAAGCCAACATGTATGGGAGATTTGTCATAAGTTTTATATAATCTTCGATAATGCATATGAAAGTTATTAGCATTTCTAGTGAAATAATCATGAACTAGGTTGTTTGTGACATAAGTAGTTTTATTTTTATAGGCATTTGTTAGCAGTTCAAGAATTAGGATACACGGTAGTGAGAGAATGTTCATGTTTAGAAATAGAGGTTTACATGGGTGATCATATGAAGCCCCAGCTAGGCAGCGTAAAACACGTTTTTGTGCCCGGAAAACATATTCAAAGTTTGTTGAGAGACCCCACGTTAAGATCCCATAAGATAACCGTGATTCTATATTGGCGTGGTAAAACATGACTAATTGAGGTCTTGTCAGTATACACTTTAAGGCTCGTACTTGATAGCAGGTTGTGTTAATTTGTTTGATTAGTTTATCGCATTGGGCGTTCCATGCTAAGGTTTCATCTATTGTTACACCCAGAAAAGGTACTTGATCAACTCTTTCAATGTTTTTGTCATTAATTTCTAAGTTAATATTATTTAGATTCCTCTTTTTATTGGTGTGAAATCTTAGGTATTTTGTTTTAGAAGCATTTAAGTATAAGGAGTTGGCATTAAACCATTGCGTTAATTTTTGACAGATTATTGGTAGATGATGTTTCCATTCCTCCTCAGACTTAAACGATAGGAGGATAGAGGCATCGTCTGCATACATGATAATTTTTTGTTTTATGAAATGTGGGAGATCATTTATAAATAAGATAAAAAGGATGGGCCCCAGGATAGATCCCTGGGGCACGCCCATGTCTACCTCTATTGGTTCAGAACGGTAATTTTTTGTGTAATCTTTTGATTTGTGTCTCACCTGTACAATCTGCTTTCGATTGTGCAGGTATGACTCAAGCCAATCATATGCCTTGCCCCTTATTCCGTAGCGATAAAGCTTATCTAGTAAAGTTTGAATTCTGACACAGTCAAATGCCCTGCTGAGATCACAAAATATCCCAGCAGGGCATTCGCCTGCGTCAATTTTGTCTAAGAGATTACTTAGGAAGCATAAGGTGGCCGTAGAGGTTGACCGACCTTGACGGAATCCGTGTTGTGAGTCATCAATAATCTGGTTTATATGTAGAAATGTTATTAAGCGATCAAGCATACAATATTCAAATAATTTTGAAAAGGCGGGAGCGAGACTGATAGGTCTGTAGTTCTCCATCAGTTTCGCCTCCCCTTTCTTGTATATGGGGATTATAAGTGAGTTTTTGAGTTTGGAGGGGTAGATGCCCTCTGTGAATGACGTTTACTATATGCGCTAGGGGGGAGGAGATAAACTCCGCTACACTTTTTATGGAGTACCACCAAGGTGTTCAACATTTTCCAGACCCAAGCATTTTTGATTTGATTTATTAGAGTGGGTAGCCAAAATATGAAATTTCTATCTTAATAAAGCGAGAATCGTGGTTTGGACTGTTCACTGTATGAATTTTTCCCAAAATTTGCCTACGGAATACTCGAATATCATAAAATATTTTAGTGTAATTTTTATTTTACCTATGAATTTAAACTGTAACTAGTAAGTGCTCATAGATTATTATTAATAAACGAACTTTACATACCTCACTTTCACTAATTATATCTTGAGGTAACCCCAGATTCCTAGCAATTTGACAAGCTCTTCTATAAACAGTTTCAGATTGGTGTTGTGCTTGTTTCTGATAGAGTTGTTGTAAAGTGACATAATTATTTGTATCAGCTGCCATATCTGGAATACTTCCTAAAAAATAAATTATTTATTTTTGTTTTAATCTAGTGTATTCCTTATCAAATTAAAATGTTGCAATCAAAAAACATCGAACATACACGCTCCCTTGAAATGTATTTTCTGATAAATTATTATTTTATTGAGGTATATATAGTCATGGAGAGCCCCAAATAAGCTAAATGCTCTCCATGGACGAATACTATAAACTTACTAAAAAAAACGTAGGATAGCTGCGAAGATCCATAAAAATAAGCCTAACGCGACATTGTTTCATATGCACAAAAATCGGGAATTTACATTTTGTATTTTGTAAATTTCATTTGTTGTCACTGACAACTATTTGTATAAATCGATCAAAATAATGATAGAAAATGTCTTAAAAAAATGCTAGTTATACATTTTTAAATTAAAAAAATCATGGTAAAATATACCAGAAAAACTAAATATGTATAGGTTCTTTAATGAAGAAGATTAAGGATAAAAACGGTGGAATGAAGTAAAGAAATAAGTAAAATATATAAGTATGAATCACGAAAAACCATGATCGAAGTTATGTGGTACCTTATTGTACGAATTTCCTAAAACTTTGTGTTTAAAATTAAATTTGTCATGAAAATTTCGCACAAATTAAATAAGCAGCAAGTTTAGCAAATAAGGTTTTTAATGTAGAAGAACAACGGTCAAACGATTCGTTTGAAATTTCAATCTAAAATAAATCGAAATTTACTCGATTAATAATAGAATTCATCCAAACCAAGAATGCTGTATCAAATTATTAATCAGATAAGGTTTATGCAATGGTCAAAACTGTATTTATGAAGTTTTTTGCTTTCCAAAATCGAAAATTTACATTATGGACCACAGATAATTCAACCAGATGACTCCTATGGATACATAAAACTGTTATAAAGAAGGGATACGAAGAGAAATACAAATATGGCAGCAAAATTTTTTGTAAATATGAGTATTAATATTGGGAATGTAATTTTGTGATCAAAATTAGTAGAGAGCCCCTAGCACAAGCTTAAAGCTTATTTGGGGCCCTCTACGCCTTTGTATAAAAAAATACAAGATAAATAAATAAAATAAATAATAAATAAAAATAACTATTGTAGAATGTGAAAAAAAATCCTTTAAACATAGTAGTTTTTAACATTATTAATTTGAATAGTTGGATGTTATGGTGTACTAAACTTTTCGTAAATTAATAAATAGATTTAGATACTAATAGTGAGTTTAAATTTTAAAAACTTTTAGTTTTACTAACAGCCACTCCAAAACTGCCGCTTAATGGATTGATTTTATGGATTGAAAACTAACCTATTAATTTCATAAACTGACAAACGTCAAGTCATTCTAAACTCTTACAAATAACACATATTTACACAATGAAAAAATATTAAACATGTCATAAATTGGGAAGTGTCAATTCTCGCTTTTTGTGCATATAATAGTACCAAAATAGTATATTATTTACCAAGTGAGAGAAGTTTAATATTTTTGACCTGCGTCAAATTGCGGGATCAGCGCGCTAGCGCGAAGTCCGCAAGACGCGGTCTAAAATGTTAAATTTTCACTCAAGTGGAAAATATAGTATTTTTTTCACTACCAGTACAATTAATTAGCTATTTATTTATTTATTTTATTAAAATTTAATGAAAAAGCTTATAAATTTAAAATATCACGCTGGCCGTTCGCGGCCATTAAAAAAACGAATGAATAACTTGACATTTCTGGCAGAAATTTTCTGGTGATCTGTTAAAATTATTAAGTTAGAAAGTGTTTCCGTGTTAAGTGTAATAAAATATATAAAAATGGAAAGTGAAATGCAAAGTGATGATTCTGGTACTCCCCCAGAAATAAGGGGACAGGCGAAAACTGTCAGGGAGAATCTATTGCCTCAAAAATCAATATACGGAAGTTCTGGACAGTGTTTCTGATTGTTTAGAAGTGTTACAGGTTAATGAGAATTCTATAAACTTAAAATTGTTAAATCTAAATATACGTAGCCTGAATCAAAATTTCGATAATTTACAGGTCTTTCTACACTCACAAAGTTATATTTACGATTTGATAGTTCTGACTGAAACACACAATATTCATAACATAGATCTGTTTAAAATAAAAGGGTACGATGTTATTTATAATCAGGGTAGTTTCAATAGAAACGATGGCATAGTTATTTACATAAAGAGTGATTTAAATTATGTTTATGATTATGTGAAAATAAGTTCATCAAACTGTGTTCAGTTAAAATTTGAAATGGAAAAATTAAGCTTTTCTGTCTTGTGTATCTATAGGTCTCCGTCTGAAAAAAAGAAAGAACAGCTCCAAGGTTTTATAGAAAGTCTAAGTAAGTACTTAGATTTAAGAAAAGATAAAAAAGACTATGATCTCATTGTAGGTGATATAAATATAAATATCAAAGATGAAAATTCGGAAATCCCCTCAGAATATTTAAACTCCCTTTCTGAGTTCGGTTTTATCTCAGCTATTAATGAATATACGCGCGTAGAAAATGATACAACAAAATCGTGTATTGATCACATATTTGTGAAAAGTCTTCATAATGTGGAAGATCTTATACTACCAATTATCCTAAGACACGATCTTACAGATCATTATGCCACTATTGTCCAACTAATACACACCAAAAATAAATCATTCACGGTCAAACAACAAAATAGGCATATAAAAACTATTAACTATGACTCTTTGATATCTGACATGAAAAATGTCAGCTGGGAGAATCTCTATAAGCAAAAAAATGTGGAGGACTCCACCAATTCATTTTTAGAAATTTTAAAGAGTAGAATTACTAATAATACACATATTAAAAAAATTAAACATAATGATATAAAACGCAATGAATGGATCACTAATGGTATTATAAACAGTATTAATCATAAAAATAAAATGTACAAAAACCTTCAAAAAAATCCTCTTAGTATTCAATTAAAAAATCAATATAAGTCTTATAAAAATACGCTTAATAAATTAATTAAAAATGCAAAAGTGGACTACTATAAAAATTTGCTAGAAACTAATAAAAAAAGTTCAAAAGATATTTGGTCAATTTTTAATAAACTCACAAATAAGAAATTAGGAGATAATAAAATTAACGCAATTAATAACGAAAATAAAGTACAAATTACAAACAAAACAGCTGTTGCTAATATTTTTAACAAAAGATTCTCAGAGGTAGGAAAAAAGCTAGCATCCAAGATAAAAAGAAACGAAAAATATAAAGGTCCATCTAAAAGAAATTCAAATTCATTTGTTTTGCTTGAAACTAACCGGCACGAAGTCCGAAAATTTATTGTTTCATTAAAGTCTAAATGTTCTGCTGGTATGGATCAAATACAGTCTGTTACACTAAAAAAGATTGTTGACTATATTGAGGAACCTGTGGCTTTTATAATAAATCAAATCTTTAAAACAGGCATAGTACCTATGGCATTTAAAAATAGTGTTATTGTACCAATATTTAAGAAAGGAGACAAGTTAGACGTGCTGAATTACCGACCAATCTCCTTAATCAGCAATGTTGCAAAAATTTTTGAAAAAATATTAAAATATAGACTGCTTAATTTCATAAAAAAATATAACATACTGTCAGACAGGCAGTTCGGGTTCCAGGAAGGAAAATCCACGGAAGACGCCATTGCGTGTCTGACAGATGTTATATATCAAAATATTGATGCAACAAAACCTTGTCTCGCCATATTTCTTGATCTCGCAAAAGCGTTCGATACTGTAGATCATGCTCTTCTTTTAAAATCTTTAGAAGAACTAGGCATAAGAGGTACATCACTCAGCCTATTTGAAAGCTACTTAACTGACAGGAAACAGGCAGTACGGGTGGGAGAAATGAGTGACTTTAGAGCGATCCAATGTGGCGTGCCACAGGGGACTGTTCTGGGTCCTCTGCTCTTCCTCATCTATATAAATAACATGTTCCTGTTAAAAAGTAAAGCTTTCATTATAAGCTTTGCTGATGATACGGTACTAGTCTACAGTGCGGACAGCTGGAGCGAGCTTAGGAATGTGGCTGAGACTGACTTTCTGCTGATTAAGGAATGGTTCGATAATCAGCTACTAACTATTAATTTTGAAAAAACATATTTTATTCCCTTTGGTTCCTATAAATCGTCCCTACCATTGTACAAAACACTTAATATAGCTCAACAAAATCCGCTAAAAATAAATATATCAGAGAGCATTAAATACCTAGGTATTATGTTGGACAGTCACCTTAAGTGGAATCACCATATAAACTATGTTGTTAAAAAAATGAGAAGCTTGTTATATTTGTTCAGAAACTTAAGAGACTTCTTAGATGTGAGACAGCTTGAAATGCTCTATACAAGTCTAGTAGGCCCACACTTAACTTATGGAATAATTGGTTGGGGTGGCGTTCAAAGTACCCACCTTAATCAATTGGATGTAATTCAAAAAAAGATACTTAAAACTATCTTTAACAAACCCTACTCCTATTCGTCGGATCAAATTTTTAATGAAGCCCAGGTCTTTGATAGCCGTCAAAATTATTTTCACAAAATATGCAACTTTGTTCACAAAAATACTAAACTATTAACCCCAAATGCACATAATTATACAACTAGACATAAAAATGAATACAAAACTAAAACTGCTACGAAAACGCTCGGACAGAGTAACTTAAATTTTTTGGGACCTAGACTATATAATACACTACCTTTGGATATTAAAAATTCTAGAACACAACATATTTTTAGCAAAAACTGCAAAAAATATATAATGGCTATGCCCAAAGATTTTATTCATAACAAAGTCAGTATAAAAAACTAATTTTTATTTGAATTACAGATACTGCAAAGGACACTGTTTTTCCCATATTTACCTACCTCAAACGAAACAAATTGAATTATTCTATAAAAAAACATAGATGGTGCGTGGATGTGATTTTATGTACGTATGGAAGCGTGTGTGTTTTTTTTTTTTTTCTTTTTTTTAGTCTTAATTTTTAATTTTTTTTAAGCATTTTTTTTTTTTATATTCTAATACTTATATATGTATAATTTATATTCCTTTTTTTTTCATCACGCACAAGCGAAAGCTTTTTGTGATTATATGGTTTATTGTTAATAATAGATGCATTGTAAA
Organism: Brachypterus glaber; assembly: GCA_958510825.1. Lineage (NCBI taxonomy): Eukaryota > Metazoa > Arthropoda > Insecta > Coleoptera > Kateretidae > Brachypterus > Brachypterus glaber. The sequence continues at coordinate 81,099,517 of OY294045.1, read as the reverse complement.
ACATAATAATTTAAACAATAAACTCATCTTATCTTATCTTATCTTGTACCTGGGGACACTAGATCTAGTAATCTTTGATCCTTACGGTAATATATGAGTTGTATAATCTATGGTTGAATATGATGGACCAATGATTTTCACTTTTCGAAGTGTTTTTTGTAAAACATGTTTTATAGGTACTTATTTAGTTAATATTTTTTAATTTATCATGCAATAAATAAATTTGGTGCCTAAAGACACTTGTAAATAGCAATGTTATTTAATAATTAAGTGAAACGTCAGATGCCAAAACAGCTGAATAAAAATTCATTATTAACCATGGTGCAATTTCATTATTTTTAAAACCTCTGAGAGGTAGAGAAATAATATTTCTACCAATGAAAAGAACAGTAATAAAGATGTGGTTTTAGGCTGGTAGTGAAAAAACATATTTATTTCTACTGTCAATAAATATTTATCTTTGGTAGCAGATAGTATACCTCGTACTGGCAAAGAACCTTCAGTCTGAACGAATTCCCTAAGTGCAGCGCACATGACCCAAAATGGTGAACTATTTTGTGACAAATTAGTGCAACAATCATCTTGTAAAATCCTTTGAACATGGCCTGGTATTCTCAAGGGCGTGCAGCAAGTATTCACATAATGAAGAGCCTCTGTATAGTTTTCTTCTAATATTCCCAAACTATTTTCGTCTTTTGCTAGTGATTCTGAGATCATATTCTTTAGTTCCTCTTTATCTTGTCTAGTTTTAGGCATTTCTCCTGAAATATTTAAACGTGTAGATGCAAAGCAAAATTTCCACGTTAAATAATACCTAGTAACAGTTTTTGATAATAACATTATTTCTGTTTAAAAACAAAATAAACATGTACATCTGTACAAATATGTGTCCAAAGATATATGGGTATGCATTTTGGGGAGAACAGAAATTTTAGTTAAATGTTTAGAAGCCTTTTTGAAATTTTGAAGGAAAATAATTTTAGTAATTTGTAGAAGTAGATGTTTGTTTTTATCAAAATTAATAGAGAGCCCCTAGCAGAAGAAACAGCTTATTTGGGGCTCCCTATGACTCTGTATTCTATTAAACCTTATAAATATATAATTAATCAATAATAATTAATGGTGTATTGACTGTTTAAAGTACCAACATTATAGGTTCTATTACTTAGTATTTCATTAACTTTAACTGGCCTTATGCTGCAGGAATTCTAATAGGCGCTAAGCGTAGTAAAAAAATCTATAGAGGAAGATTTTTTAAGATGCGATAACTTATAGTATTTTACTATACCATTCACACCATACATTCATTCCCTATATCTTCTGCATAATTCATTATACAAAGTTGGAAGCCCACTTGGATAATGAATAAAACAGAAGATATTATGAATGAATGTATTGGTTAAAAGTAAAATACTAAAAAATTGTCGAATCGTAAAAATTATACCTATACCTACTTTAATTTCAAAAACAATTTACTTACCTGAATGAATATTTTTGTATTTGTTCAAATAATAATATAAAATAATAAGTGCTGGTATATGACTACGCGTTTTTGAATCTAAATTAGGAACATCAATGCCATCTAAATGTTCCTTTAAGGCAGGCCATGGTTCGTTTAATCGTAAATCGGGATTTTCACTGTCCGGATGGGATTCGATGATCGTGTGTTCCTTAACTTGCAACCTAACATAGCCAAGGAAACCAATACTTCTGCAGGCTACCAGCGGAACGTTTGCATCCCATAGATGTTTTGAGAGAGGCATTAAAACCCTAAAATATATATGATTTACCTAGAGATATCGCTAGAATTTTGGGGAGGGGGATCAGAAACAAAAATTTCCCAACTAAAGATTCAGATTTTCCCAACTTTTTACCCAACATTGAAAAATTTCCAACTGTTTACATGACAGCAAAAAGTTAATGACAAAAAAAGGTCATCAACTCCTTATTTTTCCCAATTGGGGAGTTGTTGGGAAGAATGTAAAAAAACCCAGGGGTAAACAGCTGAAAAAATTTTGTACACCCGAATTCCATTTAGGAGGAAATCTTTAAAGATTTCCTCCAGATTATCTCCAAAGATTACCTCGACTTTTTAAGATTTCCTCCGGAAAGGAGGAAATCTTTAAAGATTACCTTTTTTAGTTACTAATAATGAAATGAAATAGGGTATATGTAAACATTTCCAAGAAAAATATTAATATCAAAAAACTATCTTAAGGGCCATGAAATGGCCCTCACATTGCATGGCTCTTAAAATTCACAAAAAAGGTTAAATTATTAAGATGACATGACCAATTCTATTTGAATGTTTCTAAAAAAGTTAAAGGTTATTTCTTTACTACCCTAAAACCCTTTTTTGCCTAAAAAAATATTTTTTTATTCATCATAGCGAAATAAAAAGTGTACAAAAATGTAGAAAAACGTATTTTTTTAAATTATTTTTTTCTGAACAACCTGTATGAAGAGTAAAATAACAAGCGCCTAAATGCAGCTCTCTATGCAGGATTTTGTTTTGGTTTTTTCTTGTTTGGTCTTTTTTTTAATGAGGGGGCCTTGGTTTACGTTAACGTTGGTTTGGCATCCGTTTGGTGTTTTTTTTTTTGTAAAAAATTGTTTTTTATTTAAAATAACATATTGAAAAACGGTCAGCTCATGCGCATGCGCAGTTTATCGAAATGTTGCATTGAAAGTGCTATTTCTGGCACCCTAATGGTGGGATAACATTAAAATTTTGAATTTTCAATGTGAGAACCACAGAACACCCACCAGAGAACAGGGCCGTTTGTTGATGAAAATTTTTGAAAGAGCTTTACATACAAACATAAATAGAGACAGCCGATTTTTTTTATAGATTTCGCCTTAAAGTGGTCTAAAACGTCGAGAAAAAAAAACGATCAAAAATTTTTCAATTTGATAAGATAGTTTTTTGATAACAAAATTTTTTCTTGGTAATTTTTACACATATCCTGTCCAAAAGTCCAAACCCAAAAGAGAGTTGTCACATATTTTTTAACTTTTATATAGAAGGCCCTGCAGGGTGTTTAAAGGAAATAACTAGCTTTCTTGATGTTTTTAATACTGTTAGTTTAATTAAAATTACTTTTACTTTCGTGTATTTTTTTTATTATTAAAAATTATATATTATTTATTAAAAAATAAAAATTGTAAAAAAGAGAAGAAAAAAATGTTAAGGGCCAACAAAATTTAAAGTGCTATTTCTGGCACCCTAATGTTGGGATATCAAAATTAGAATTTTCAGTCACAACAAGGCTGTTGATGAAAAAGTACTTTAATACTCTTTGATAAAAATGGGGGGGGGGGAGGCTTTGAAAAACAGAAGCTGGGGGTGGTTTCAAGGGGGTATGTCCATAAAATATTCTTTGGCTCCCATTTAATGCTATTTTTTACAAAAAAATCTATCCTTTCAAATAATGAAGATATAGCTTGGTGGGACACCTGGTATATGTACCAGAGCAACAACAAATTTGTATAAATAAAAATTTTATTATAAGGCATTTAAAAAATAAACATATATACATAGGCAATAAAATTTAACTTATAGAAAATCTTTGAATGGAATAAAGTTTATGCATCTAAAACAAAAAATGTTGATGAAAAGTAAAAATATAAGTAATGTCTCCAATTTAATTATGGACAACTCCATTCTCAGTTAATATGACATGTATTATGCAGCCCTCTTCTGTTTTAATGCAGCAAGGTACATTTCGAGTCCTTTCTGTACTTTATCCTGTGAAACATAACCAATAAAATTATTCAAATCTTGTTCTTGATTCTTCAATAAATCTTGAATATCATTTTGACGAATAGCTATTTTGGTTGCTGATCTAGCCATTGGGTTAATTTTTGCAAATCTCATTAAGAACTTTTCAGACTTTTCCAGAGCGTCTTCTTTACTAGCAGCTACTTCATCTATCAAATTAATTAATAAAGCTTCATCAGTCTTAAATAAACGTCCCTGAGTTAAAGCTAACTCAGTTTGTCTTGTTCCAATAGTATTTCTCATAGTAGCAATAAACCAGGAAGGGGCAACTATACCCAATTGGGTTTCATTAAGTCCAATTGTAAAGTTATTTACCATAACCCTATATTCACAGCTCATGGCTAAAAGACAACCCCCAGCAGGTGAATGGCCATTGATAGCTGCTACAGTTGGGAATGAGGTGCCATACAATTTCATCCAGGTTTCTTGAAGAGTTGTCCAGAAGCTTTTTACACGATCTGGATCTGGTTTATACATTTCCATGATATCTAGACCTCCAGAGAAAACATTGTTGTTAGACGATGTTAAAATCATACCCCTACATTTATTATTTTCCAGTTGAGTCAATGTAGTGGAAAACTCGTTTAGCAAATCCAAATTTAAACCATTAACCGGCGGCCTTTGTAGCGTTACAGTTGCAAATCCAGTCTTATCATTCACATTAACACCTATTAACTTTGCTTCTGCACTAAATTTACGTATGATTTGTTTGGGAATTCTTGTAAGTCTTAAACTTAATTGAAAAGCCATTCTTATGATTTCTGCTTTTCTAAATTATAACAATTAACAATGAAAAATGATTAACAACACACATTAACACAAACAATTTCAAGAAAATATCTCAAGAGCAAAGGTTGGAATTTTTGACATTTACACTGTTGCCAAATTGAATATTTAGTAAATTTATTTATTTTTAGTGATATATGAATAATATTTACAATATCTATATTATTATTTTACTCTGAAATTAAATCACAAAAACTGCATAGAAAAAAAATCATTACTATACCTAGGTACTTACTTTTCTGATAGAGCTGTTGCAATAACAACTGTAAAATTATTGAAAAAATCTTGTGTGTGTGACATTACATGTTCTGGACTTTCATCTATATAGTCACCTCTAACATCAGGATTAAGCTCTAACAAGCATTGTGTGGCAATTTGTGCCCTTGAAAGACCAATTGTATCGGTCTCCAAAAAGAAACTAAAATAGAAAAACAGAAATTTGTTAAACAAATATAACTAGAAGAGGCTCTTGAGTAACGGATGCAATGGTTATATATTTACATTATTCGGTCTTACTTGGAACCTATATCCTCCTCTGTAATCTTCTCTCCATCGACAATAGTAAATGAACCTATTCCTGGCAATACCAAACTCTTTAAAATATCTGTACCTAACGCTGTAGCATTAATTAAACATACTTTTGATGTTTCTAAGAACTTCTGTCCATGATCACCCCATAATCTACAAAGAAATTGCAATTGGCTTCAAAAACCACTGACAGCAAATTTATTTCTAACCTTAATTGACGATCATATTTTTTGCTTTTTACTGATTGTTCTGGAGATTTAGGTGCAGGCGAAGACATACTTTTCACAAAACTTAACTAGAATATTAAATTAACTATAAAATAACTTTAAAAGTTTTTAAATAAAAAACAACACCGCTAAAAGTTCGTAATGAAAATTTTTGACGTTTGATATATGCAACATGTTATTATTATTGAAGTATTATCGGTTGCATAAACTAACTAGAAATATTACAGTATACAACCGGTTATTCAAGTTATCGTTAAAAGTGTTGCATATGATTAAAGTATTGATAAAAAGAATATCACCACACTATAAGGAATTATGCTGTGATATCATATCACTGCAGTGTGGTCGGATTTAAGTATTCATTTATCGAGGGGCCCTCGGCGAGGGCAGAGACTATCTACCCTTAATTAATTAATTGCTCTTTGACCGAGGGCAAAGGCAAAGGCAAACCCCCAAAATCCTAAAATTTTATACGAAAATCTAAAATTTTTTGAAGCTTCTCCGGGGCCCGGGTTCAAGGGGGGCCTGGCGTCAATAGTTTCTTTTGATTTATAATAAATAGTTTATACTTTATTTTTACTCCCTCAGAACGATAAGGACACAAAGTGAAGCAAATATGCAGGCTCTTTTCCAAGTGGACCATAAGCCTTCAAATTCGTAAAAATTTCTAAAAAAGTTCGCCTGCGGCGCTATAGCTTTTTTACTTCCCCAGAACAATAAGGGCACAAAGGGAAGCAAATATGCAGGCTCTTTTCCAAGTGGACCATACAACTTCAAATTCGTAAAAATTTTCACCTATGATGCGCCGCCGCTGCGGTAGAGTTTTCTTGCATTTAAACTTTAAATAGTAACACCTTTAAAATTAAAATAGAGTATAAAATTTCTAACAAAAAATCGCCTGGGCGCTATAGCTTTTTTACGTTCATTTTAATTCGAGTTTGTAAAACCTAAGCTTGAAATTTGCCAATATTTTCGCCTACGGCGCATTATGTGTCCAAACGGAAAAAAAATTAATTATTTTTTTTATAAAATTAATTTTTGGAATAAGTGTTTTGCTAAATAAGCCATTTTTTGTAAAATGAGGAGTGCCAAACAAAAGAAATACTATACAGGGTGTCCCAGTTTTTTTTAAGATCTTAAAAAAAATCTGCTAAAGTTTTAATTTAATTTTTTTTTGCATTGAAATTAATTTAATATACTAAACTGTAAATAAGTAATTTTTTTTTAAATTTAAAAAAATAATTTATTTATATTTTTCAAATTGCAAAAAAAATATTTCCGGCGATTTTCGACACCTGATATTAAAACAACCAATTGGGAATCTAAATACTTTTATAGTTCTCCGCATGAAAGAAAGTCTCCGACGAAAGGGGGAGGAATCATTCGGGCTCTATTCTTTCCGTCAACAGCGTAATAAGGCGTGCGTGCCTACAACGGGCCTCCCACTTGCACACACATTCCAAACATATTTCCCGTAGCCACAGATCCGTGCGTCAAACTATATATACAAGTGACTTTAGAGAAAATTGGAGCCCAAAACTTCTAAAACATTTTCTCCTTGAAATTTTTAATTTAAATATACCTTTTTTTATTTATCGAATAAAAATGTTTAAAATAAAATTATTTTACGTTATTTACTACCCAAGCGATAATATAAGATGTTTTTTTTATAAATATGGCAAATTTCAATACAAACGGGCTTGTACTTACTGAAAAATTACACATTTTGTTAAATGTGTTAGGAATGTCAAGTTTAAAAATTTTGCTCATTTCCAAAAAAACATTTATATTTTTTTAGGTAGAAAAAAGTTTAATAAATCATTTAAAGTTAAAATTAACCCATATATTAAAGAAAAAAATAACCATTTAAAAATACCTTTTTCCCGTTTGGACACATAGTGCGGCGCTAGAACTCATACCATTGTTTTTAAATTTAAATAGACCAGCACAGTTGTAAAATTTTTCAACTGCGGCGCTAGGGCTTTCTTAATTTTTTTTATTTAAATTTTTAAAACTTGAGTTTTACTACATTGAATTAAAAAAGAAGTAAAAAAAAGAAGTAAAAAAAAGAAGTAAAAAAAGAAGTAAAAAAAAACATGAAAAAAAAAAAAAACATGAAAAAAAATTTTGCCATTTTCATTCTTTTCGAGATTTAGGGAAAAAAATTTTTGACCCCCCTCGAAAAAAAATCCTGTATACGCCCTTGTGCGGGAGCGTCTTTTGATCTGACGTATAGAGAAAAGTGGTATTTTGTTGGCAGCAGTCATTCTAGATTTTCTATCGGGAATCTGTCAGAAAAATCTGAAAATTTGCATACCTATATTATTTTAAGATATCATTTTTTTGCGTTTTTTTAGAAATATTTACTAAAACCAATTATTTAATTATTGGATAATTATTTTAAATCCAATTTGTTTTAAGGATTTTAAGGTGTTATAGAGAAATGTGGTATTTTTTATAGAGAAAAGTGGTATTTTGTTGGCAGCAGTCTCTTTTTATACAAGTCAATTCGGAATAATTAGCCCAGTCATTCTAGATTTTCTATCGGGAATCTGTCAGAAAAATCTGAAAATTTGCATACCTATAGATTTTTTGACGCTCTTACGCGTAAAAATAGTATTTTTGACAAAGCTTTTAAATTTCGCCACCATCTTGATTTTAAGATCTCATTTTTTGCGTTTTTTAGATATATTTTCTAAAAGCAACTATTTATTTAATCATTGGATAATTATTTTAAATCCAATTTGTTTTAAGGATTTTAAGGTGTCTTATATTTATTTTCATGTAAAATTTAAGGTTTCACCTTTGTTTTTTTCGGTTTTTGGTCGTTTTTTGCTAAATTTTGGCTTAACATGTTTTCATTAAAGATTATATTTTTAAAAGTCAGGTTATTTTATTAATATGTGTGTGCTTTTTCATATAAAAATATTTTTTTTTCTACGATCTAATAGAAAAGTCGAGAAAAGTTAACATTTCTACAAATACAAATCAAGTTTTCACATCGCTAACCTATTTCTTAGCACTTTACTTTTCTGCACCTTACCATGACAGCAAGCGTAAAATTGAATTTTGCGCTCTAAAGTGTAGGCAACCGGTACGTCAATCGTAAAACAACTGTCAAGTGTATGCTACGAGATGTTGTGTTCCGACATTTTTTTGATATAAAATTATTATTTATTATATTTTGAATCAAATCTCAATTTTATGTGCAAAATATTTGTGTGCAAAATAATTGTTGTTATGAAGAGAGTGTAGAGTGACAGGGATTTTACTTTTAAACCACCAGATTTGCAAAAAAGGGCTGCGACTTCGTAAGGTTATAAATTTACTGCCTGAAATTTATATACGTATTTATTTATTTTAGATCGTAGATAAAATGTTGTTTGTATTACGAGCGCAAAATGTGATTTCTGATTTCGCGTGATTGCTGATCGGCTAGACGCCTCGATCAGCAAATTCCACGCTCAAGCAGAAATCATTAATTTTGCGTTCGCTTTGCGCTCTTTATAAAAAATAACTATTTTGACCTAAAGCCATCTTGCTTTTTAGCGACTCTTATATATTTTCGCGTCAATATGTTGTATGGAAAAACTTCACTATAACTTTTTTTTTCAAAATGCACTGATTTGATTGAACTATGTTTTACTCTCCAAAACTGTTTTATGGCGGGGACTCGTAGCGTTTGCCACCAATTTGATTTTTATTGATTTTTAGCGGTTTTTTACCGACAAACACCGATTTCTTTGCTAGAATGACTGGGGTATATAATTACTACACCTACTTAAATATTAATTTTTACTTCCTATGAACAAAGCAAATGATAATAGCTCGGATAAGAGTTACCCATTTCTAATAAAATACAATGAAAATTACTTTGTTTAATATAAACAAGTAAATATTTTAGTACTTTACAATCATATTTTTTGATACCAATTAATCAATTACGTGCCCACAAAGATTTTAAACGATTACACATTTTATACTATAAATACTCTGTTCATTGTACATTGTGTCAGTAGGCACTTACTTGCTATAGTACTTTACATCGGGTCACTGCAGTGTTACGCACAAAAAGTGAGTGTTAAGTGTAAAGTTTATTTTATTGTGAATAAATATACCCAAGCAGGGTCGGCCTTTGCATTTTGGCGCCCTGAAGCAAGCGTCCGGCTTGGCGCCCCTGACATAGAAAAATTTACATTTACATTTACAAACATTTTATAGTATATTAAAGTACTAGTTTCATAAAATACGTTTTTAGCGCACGAGTACAAGTTTAGAAAACGAGCCGCTTGCGGCGAGTTTTCTAAAGTACTAGTGCTCTAAAAACGTGTTATGAAACGAGTGCTTTATACATTTTTTTCTATTTTGCTCTAAAATTTAAAAAACTTAAATTTAAATTGATGTTTGATTTAGGGATTTTTGTTTTGGGTTGGCATTACAGTTTACACTATGTTTAAAATTCTAAGAACAAATGATATTTTGATATATTCAAGTAGGTACTGGGCGATGAACCGTCAGCATCGTGCTAAGCCATCTTTTATGATGTGCCTCGTGTATTTTTGTTTTGTCATCTTTTATGATGTGCCTCGAGTATTTTTATGTTAATGTTTTATGTACAAGTAAAAGTGAACCATATATATGGTTAATTTTTTTGTGTGTTTTTAATGAAAACTTTTTATATTAGCGTGGAAATTACTACAGTAGTAATTTATCAGTGATAATGCGCAAGTCAGGATACATATCCGATTAGTAGCCTATATATATATATAAGAACACGCAAAATGCGTGTGATTATGAGCTTATAAGAGACGCAAAATATAAAAAAAAATTTTGATGACTAAAAAAAAAATACAAACCAAACATCTGATTTTTTTTTGATGACTTAAAAAAGGTCCTCACCTAAAAATATTTTTAGCCCCCCGAAGAATTTGATGACTAAAGAAAAAGGTCTTCACCTAAAACTATTTTTAGCCCCCTTCTCGAAAAATTTGATGACTAAAAAAAGGTCTTTACCTAAAAATATTTTTAGCCCCCCGAAGAATTTGATGACTAAAAAATATTTTGAAAAAAACGCCCCTCGGCAGCGCCCCTCTAAGCTTGCGCCCTAAAGCAGGGGGTTTACTTGATTCATACAAAGGCTGGCTCTGTACACATGGCCATAACCAGAAAAATATCGAGGGGGGCTCAACCCACTAGATGCAACGGAATGAGTGCCTTCGCCATTTTTTAAAATTTTCAAAATTTTAATGTTTTATACGTCTGTACCCCGGAGGTAAACGACACCATGTCACAAAGACGTATGTTTTTCAGGAGAACATGTTTTCGATTTTTTTTTAACTCTAAACGCATGGATATGGTTTTGTTTTCCATTGTATTATTTCCGTTATTTATAAATACTATAGTAACTGGACATGGTGCCCAGTACCTAAAGCGAAAAATGCACATCAAGGACATGGTGTTAACTCTATTTCACAAAATGGACAAAATGGACATGGTTTCTTTTACCTCCGGGGTATAGAAATAACCATACTTGTGTAACCTTTAAATCGTTAAACAAGTTAAGCGCCGCAAGCGAAGTTTTTGTATAAACTTTAGTCACAAAACAATTCTCTCGATTTGCCAAAAAATGTATACTTTGGAGATATATCTTTAAGTAAGCTCTTAAGTCTTACCTACCATTTTATTTCTTCTTATAACTAGCCCTTTCCATAAACTCGAGCCATTCCCGAGTTGGGAAAATCCACTAGCTACCCGGACAACATCCATAAACTCATGAGGCCTCATGAGAGCATTATGATTTCCACATTTTATACTGATACGAACATCATGATGAGCACATCTCATGATTTTGTGATCATGTTATGAGTTTGTTATGAGTTTGTCATGAGGTGTATACATTTAAGGTTAAATCATTAAATGATGTCATAATGACTTCCACGTGAAATAGCAAATGTTGCCTGGGACCCGATTGAGAACGATTGCCGAATAGTACAGGCTTCTGTAATGTTTCAATTTCAGTGCACTTGACAGTGTTATGCTAAAGGTGGCCCCACATGTTATTTCATACCACTAACTAAACTTATTAAACGAATAAAGTCGCCTTCTAGGAATACTAGTATTAAAAGGCAGCTGTCTTTAAAAGGATATACTACTAGTAATAACTAGTAATTAACTTACTGGTCAGCTAATTCAATACACATTATCGGATTGGTATGGTGAGCCGTAGATATCTGGAGGCTTTAGCCTAGAGAAACTAGTTCCTCCAGTCATCTTGGGGAACATTTCCACTGGGAAGTTCCAGTGGGAACATCCCGGTGTCCTCAAGTTGTTGTAAATGGACTTGTGTGGGGTTCTAGGGGTCGATTATTTCGTTATTTTTTTGGTATCTCTTCGCGTTTTCAAGATATGAGAAAAAAAGGTGTTTGTGTGTGTATGTGATCTTTTTAAGCAGGGTAATTTCCTTTCTTTTTTTTTTTAATTTCGCGGTTAATTTAAAGGTTGAGCATGCGCATTCCGTAGCCTGCTAGATCTTCATGACATGATCTCGTAATGACTTTACAATGAGGTTTCATCTGTATGCGTTCATGAACTCAGAGAAAATCATTAAATGATATCATAACCCAGACAGCACATGATATCTTAAAGACGTCTTTTTTAGATCTTAATTATGTCTGGACGCCTAAAGACGTGAAAAGGATATAATGGACTTCTTTTTAGGGATGTTTAAAAGATATCTGATTATGATGTCTATAAGATGTCTTTTAAGTATCGGTACAAGACATCTTAACTTCGATACTCATCGCTAAAAATAAATTAACCACAATCAACTATTAAAAAAAAAAATATCATTTTTTTAAAGATCTTTTTTTGAAAAACAAAAAATTAAAAAAAAAATTTCTTTTTACGAAAAACGAAAAAAATAAAAAAAAATCAAAAAAGAAATTTTCAAAAACAGAAATTTTTTTTTTTTTTTTTTAATCACATTTTTTTTTAAGATCTTTTTTTGGCAAATAAATTACCTCTTGTTCTAGTTATTATTATGATTTTTATATCAATACGACCGTACCTAGCAACGTAAATGGGAGTGGTCATTATGTTGTAAAGTCGCCTGTGCAAGGCGTCTTTAAGGCGTCTTAAAAAAGATGTCTTAAAGACGTTACCTTTTGTAACATACGACGTCGTTAAGACGTCTTTAAGATGCATATACGGCGAAAACCGACGTTCTTAAGACGTCTTGAATGACGAGCTACGACATCTTTAAGATCTCTTTAAGTCATCTTTGTGCTGTCTGGGAATGACTTCCACGTGAAATAGCAAATGTTGTTCGGGTAGTTGGGAATATTATAAAGTTGATGACATTTTTTGTACTAACTTTTCGCTGGAATATAAAAAGTTGGGAAAACTCAAACTTGGGTAAAAGTTGGTAAAATCGGAATCTTCAGTATAGGGTTTGCAAAATCTTTAGCTGGGAAATTTTCACTCCCCCCACCCAATTTAAGCGGCAAAATTGATAACTAGTTATTTTCAGTACCTAATCAGCTATTAGTTCAGTCAAATGATAGGGCTGATATTTTAAAGAGTAAAAGGTAAGAAACTAATAAAACACTCCGGTTTTTCACCAGGTGTTTTGCACAGAACTGAAGATCTTCAGTTCTGTGGTGATTTGCGTAAAGGATGTCCGCTATATTGAACTTCAGGGCGGGTATTGAGGTTATCTCGGTAAAGATGCATCTTACGATAAACATGTATATTACCAATTTTGTTAAGGAGGAAATTTGCAACAAATTTTATTTGGATAAATTTCATGATGGCGGACACCCCTTAGGTACGCAAATCACCCGATGAAAACTAACAGGAGGGTACCATTACCATCCCCTACCATTCTTTAAAATATCAGCTCGTATGCATTTGACTGGGCTATATAGTAAGTGGATAGATCCTCCTTCTCAAGAAGTTTTCCTGGAGAACAAAAAATATACCTATTAGTTATATAAAAAATAAACAATCCAAAATTAAAACTTGTTTTATTGCTTTGTAAAGGTTATTAACAAAAACATTAAATTCAAAGTCTAGGTCAATGCCTTGCAACCTTGAGTTAAACATAGATTTTTATTATTTTAAATAAATAAATTGACTTGCTCTACCATTAATAGAGTAAAAATTTTACGATTCTCAGGGAACTCCTCCCCAAACAAAAACAGATTTAAAAAAAAATATCTTTATATATAAAGGGTATTTTGGCATTGCACTTTAATTGGGGCACGCAAATGTTCTCATACACTCTAAAGACTGATCAGTAGAATGTAGCAAACTATAACCATTTTGAAAAACTAAAATGCTTAGGGTGTCATTTTTTCTTTTTTACCTAAAAAAAAAACCTGTAAAGTTACATAACAATTAGAAAAGAAATTGATGCTCTGCAAGGCCAAAACAAGAAAAAATCTTCAAAAAAGACGTATCGAATAGTATATTCTATAACTAGTATGGAATAGACAATATTCCGCGCTAGCGGGAAGTTTGTCATACGAGCCGGCAGGCGAGTATGACGGTCCCGCGAGCGCGGAATGACTATTCCATACGTGTTGTAGACTATACTGTTTCTTCGACTGCAAATATGAAACACTGTATGGCTTTAAACTGCGGACAAGGTTAAAAACAATGTTTTTTGTGACTCGACATTGCAAATGCAACAAAACACATATTTTAAATAAAGCAATTAATGTTATTTAATAATTTTATCAAATCAGTACTTAAAAAATATTTTTATTTAATTTTAGCACATATTTACAAATTATAATGCAAAAAATGAAGGTTATGTCAGATTGTTGTGACAGATATCAGGTTTAAATATTTAACAATAGATGGAGCAGCTTTAATTTTTTAAACTAAATTGATAAAAAACTGGTCAAATATTAAGAAAAATTAATAAACTTTATGTAATTTTAACGCAAAACTTTAAATTGCATTAAATTATTCAATATTTCATGGTAAAATATATATATTTTTGCTAATTTTGCTACAGTTTTCTTTACTTTTATAAACAAGAGATGGCACTACATGTTCTCATTCTAACACTTGATACGGAATATTCATAGCGTATCTAGAGCTAGAATGGATTTATTCTGTGTTTGAAAAGTGTGTGTATTTGCTTACATTCCAAAGCAGTCGTAGAAAAAAATTATACAAATAACTTTCACTTTCGGGTTTAGACCATGTTAGGGATATATATATATATATATATATATATATATATATATATATATATATATATATATTATGTATATTATATATAACTTTTTATTATAATAAAGCGGGACATTTGCACATGTTTTAAAATTTTAAAACGATTTTTTATAAATTTTTCTAACATTATAAAAACGTTACTCTAACGTTAAATTTCTACTATATTTCTACAATTGTTCTATTATTGTTACAGTATTCAATAAATAAAGTGCAAATGGTTCCAAGTTATAAAATTTTCAGTGTAGACGCGTCTAATGATTTCAATCCCGCACGAGTTTGAATCCCGCGGGATTTTCGCGCGATTGACTTTAATCTATTCGGCAATCATAGGTGCCTTTAAAAGACTATTTTTTTATAAATAAAATAAAAACAGTAAAGAAATACTATTTAGTATTTATTAAAAAATATATAATATTATTTACTTATATAAAAAGCAAATTAAATTAAATTCTCAAAAGAAAACAAAATTGAAATTTCACATAATATGTATAATAAATATATCATCTATCATTCTTTATTATTATTTTGTAATTGGGTACGTGCATAAATAACATAAGATTTTTTTAAAGGAGTTTTTTCTATTTTGCGACTCTTATAAGCTCATAATCACATGCATTTGCGTGTTCTTATAGGCCCATAAGAGGGCTCTCCTTTTTTTTTTTTGGGTTGGCAACATACAAAAACCTACCGCTTGACATTTTCCGTGCAAATGTGATCATCACTTTAAGGTTTAATTTTCTACAAAATTTTGTGTTTAGGTTATTTTTACCGTGTTAAAATTGTGGCTTGGTTACTTGCAAAGAGAAGAAACTACTATAAAATTTCTCAAAATAATATTTGTTCTTAGAATTTTAACCATGGCGAAAACTGTAATGCCAACCCGAAACAAAAATCGCTAAATCAGTCATCAATTTAAATGTAAGTTTTTTTTTTAATTTTAGAGCAAAATAGAAAAAAATGTATAAAGCACTCGTTTCATAACACATTTTTAGCGCACTAGTACTTTAGAAAATACGCAGTAAGCGGCTCGTTTTCTAAACTTGTAGTCGTGCGCTAAAAACGTATGTTATGAAACTAGTACTTTAATATACTCTTTGAGCCCTTCCCTCCCTAACGTCGAATTTTGTAAAATTTTCATGTGCTTTTTACTAAATCTAAATTTTTTATGTGCTTCTCCTAATCATCTTACGTAATTTGTGCATGATCCCATTATAATTATTATTTTTTTTTTGAAAGTGTGTCCTCAACACAAGTCATTTATACTAGGATCTCCTAACCGAGTTTATTTCTGTGAAAATATAAATATAATGTGACTAGAGTTAGGTACTTTTCTTTAACTCCATGATTTTCTAGGTCTCAAATTTTTATTTTTACCATACTTAATGTCAAAATCATTACTTACATTTACATTATTTGCTGTTTCTTTATATTGTAATTTTGTTTCTAGTTCCTCTTACAAAGATAAAATAGGAGTTTCTAAAGAAATAACAACTAAGTTATTGCTTTCGGACTCATTTTCAGTTATTTTTGTCAGAAAACCGCACGTCGTGTTTATTTTTAATCCGTAGTCAATCCCGCAAATCTTGCGGGATCCCGCATGCCAATCCCGAACTTTTGCGGATTGAAAAAATGGCGTGGGATCCCGCAGGATTGCGGAATTGCAATCCCTAGACGCGTCTTTCTATATTTTTGATTTATTTCGTAGGAAAGAAAGAAACTTCTTTGCTAGATACCATTATCAAATTTTCCCAGTGTAGAACACAGTCAATTTTATGAAACACTTTTTTTTTTGTATTTTGTTTGGACTTTTTGTTTGGACATTAAACTAGGTACTTAAGATAAAAAAAAATTGGAGGGTGAAATTGTAAATTCTACATAAAATAGGAAAAAGTTCCAATCAACATTATGTTTTGTTATGTTTTGGACATATGTTTAAAACATATTTCCAAAAGCGCTTCGTAAAGAAGCCACGCCCCTTCAAAAGGAGCTTTAAAAATTCGGGTTTAGTTTAATAACTCAGAAACCCTTTTTGGCTATAAGACCAAAGTTTTGCATCCTTAATAAAGCCTCCCTTTGTTATTTAATGTAGTTATTTTAATCAGGGCCATGGATAACGGGGGCACTTATCACTGTATGGTGCAAAACTTTTTCTTTTCAACTCTTTTTTAGTTTTGTTAAGTATTAGAATATGATTTTCCAAGTAAAAATAGGTAATACCTTATTACTAATACGCGTAGGATTAACCCTTTCGAGAAAAATGCAATTAAAGGTAAAATTTCACGTTTTGAGAACCAAACAATAAACACGAAAATATTAAAAACCAAAAATTTAATCCGTCAAAAGTCCAAACTAAATAGCAATGCCGTATTTTCACAAAAAATATTTTTAGAATGAAAATTTTGGTTGCTTTGTTACTATTGGGCTTGTCCCAAATATTGACTGCAAAAATGCGATTTGACGACTACAGAGTATACAGACTAACGCCCAGAACAGATGAGGCTGTATCTGTTTTGAGAAAAATGGAGAGCAAAGCTTCTGAAATAAATTTTTGGACTGGAGTAGGAGGAAAAAATGTTCCAGTAGATGTGATGATTCCTCCCTATCATACTGTTGATATAGAAAATCTGATCAAAGGTTACAAAATTGATTCCAAATTAATAAATTCCAATATACAAAATCTAATTGATAATGAAAGCAAATTTAGTTTAAGATCTAAAGGGTTTGATTGGAACAGTTATCACGATTTAGAAGAGGTAAGTTAAAAAAATATTCATTGTAAACAGTAAATCTACTTTTAAGATGCAACAAACTTAAGAACAAGCTTTTATTTAAGTATACTTAAAATAAGAAAATAAACTTTTAAGTAAATCAAACCCATCATTTTGTTACATTATACAATTTTATATGATATAAAAGCTTGTCGCGAGATTTTTTATAAAAGAAATTTACACAGGAAAATCTCGCTACAAGCTTTTATATCATAATGTAACAAAATGATAGGTTTGATTTACTTGAAAGTTTATTTTTTTCTTTTTAGTACACTTAAATAAACTTGTTCTTAAAAATGTTTTTTCTATTAAATTATTTTTCTTTTTTTTGTCGTCAAAATTTTGTAGAATACAATTTTGTTCAAATAGGGGCGCCGAACCAGAAGCTTACTTCAGGACGCCAAATAGCAAAGGCTGGCCCTGTGTATTATTCAATTCATGGTAATCCTTACATGTATATTTGTTTATGATTGACTGACAGAAATTTTGATGACTTAAAAAAAAGTCTCACATCTAAAAAGATGTGGTTAAAAAAGTGATTTTTTTAATTTTAGGGATGGGGAGGTTGGGGGTAAATTTTATATAACATTGTATTGTCATCAGAGATAAGCATGTGTACCGAATTTCAGCTCTATAAGTTTATGTAAAATTTATTGTAAAATTTTATTATCACTAATTGAGTATGTAACCTAATTTTAGTTTTAAATTATCTTGTGTGGGTAAAAAATTGATTTTTTAAATTTTAGGGGTGGGGGGTTGGCGGGTAAGTTAAATATAAAATTATATTGTCAGCCGAGTTAAGCATGTGTACCAAATTTTAGCTTTCTAAATATATTCTAAGTGGTCGAAAAAGCCTTTGGCAGATTTGCCCTAAACAAACAAATAAATATCCAAATATTGTAAGTTAAATAAAAGCTTGTAATTAGCCCTTGGCCTTAAGTTCAACACAAGGACCATCCTTATTTTAAGACGGTCTTAGGCAGTTTCCGTGTTAAAATAAACAGGCACTGACTTAGATTTGCTTTTCACAATGTTGCTTAATTCTTAAGCCTTCCCAACTCTGATCCTAAACTAATCTACATTATGCAATTTTTGCTATACCCTTTTTACTGAAGTTAACAATAATATTCTTAATAATAATATGAATATTTTCGTAATTTACATTTTTCGTGAGATGTATGTCTAAAATGTTTTATAAATACATTTCCAATTTTTTTTACAATTTTTATTTTGATGTTTTCTGCCTAATTAAATAATTAATGGAAAATCTTGGGCAGTGTGAAGTTGTAAACCCGCATTAGGCACTAACGAAAATTTTGTGTTTTTCGGAAAGGGGGCCTTATGTGGACGTTAGTGCCACCATTACTTTCGTTTGTGCCATCTTGGTTCCCGAGATATAAACATTTCCCCAAAATTGCCTGTAATCCCGCATTTGTATTTTGAAAAAAAAAAGTACCTGGGTAGAATCTCTTATATCCGTGGACGTTAGTGCCACAAAATTTTTTTCCCCATCTCAAAGCGTTAAGCCCTCAGGGAGGTTTAAACTTGGGGTGTTTTTAAAACGAGGCACCTACGAGAGAAAGCGAAATAGTTTGAATATGTTAGCGTTTATTGGTACTTTTATGTCTGGAGAGGTAAGTGCCATCATTAGGTCGCTTCTTTGTCCCAGCGTTTGGTCAAAAATTTACATTTTTCTTCGCCTCGACAAATTGTGAAAAATTTTATATAGTGAAATTAAGTGATTGTAGTTTCCAAGGACTTCTTATCGTTTGTGTCTGTTTGGGCCACCATATAATCATTTGTTACTGCAGGCGTTTAGTCCCAAGAACAATAAAATAATTTTGACCAACTTGTCAAAACTTTTAACCTACAAAAAAATTACCCGTTCCAGTCATAATAAATTATTAATAATAGAGTCACTCCATATAGCGACAACTCGTCAAAACGTAGTGAGTTCCAGCCGTAGGCTGCGTTCCGACCACTTTTTGAAAACATGTTTAAATAAATATGGCGTTGGGTTCTGCTTTAATTTAAATGAGGGCAGAAGACACCTGCGCCCAGTAAAAACTATTGTACACTTTTAAATGAATTAAATGTAGTATTCGAGAAATTTAAGAGGTGATACTATGTTAAAAAATATGAAAAAAAGTTCCTATAAAGGTTGATCCAGAAATGAGCCCTAAGGGAGCTACGGCCCTTTAAAATTGTAATAAAAATAAAGTTTTTAATAAATAACTCTTGTACCCTTTAAGCTAGAGCGAAGAGATTTTGCACGTATACTAGTATTAATAAGGGCAATAAGTTTATGTTAATTTATTTTTTTGAATTTATCCAGAGGCGTGCCTAGACGGACAAAATATATGAGGCTTAACACATTTTTGCCCCAAACTTTTTTATGTATATATTTTTTGGATTTTTTGTAATAAATATAGATCCCTTCAGTAAAAATACATAAAAATGTCATATAGTGTAACACTGTAGGAAAAACAGTTTTCAAAAAAAAAATGCAATTAAAAGGAAGTAACATTTGTTACTTTTTAATAGGCTATATCTCCTTTAATATTAAATTTAGGTGTTTTTTTTGAAGAATACTTTTTTGCTTAGTTTTAAATGAACAATCGTCCTGCGGCATTAAAATTATATTGGTGCTTTTTTCTTTTACGATTCAATATGTCCATTTTCGAAGGGCCGCAGCTCCCTTAGGGCTCATTTCTGGACCAACCTTTATAGGAACTTTTTTCATATTTTTTACGTAGAATCGCCCTTAAATTTCTGAATAACCCTGTATAGACAGATTAAATCAGAGCAAGATTTTTCATTACTTATTTAATTAGGCAGAAAACATCAAAATAAAAATTAAAAAAAAAATGGGAATGTATTTATTTACAATTTAGACATACTCTCACGAAAAATGTAAATTACGAAAACATTCATATTATTATTAACAATATTATTGTTAAATTCAGTAAAAAGGGTCACCCTAAGATATAATTAAGACCATAAAAAAATAGTGTATGTTTTTGAGTCAAACTACACATGATAGGACCCCGCTAATCATCAATTTCGAAATTCGGCTCCTGTAAATCTTTTTCTATTACCATTTTTTTCGCTCTGTTTTCAAAAGAAGAAACCTACCTAATACTTTATAAATACTACTGCCAACAAAATATTACTTTCCCCTATAGGCTTAGGTGCACATCCAAACCAAAAATAAAAAAATTGTATCACTAGACTTTATTAAAACCTTAATTAAAACCAAAAACTAAAAAAAATCGATAAAAGTATTAAAAAAAATAAAAAATAAGATTAGTCCTCTCCTTAAAATCTTTGACCTTCGACTTAAATTTCGCCTAATTACGACAAATTTTATACATCATGTTGGCTCCAAATTTTTGATTATTGGTGTTTTGATCATTGTTTTACATTAATGTCCATGAAAAAAGCCCGTATACCAAATTTGAGCAAAATAGAAAAAAATGAAACACCTCGTGAACCAACTCTTGAACCAACCTAGTGGCGCGGCTTTTTTTTTAGATTTTTCACTATTTTATTTGAAATCAGCGGTATCAAATTATAATCGTATGCAAAAAATGAGATTTTCCTTCATCTTATTTTTTTCACATCCCACTTTGTCTCTACAGCCTGCGCCCTCGAGGCGGGGATATTAATTTTAAAATCTTCACAATATTCTCATAAAAACTGGTATCTAGTGGTCGTTAATATCAAATATAATAACAAGATTTTTTTAAAACCCACTCTGGGGCGGGGAATAAGATTAATTTTCAGTAAAATTTTATCATAATATTTTCATCTTACGCATGACTAAAAAGTATAAAAATTATAAAAAAACTTTCTGAACTCTGAACATGCTATATTTTTAGCAGCTAAGTAGCTAAAATTTAGACATCACGGTGATTTCCAGTCCCTATAAGTAATAATAACTAAAATTAAAATCGTGGAGAGAGAAATAAATGTTCATTTAGCTTTAAAGCTAAAAATATTATTTTTTACTTTTTAGTTTCTTTAAAAAGTTTTTTTTTATATATATTTTTATATATTTGTATTTTAGATCTACAATTGGTTATACAGTTTAGAAAAATTATACCCAGATGTGGTTACAGTTGTAAAAGGAGGAGAAACCTACGAAAAAAGGGACATTCTTGGAGTTCATTTAACTTTTAACAAAAATAACACTAACAATGCTATATTTTTGGAAAGTAACATTCATGCCAGAGAATGGTAAGTATCATACTAACTTATTCTTATACTTAAAGTATGCAATACATACCTGCTTTCCATATTTTAAAATAAGATCATCTTGGTATTGCACTTTACTTCCCGCAGTGCATAACTACTTTGTATGGTTTAGTATTATTATCAGTGACGGACATGAACCGGACACGGGAAGGTCGCCGGGCCCACAAAAAGACTTCTACAAAATTAAGTTTTAAATTTAATTGGGGTGCGGCAAGGGGGAAAATGGGGAAAATACATTTTTTTTAGAAAAATTTGAAAATTGCTATATATGGGTTTTCAAGGTTGCTGAAATTGAATCTGATAAAATAACTTTTCTAATTCCACCCCCGAGGGGGTGAGCGGGTAAATATTTCTCAATATTATTAATATTTTCTTCAAAACTGGTATATAGGGGTTTTTGGGGTCGACGAATAAGATTCTGATAATACTTTTTTTCTAATTTTACCCCCTGAGGGGTGGGGGTAGTTTTCGTGAAAACTGGTGTATTGGGGTTTTTGAGGTTGCTGAAAGTGAATCTGATAATAAAATTTTTCTAAATCCACCCCCTAAGGAGTGGGGGGTAGTTTTCGTGAAAATTGTTATATTGGGGTTTTTGAGGTTGTTGAAAGTGAATCTGATTATAAAAAAATTCTAACTTTACCCCTAAAGGGGCAGAGGGTAGTTTTTGTGAAAATTGGTATATTAAGGTTTTTATGGTTGCTGAAAATGAATCTGATAATAAAAAATCCATTTTACGGGCGGAGGTGAAAAATGGGAAAGCTCTTTCACTGGGCAGTGTATTTTTTCATGAAAAAAAATTATAAGAAGGAATTTTGATGTCCGTAAATAATTATGAAACAACTTTATATCCACAATTATGAAACAAATTTATATCCAAGAATTTTTTGTCTAGAACGATTTTTGATTATTTTTTGAAAATTCGAAACTACCGTATATTCCTTTCCCATTTTGAAAATTTTCATGGGGAAAAATACATTTTTTTTAGAAAAATTTGAAAATTGCTATGTAAGGGTTTTTGAGGTTGCTGAAATTGAATCTGGTAATATTTTTTTCTAAATCCACCCCCGTGCAGTGGGGTAAAAATTGGTATATAGGAGTTTTTGGGGTTGAGGAATATGAATCTGATAATAATTTTGTTCTAATTTCACCCCCTGAGGGGTGGGGGGGTAGTTTTCGTGAAAACTGGTATATTGGAGTTTTTGAGGTTGCTTAAAGTGAATCTGATAATAAAAAAATCTAAATCCACCCCCTGAGGGATGGGGGTAGTTTTCGTGAAAATTGGTATATTGGGGTTTTTGAGGTTGCTGAAAGTGAATCTGATTATAAAAAAAATCTAACGCCACCCCTAAGAGGCGGGAGGTAGTTTTCATGCTAATTGGTATATTTTAAAGGTTGCTAAAAGTCGATAATAATAAAAAATCCATTTTACGAGCGGAGGAGTAAAATGGGAAAGCTCTTTTACTGGGCAGTGTATTATTCTAGCGCAGGATTTTTACGTATTTTTAAAATGGCATATCAAAATCCTCCTTGGAGTAAAGTTGGGTAAAAATTATGCTTGTTAGTTTTATCGAAGATAAAATTTGATACATACCACATCATCCTTATGGGACAAAGAAAATATAGTTAGTGTGAAATTAGTTTATTTATAAATGAATCAATCTTAGCCTTGGTAATATCAATATATTATCTAGACATATACATATGCGAACAATAGACTTTGTTAAAAATTAATTTGAATAAAAATATGTAAAATATGGTGGCTTGCATAAAAAATATACCAAATGCACGAATTTAAAAACCGATAAAAATAAAATTGTAAATGAACCAGTGCGTCCAATTTTTCGAAATTTTCTTTTCTTTCCTAAATGAGATTTTATTGGCAAAAACGTTGATTTTTCTGATAAATAACAAACTAGCCGTGAAGATATGTAATGCTACGTATTCCATTATATACTATTCACAATAAATGGTATATTCTAGAGCTACGCGCTGTAAATAGTATAATAAGCAAATTATTCCAATTCTATTTTTAAATTATTTTTAAATTATTTTTAAATTATTTTTAAATAATTTTTAAATTATTTTTAAATTATTTTTAAATAATTTTTAAATTATTTTTAAATTATTTTTAAATTATTTTTAAATTATTTTTAAATTATTTTTAAATTATTTTTAAATTATTTTTAAATAATTTTTAAATTATTTTTAAATTATTTTTAAATTATTTTTAAATAATTTTTAAATTATTTTTAAATTATTTTTAAATTATTTTTAAATTATTTTTAAATTATTTTTTATCTAGTGATTTTCTCGAGATCCTGAAAACCCAAAAAGCCCAAAAATACACTGCCCACTATTATACTGGGCAGTATAGCCTTATAATAAGGCTATACTAGTAAAACAGCTTTCCTATTTTTCACTTCCGCGCGTGAAATGGATTTTTTATTATCAGATTCACTTTCAGCAACCTCGAAAACTCCATTAGTATATTGGGCCCAATATAATAATTTTCACAAAAACCACGCCCATCCCTCAGGGGGTGGATTTAGAAATGTTTTACTCAAAAACTCAACTTTAGCAACCTCAAACATCCCAATATACAAAGTTACTCTCCGCTCCTTATGGGGTGGAAAGCAAAAGCAAAAATGTGCCCGATCTAGAAATTTTCGGATTCGGAATTTAGTAATTGAAAATCTTGTTAATTGTGTCGGTTCCATTCAGTCACTTCCCACTATCCATTCTAATCGAAAGGTCCCGGCATATTTATCTCGAAAAATATACAAATAAGCAAAACAAACTATTATAAAAATTATTTATTTTTAAATTATTTCTGATTAAATGAAAACTCTAAGAATGGTGCCTAATCAAGAAATTTTCACATGTCGGTTTCATTCAGTGCGGTTACACTCCCCATTCTCCACTAATCAAAAGGTTATAGCATCATAAACAGACATAGCGCTACACTGATAGAACACTATCGTAATCAATAGCGTAATTAGGTTATAGTGTACAACAATAAATAGTTGTATATGCGCCAACCACTATATATTGCATAGAATACAACAACAAACAAGTAAACGCGTTCGGCCGAACACGTGTTCTAGAAAAACTTTTAAATGACATGACAACTTCCATTTTTTTTTCTTTTTGGAATTTGTTACATGAGCTCTAATTAAAAAAATAAGACCAAAATTTTAAAAATCGTTAGAGCCGTTTTTGAAAAAAATGTGTTTTTTAGAAAATATCTCTGATATTTCAAGCTAACATACTCGGTTTGCCCTCGATGTCTCGGATTTTTACCAAACTTGGCATAGTGGTACCACTATAGTACCTAAGCATTCCATCCAAATTTTTTTCAAAACGGTCCATCCGTTCACTATACTGGGTGTCCCACCAAGTTCTTGATATAGCTTATCTCCGTTATTTGAAAAGCTATTAAAATTTGCAAAAAATAGCATTAAAACAAAGCCAAAGAAGATTTTACTTACTTATTCAAAACCGCTCCTTACTTACCCACTCCCTTGAAACTACCCCCAAGTTCTGTTTTTAAATAGCTCCCCCTAATTCTTATTAAAGACTATGAAAGTACACTTTATTCTGAATTCAACCATTTATTATAAGTGGTATCTTAGATTTTAAGGAGCTCTAAATAAAAATTATTATTTATTAATAGAAGGCTGGTATTTAAAACAAAGTTGCGGATAGTTCCAGGAGAGTGGAGAGAGTTATTATGAGTTGGTTTTGGATATATTAATCAATTTTCTTTTGGGTACAATTTAAAGTTTTTGGAAAATTTTCTGGTTAAATTTATAATGAAACGTGCTTTTATATTCTTTAGTAAAATAGGGAAGTGCTATTTAAAAAACTAGTTGGAGGTGGTTCTAAGAGGGTGGGTTAATAAGGGGTAGTTTTGCATATGTCAGTAAATTCTACTTTGACTCCAATTTAATTTTAATAATTTTTTTAATTTTTTTATCTTTTTAAATAACGGAGATATAGCCCGTCTAAAACCTGGTGGGACTTTATTATTACTAAATAATAATTGTTATTGGAACCCCTAAAAGAATAAGATACTATTTATAATACATGGTTTAATTCAAAATGAAATGTAATTTCATATTCTTAGATAAAAATGGGGGTGGGAGGTGTTATTTGAAAATCAGAGGGTGGGGTGGTTACAAGGGAGTGACTAAGCAATGGGGGGGGGTGAATAAGTCAATAAAATTTTCTTTGGCTCCCATTTAACGCTATTTTTGACAAAAAAATTACCTTTTCAAATAACTGAGATATAACTTGTCTAGAACCTGGTTGGTGGTACACCGGGTACGTGAA
Organism: Brachypterus glaber; assembly: GCA_958510825.1. NCBI lineage: Eukaryota > Metazoa > Arthropoda > Insecta > Coleoptera > Kateretidae > Brachypterus > Brachypterus glaber. Next base: position 81,073,595 of record OY294045.1, on the reverse strand, counting down.
CGGATTGACCGTTTTGAAAAAAATTTAGATGGAGTGCTTAGGTACCATAGTGGTATCTCTATGCCAAGTTTGGTCTAAATCCGAGACATCGAGGGTAAACCAGGTATGTTAGCGTGAAATATCAGAGATATTTTCTAAAAAACACATTTTTTTCAAAAACGGCTCTAACGATTTTTTAAATGTTGCTCTTATTTTTTTTAATTATAGCTCATATAACAAATTTCAAGAAGAAAAAAAAATGGAAGTTGTCGTATCATTTAAAAGTTCTTCTAGAACAGCGTGTCGGTATTTACAAACAAGTGCAGTTGTTCGATTTGCAACAACAAATGTTATGTATGTTCACATAAAAACTACATATCGCATATCGCATGTGCTTATCGTTAGGTATAGGTACTTATGCACATGGAATTTTCAGCCCAAAATGCCTAGGTACTTTTAAAATTTTTGTAAAATCAGCTGATCTTTATTAATTATCCTTCATAGAATACCGCCACTATAGAACAACAATGAAGTTGTTTAGTATATACAGTGCGGGTGAAAAGTACGGAACACTTTGGTTGGTAGTTAAGTTGAGTAGCCAAGAATGAACAAAGCAAAAGATTGGAAGGGGATAGAGGAATCTCAACGCCAGTGCCCCTCATTGGGCGTGTTCAAATTAGATGGGCAAAGGTTTGTTTTGCTTTATTTTAATTTCTTTTGAGTATCGGTAAGCAAAGGTTGTATTATTTACTTGTATTTTATTATTATTTTTTTTTAAACATGTTTTTGTTTTGTTTTGAAAATATTCTTATTCTTTTTTATGTTATTAGAATACTTTTTTTTCTAAGAAAATTATTTTTTTTTCTGTACAAGAATACTACGTAGGTACGGTTTATTATTAAGGTATAATAACAAAACCAACCTACCAATTATTAATCCAAGAGTATGAAAAAAATAGGAACAGTCAAGATCCATGTTAGCGTAAAAAATCAGCAGCTTCAGAGACTACAACTATCTCTGGCAGCTTCTAGAAGTACAACCCACCCCACTTAAATTCACACTGACCATGCAGACTGCAGACTGCAGACACGACGATCACCGAATCGATTCCTAACCCTACTACTGCACTGGTGTTGAGATTCGCTATCCCCTTCAAATCTTTTGCTTCGCACATTCTTGCCACTCAACTTACCTACCATCCAATGTGTTCCGTACTTTTCACGCGCGCTGTATATGGTTTGATTGTATTTAATATAACGTTATATCGTCCATGATACTGCAATACCGCTTAACGACCAATTGCAAAACCGCGTAACGTCTAACTGCAATACCGCGTAACTAATGAAAGTAGCAAAATCAAGATTTTGCACAAGCGTGATCTACACAATAAATGGCGTATATTGAGTTAATATTTGTGATAAATAACCATTTTAAAAAGCCTTTTAAGCTTTTGGAAAAGGGAATTAAAAAAAAAGCAGAGAATGATGGGCCAGGAATACACCGGGTTTAGAAAACAGAATGAAAAAATTGTCCAGGATGTATCAAAAGAAGAAAGGAAGTTAGGACCTGCATGTATATCAGAATATTGTAAAAATACAAACGTATTCAACTGTAATATGTTTACAGAAAAGAACAGAGAAGGTTTATTTAAAGATTTTTGGAAAATGACGTGGGGGGAGAAGAATGTGTTTTTATTATCAATGATAGACGTAGAAGGAACCATTAAGAAGAAGAAATTAAATGGAAATGTTTCGAGAAGATCCGAATCAAGAAAATACTACCTGAAAATTAACGATCAAAAGAAAAGGGTTTGCAAAAGTATGTTCCTTAACACACTCGGAATAAAAGAATGGACTATTCGGTATTGTATAGAAAATAGAGCTCCAAATAAACCAAAAGAAGAAAATAATGAAGACGAAATTAGGAACGAAAGTAAAACGCAGAGCATAAAAGCATTTTTGGCCATGCTACCTAAACTTCCATCTCATTACTGCAGATCATCTTCTTTGAAATTATTTCTTGAGCCTATAATACATTCAATAATAATAATCAACCTATTGCATGCAGGAAATATTTTGAAGATATTTTATCAAATGAAAATATAGCGTTGCATAAGCCAAAAAAAGACGAGTGTGATATTTGTTGCAGTCACAAGGTAGGAAATGTCACAAAAGAAGAATACAACAACCATTTAAATCTTAAAAGCAGAGCTAGAGAAGAAAAAGAAAAAGATAAAAAGCGCGCTAGTAATGGGCAGATACATACAATAACTGCTGATGTTCAAAGTGTTAAAGTATGCCCTTCATGAATGCCAGTGCACTCTATTTTAAAACCAAACTAACAGTCCATAATTTTTCAGTTTATAACTTAGCGAACAAACATGTTATGTGTTATTGGTTTGACGAAACCCAGCAACGACATACGCTTCTTGTTTTGTAGATTATTTAACAAAATTAATTGAAGAAAACCCAAAACCAGTTACAATTTTTACTGATGGATGTACGGCAAAAAATAGAAACATCATTGTTTCTAATGCACTTTTAAAACTTGCAGTAGAAAAAAATATAGTTATAACTCAAAAGTTTTTAGAAAAGGGGCATACCCAAATGGAAGTGGACTCTGTACACTCTGTCATTGAAAGAAAGTTAAAAAATAGGTCCGTATTAATAAGTAATAAGTCAGTATGCTCAAATAACCAGGGAGGCAAGGCAAAAGCCTTCTCCATATGAAGTGGCAGTAATTGATTATGGTCATAAAAATCATCAAATTTATGATTCTATTAGACCAGGAAACAAAAAAGGAGATAAGTGTGTTGTAGATCTCAGAGTTATACAGTACAATCCTGATGGAACAATTGATTACAAGTTATCGTTTGAAGAAGAATTTTAAAAAATGCCAAGAAAGCCTAAAAATATAACTATAAATTCTCCTCCACTACAACTAAACATAGCTCCCCTGAAAATAACTTAAAGTAAATATAAACATTTACAGGAACTTAAAGAAGTTATACCTGCGGATTGTCATAATTTTTATGACGAACTTACCTGTGAATAACTTTAAATTATAAATAAAAATAAATTTAAGAAAGCGAGTTTTTTAAAAAATAAAATAAGAAATGATATGCTTAATATTTATTATAATTAAGACATAAAATTAAGTAATACTATTGGTATATCATTGTTATAATATTTTAGTTTAATAAATATTTTATTAGCCAGCTTAAAGTATAATATTTTTACTTTAATAAGTTTTTCCTTCTCCTGTAAAATTTTGTTTCTAAACCTTACGCGGTTTTGCAGTTAGACGTTACGCGGTTTTGCAGTTGGACGTTAAGCGGTATTGCAGTATCATGGACGATATTATATTTTAGAATAATCGTAAAAATTGTATTCTATACCTAAAAATTGACACAATAACATTTTGTCCTAATATGTTTAGATTTTTTTATCAGTGTATGGCTTGAATAAATCCAGATTAATTTTCATCTCTTTCATAGGATATCTTCCGCCACAACCACGTGGATTTTAAATGAATTTTTGACAAGCAAGGACGCCGATATCAGAGCTTTAGCGCAGTCCCACGATTGGTACATATTCCCAGTATTTAATCCAGATGGTTTTGTGTTTACTCACACCAACGTATGTATTATTCCAAAAAGTTATTTTAATTTATACCCATCTGCCTTAGGTAGCCCAAGGGCTTATTAATTTTAGTCGGATTACCAGATTGCTAAATACAAATTCCGGATAGTTGCTTGAAAAAGTCAGATTACTTGGACAAAAATCTACTATCAATAAATAAAAGTTAAACACAATTTATGAAATTTTTAGCTACCGTTACCAAACAACCCAATTTCGAAACAAGCTCCATACTAACTGTAGGGGTGATAGGGGCTAGTTGTCGCAGGAGTAAGTTGTCTTATATCTCAAAAAGTAAAATAGTTTTCTGCACCAAACCGAGATTAACCTCTGCGTTAGAAAAGTGCAATTTATTATTTGTAAACTTAAAAGCAATAAGTTAAAAGAGCAGCAAGATAATCCAAAAAATGTCAAAATTAAAGCGTCCAGTATTTTTTTTTGTGGTAAATATTTTTTCTTATTGTGTTTATTCGTTAATTATTTTGTTTCGGGCTAGTTGTCGCATGATCTGGAGATATGTTCATGGTATAACAGTAGCAAAAAGTCCTTTTTTGAATTTTTTTATTCAAAACTGTGTTAAAAAGTGCAATTTTGTAGAATAGCAAATAAAATCGTTTATTAAATTTAATTAAATTAAAAAAAAAATCGAAAAAATATTATTTAATTATAAAGTTGACAATTTTGGTACAGGAGTGAAAAGATAGATAACAATGTGCTTTTGGGAAAGCACATGTCATTAGTTATTTATAATTTTTATAAATGCCTTTATATTTCTTCAAAAAATATACCCCACGACGGGGCAGGTTGTCGCATACTCAAACATGTAGCTAAAATTGCCATTTGGTTTATTAAAAAAAAAATAACAAGGGAAAAAACTGACTGTGAATGAAATGTGCCACAATTAGCCCCGGGCACCCCTAACATAGAAAATTTTATTTTATAACCAGTCCAAACCAAATTAAATAGATGGGGGTGATAATTATACTTGACCCTTTCTTAAGTAAGAAGATCAACAAATTAATTTTATTTATTTATTTTTTTTAATTTGATTTTTATTTATTTGTTTGTTTGTTTATTTACAGTGCACTGAAGAGTTACATTTATGTATGTTTTCAATAATTTTCGGGAAATAGTGGGGTTTACCATTGTTTGGTCGTAGGGTCAATCATTGGCGATAAAATTCGATTCCTTGTTTATAAAAATTGGTTTGGGAAATTTGGTCATATTTAAAGCGAGCCGTAAAGATATGTAATGCTACGAATTCCATTATCTATTATTCACAGAAAATGGTATACTGCATTTTCCCAAATATTTGATTTTTTTTTTCAAAAAAAAAAAAAAAAAATTTAACCACATTTTTTTATTTTAACAATTTTTTTTAAAATAAGATATAATTTCAAAAACAATTTTTTTTAAAAAGGATAATTTTTTAAAAACCCCCCATAACTTTTTGTTCTTGGGGGGATTACTTTCAAAATTGGTAGAATTGATCTTTATAATAAAAGTAATTTTTCCTAAAAAAGTTACGGTAATCGTAATATTCTTTAGATTTTTTAAAAAGTTTAACCCTCTTTAGGCCTCTCGACGGAAGGACCATGGACCCGGACCCTCGTATGTCGTATTAAGATCTGTAAAGTTCGTCCTAGTATTGACATATTCGTCTAGTTAAGACTAGTTAGGACAATTTTATTTAGAAAACATTAAAAATTTTCCACATAGGCTAAATATCTTAGGCTAATTTTTAGGATTTGCGTTTAGATAAGACATTTCTTCTTAGTAGGCACATGGGGCTAGTGTAATCCAATACATACAGGGTGATCCATAACTGCCATGCCAAAATTTAAGAGGTGATTCTAGATCCAAAAATATAAAAAAAGTTCCTATAAAGGTTGGTCCGGAAATGAGCCCTATGGGATCTAGGGCCCTTTAAAATTGTAATAAAAATAAGGTTTTTAATTAATAACTCGGGTACCGTTTAAGCTAGAGCGGCGAGCTTTTGCATGTATACTAGTATTAATAAGGGCAATAAGTTTATGTTAATTTATTTTTTAAATTTATCCAGAGGCGTGCCCAGACGGACAAAATATATGAGGCTTAAAACATTTTTGCCCCAAACTTTTCTATGTGTATGTTTTTTGGATTTGTTGTAAAAAATATAGATTTCTAGAGTAAAAATACATATAAAATATCATATAGTGTAACACTGTAGGAGCAACCGTTATAAAAAAAAAATGCAATTAAGAGGAAGTAACATTTTGTGCCACCAAAAACGTGACTTTTTAAAAGGCTATTACTCCTTTAATATTAAATTTAGTTGTTTTGGTGTATAATACTTTTTTGCTCAGTTTTAAATGAAGAATCGCCCTGCAGCATTAAAATTTTATTGGTGCTTTTTTTTGTTCCCCATTCAATACGTCATCTTCGAAGGGCCGTAGCTCCCTTAGGACTCATTTCCGGACCAACCTTTATAGAAACTTTTTTTCATATTTTTGGATGTAGAATCACTTCTTAAATTTCGGTACGCGAGTTCTGGAACAGGCTGTATATATAATCTCAAAAAGAGAATTTTTGCAGATAGGACCACTTGTCTTAGCAGGGCAGCATAGCTACCCATCGTGTTGGTCATATTTAACGTAAATGTATTTTTTAGAATAAATAAATATTTTTAGACATTTTAACTTTCTCCTGGGGGAGAAGGAAAGTCTTGCGTTAGTAAAGAAAATTTAAAAAAAAATATTGTATTTTTTCACATTTATCGATATTTTATATGCAATATGTTGATTTTCGCAAAAAAAATCTGTCTGCTTTTACAAAAAAACGAGAACTCTTTGGTCTAAAGACTTCAAATTTGGAACAAACTTTTCTTATCCAAAGTTCTCAGCCGACATTGTTTTTGTTAAAAATCGAAGTGGGGGGTAAGGGATCAAACGCTTTAAAATCTATTTTTGCACATTTTTTTTTACAAAAAAAACCTTTTTTTTATATAAAATTTTTAACAAGGGCTTAAATTCATTTTTGCCAAACTTGTTTTTTTTCGTTCCTTCAGGAATAAACTGTTAAGATAAAAAGATAGTTTTTCGAAAAAAAGATTATAAAATCCAGGGGCGGATTTTGCCATGCCCCATAAATCCCGTTATAAACGTTGAAATTTTTAATCCAACAAGCCCATTCTTTGTTTGCTTGTTATTTTTAAAATCGAATAAAGAATATGCCCTGTGCACTATGAGCGTTGCAGTGCTGGATTTTCCAATGGGCAAAGATTTGAGAACGGTTTTTTTTTTAAAAAATTGGTATTTTATTGGAAAGTATTTGTAATAATTTTTCTTATTAATATTTTATATGATAAAAATATAATATAATAATAAATTTAAGTATATAGGTATAATACTTACTTTAAAATATTACTTGATCTAAAATCTCAACTTTTATTAAAACTAAAAATAAGGGACTGCATGTACTTTTTTTTATAGCCTAATACGACAACCCAGGTAAATCCGGTCCTGTGGCGTAGATTCGATTTTTGTATCTGGGCGGAGTTAATTAATGAGTACTAATTTTAATTATTAATATTGTTTGTGTAAACTGGAAATATTTTTTTTTTATTTTGCCTAAAGTTCCCTATCAAAAACGATATTCTTTTTTGATATTTGAACCTAAATCTTAATTAAGTTTCAAATTAACGTTATCTAAGGATAGCAATTTCCCCTTACTTGATTCCGGATGATAATTTAGGGCCTTATAAGGACTTAATTAAACAGAAATAAATTAACTGATTTCTTGTTAGACGAACAAATATTACTGCCTTCTATAGGCCAAGTGCCGCAACAAATATTTAAAAAATAATGAACTATTTTGAAAAAAGAAAGTAATTAGCTTCCATCGACGCAAACAGGTAAAAAATACAAAAAAAATCGCCATAGAAAAAAGTGCAAAATGACGGAGCGATGTCACCTTTTTGCCACAAACTGTTTTATCTGTAAAATTTTTGACATTTTTTAAAAAAATATGTTTCTTTAGTTAAAAATACATTAAAAAGGTGCTCTTTATGTAATACAGTAGAGAGCCAATAATCCGGATCTTCGGTAAACCGAATGATGCGCACGCTGTTCTAGAAGAACTTTTAAATGACATGACAACTTCCATTTTTTTTTTCTTTTTGGAATTTGTTATATGAGCTCTAATTAAAAAAATAATACCAAAATTTTAAAAATCGTTAGAGCCCTTTTTGAAAAAAATGTGTTTTTTAGAAAATATCTTTTTTGACCAAACTTGGCATAGTGGTACCACTATGGTACCTGAGCACTCCATCTAAATTTTTTTCAAAACGGTCCATCCGTTCACGATACCGGGTGTCCCACCAACCAGGTTCTTGACAAGTTATATCTCCGTTATTTGAAAAGGTAAATTTTTTGTAAAAAATAGTGTTAAGTGGGAGAAAATATTATTTTGTTGGCAGCAGAATTTTTTTACTTAGTCTATTTTAGGACACCTAATCTAGCAATTGTTTATAAGCTATACACAAAGATATTGTATTTTCTTAGTTATTTGCACCAACGTTTAAACTGAGATTATCTTGACTAAACTAAGTTTAGTTTTAACAATCCTGGGTTTTGATTAGTCGACTGTAAATTTAATCTAAGCTAACTGGTGCAAGATTTTTCATTGTGTAATTAGTTTAACCTAATTCAAAACAATAAACATAAAAAAAAATAAAAATAAAAAATAAAATAAATGATCTACTTGGTTTATTTAAAGTCTTTTGTTTTATTGAATTATGTTTAAGTAGTGTTATCAACATAGGTTAGTTATCAATATAGGTATGTAAATATAAATGCTTTATATATTTGCCTAATCTAATTTAACAAATAAAATTTAAAAACATGATGAATAAACATGATAATAATATATAAAAATTTAAAAACGTGCAGGCACAAAGCGAATATTCGCTTTCTGCCTGCACGTAATTTCGCAGGAAATTTTAATTTATACACTATGTTTATTTTCAATGTTAAATGTTAAGAAATGTGAACAAGCCTAAGAAGATGAAATTTTTAAATTTCGAAAAGCATCAGGCGTTTAATTAGTTTATTATTATTTTAACAAATAAGTTTTATTTTATTTTAACTATCACACCGACTAAAGTTAATTTTTTTAAGGTATAGTTATTTTAAACTTTCATGCTTGTAAACAATCTCGAAATTACCATAGCAACGTAAGATACGCATGCGTCGTAAGCGAAATGACTAGGCCCAATTTACAAAACCGTAAAAGGTTGACATGTGACATTAACGAGAACAAAACAATGGTTTATTCCTCTAAATTATTAGAATAAAAGCGATTTTATAAGCAAATTTTGTTTCTACAGGAATACAAAAGTGTTTTTAGCAACAGCTTTATCTATTCTCTTTTTTAACATCAAAACATCATAAAAAGAACGTAAGTAAACATAAATTTTAAATATTGTCTAAAACTGAGTGTTTTTATGTATCCACTTTATAAGAAAAACATTATTTTCCCTAATTTTTAAATATGATAAAGAATGTGCTCGACTTTAAAGTGCAACACCAACGAACAGGACTGAAAAGGTACATAACATTATTAATTCTTTAAAATAGTTACGTCAAAATACACAAATTATGCTTAAAATCGTCAAATTTTTGCAAAACGAATTGAGCGCAGCCTCCATAGGCCCGTCTCCAATATTTTTAATTGAATTTAAGCATCCAATTGCTTTGAAAAATAGGGATTATTAAGTCTACTAGGATAAATAAATGATTTTCTAATTAACTAACATTTCATGCTTTTTATCATAAAAACCTTCGAATTAACACAATTCTCATGAAAAATTGTAAAAATTATGTAAAATGAGAAGTATTTATTGGTTTGGTTCATACAAAATCATTTATAAAATAGAAAAGTGTAAATCGGACTTTGTGGAGCATTTAGCGGCAAATTTAAAATAACTATACCTTAAAAAATAAACGTTATATCAGGATGATAACACCTCACGAATAATTATTTAAAACTTTTAATATTTACTCACAAAACATTAAATATTTTAAAAATTTTGAAGAAAAAAAATCTTCAAAAAAAATATTAAAAAATAAATAGTTGCAAGGTTAAATTTTAAGCTCTTTAAAAGAACTTATCACAAGATTTAAGTTGCTATTTAAAATATTGTCCCCCATTACCCCCCTGGCACCGCCTTACCGAGTAAAAAATAACATGTTTTTTTTTTCGAAGAACTTTTACCATAATCTTGCGAAAAAAAAAATTATAGCTAGGAGCGCTATAACACATATACCAAGCAAATTATAATCGCTTATTATATAAATACAAGGCTTTCTCTTACAATTATGGCAGTCAGTGTAAAAATTTATATGAAATACTTTAATTGTTTAGTGAATAATAAAATATAACAAATAGTATGGCATTTATAGCTTAAATAAATTTAATTATTGTCCGTGCTAATAATTTTTATAATATAATAAAATTTCTGTAAATTTATAATAGTGCCTGTAATAAATATAATCGTGTCTGTAATATATATAATCGTTTCCAATTTATTTTTAACATTATTAGTTATTGTGTCCCTTATAATCTATAGCTTAAATCACTATAATTTGCCACTGTTACCAAATATCTTATAATGTATAGCGCAGAGCCCACTAATTTCTTTCCGTGATGGTTTATATTTATAGATATAAGGTTTGATAAATATCTTATTGACAGATATGGTTTAATTACGCATATTGATATTAGTTAAATAAATTTTATCAAAATACGTGATTTTGTATTAGTATTAATAAAATCTTATCTTACAATTAACATAACTATTTTTTCAGGGTGATTTTTATTAATGATCCCATATGGGGTCTCCTTATAACTTTTTTATTTGCTCCATAAGATATGAGATGTTTTTATCTTAAAAACAGTTAACTGTTAACTGTTAACCAACTAGTTGGTTGTACAACCTATGACTTTTTTCTTGGTAGATAAGGATAGTAATTTCTATGCAATTTTGGACCCCTGAAAACGAATCTAGTGTTAGATTTTCTCTATTACGCCTGAGATTTTTTTTTATCTGTGCGGTAGACGAAAAAAAAAACCCGGGCGTAACAAGGCCAAGGTACACCTTGTTTTTTTCTTTATTTTAAAAGTCAGAGATTTCGTTGGAACATCTACTACCATAAAACGTCAATATAATAAATACATCTGTTACTTCCGGTTTAACTGGAAATGAAACAACCTTTCGATTTTTAAATGCGCCACCCTATACATGTTTACATTAATTACTTATACGCTTTATTTTAATTATAATGATACCAAAAAGTGACATTTAAAAAAATTTTTAGTTTATAGAATTTAATTTTTAGTTTTTTAGAATTCTAAGTATTGAAATACACATTTTTTTTTCAATTTTTTTTTATCACAGCTAGGCGATGATTATTTAAAATTACTCTAAATGATCTAGTAACCCTAAAAGTTGAAGTTTTATGGCAAATTTAAATTGTCTAACTTTTAAAATAAAGAAAAAAGGGGGTGTACCATGGTCTTGGTACACCCGGTATAGAGCTATGTTATCAAACACGATGAAAAAAAAGTTCAAGTATTTTCGGAAATGATGTATTAAGTTTTAGGAAAATCATTTAGTATATTATTATCTTTTTTAATATAAATAATAGTAAGTAATTACACTAATGTAAATAAATTATATTAACACCTTATGTCTAGTGTATTACTTGAAACTATAGATTAATAAAAAAAATTGTAGAAAAAGATAACATAACGATAAAAAAATAAATATTTTTGCATAAAATAAAATTTTTCTATTTTGCGACTCTTATAAGTTCATAATCACACGCATTTTGCTTGTTCTTATAGGCCCATAAGAGGTCTGTACTTTTTTTTCTTTTGGGCTGGCAACAGACAAAAGTCTATCGCTTGACGTTTTTCGTGCAAATGAAAACGTCGCACTCATTTTATAACACGTTTTTAGCGCACTAGTACTTTAGAAAACTCGCCTCAAGTGGCTCGTTTTCTAAACTGGTACTCGTGAGCTAAAAACGTATGTTATGAGACTAGTACTTTAATATACTATTTTTTTAATATTCAAATCTCAAAAGGTGTTGCAGCTGATCAGGTCTTTTATAGAACATAAATAAACAGTGATTCTAAACGAAGAATCGGATTAAAAATGTGATTAAAAAATGTGACTATGGATCACAGTAGTAGAAGGGTCACTGATTATAGAACCATCTACAGAAAAATCCTAAGTGGGTACTTGTTTTTAAAATAATGGTCAACATAAATTTATTACAAATAAGTTGCTTGCTTCTAATAGTATTTCACGTGCTGATTCCAAATATGTTAAAGCAACTCTCTATCACTCTCCGTGTTTTGAGAAAGGGGATTTTATTTTTTTAATAAGCCAATACATTCTTATAACACAACCAAACAGCTGCCTAGACTTATATAGGGGAGAGTTGGCCAAAACGGGATAGCTAACGATATTTGGTCTGAAATTCTGTAATTATGCTCTTGATGTCTACTATTTTTTAACTGTAACTTCCCCATTGACCCATTTCTATGTTTAGGTATAGTTATTGCTCAATATCTTGACGATAACATAGGAAAGTCATATTGAAGAAAAAAACGTAAAGTATCCCGTTTTGCCCACCTGGTCGGGTAAAATGGGATGGTGTTTGAATGTGAATAAAAAAGATACTAAAGTGAGATATATTCATTAAATTTGAAAATGAAACTGTTCAGTTTTACGTTTTATAGTTTTTAAATTTAAAATTACGCGCGCGACAACTTCCGTTCGCATCGGGAGTTGGTTCGCGCAGGCGCAATCATAGCGGAGCGAAGACGAAAAGAGATCGCCCGAAAACACACGCGGTTTTGGAGCAATGGGGAAAAATTGGTGCAATTTAATATATAGTTAGTTCGCAACGGATAAATTATAGATCCCAATCCTACAAAACCATTCAACGACCTAAACCCAGGAAGACAATCATCCAGGCCTGGACACACCGCAGCAGATCCCAATATCGTAAGTCCCATAATCTTAATCCTTAACCTACCTCTTGAAATCAGCACAGAATAAATTAATTACGGTCCACTCATTAACATCGAAAAACATGGTCTTCGGAGCCAGATTTCATTAATTTGCAGGGTTTAAATTAGGTATTTTCGTGTTTTTGGGAAAAAATTACGCATTTTATAGATAGTTTCGCGCGTGATAGTTTAGATAGCATTTTCGCACATTTTCATGGGTTATTCGCAAATATAGTTTAGTATAGATAGTTAGCATAGTTTTAAACATCAGTTTAAACAATTAAATCAATTTATTCAATTAGATAAATCGCATAAAAACCTAGAAACAACACAAATTTTTGTTGCACAAAAAATACACGTGTTTACAAACCGATAACGCTGTCTCGTTCTCGCATAGCGCAAGGGGCGGACGGGGATTTTTGGAATTTTTAGATTTTCGATTTTTAGAATTTTTCCAACGGAATAAATAAAATTTAGCAAAATTATTTTATTTTTTGTGTCAGGGGCGGACTTGGACAATTTCCAAACTTATTTTTTTACGCATTTTCGTCAAAGAAAATTAATTTTCCTCCAATTGAAAGGAAAATTTTAGTTTATTTTACGCAACTAGTTTGAGTGTTTACTAGTAATCATGGAACAGTATCACACTTTAGTTAATCAAAGAAAATTCGAATTGCAAAAATTAGAACGGCTAAAAACGCTCAGTAAAATCGCTCTAAGCGACACCACTAGGCAACACGATTTTAAAGTTCGTTTTAGTTTGGCGGAATTAAGCTATAAAGTAATAGAAAAGCTCAGTGAGGACATTTTAGAGTTAATTTCCACCAAGCAAGTCGCTCTTTCTGGGTCAATAGATGATGATATAAAACATGAGACAACATCTCGTAATAAAGCAGAAGATACATATATAGCAATATGTGTCACTTATGAAACCATTTTTGGTCTATCGTCCAATAGAAGCACTCAGGCTAGTTCATCTAGTACAAAACGAGCAGTAAAACTGCCAGATATTAATTTGTTACATTTTAATGGTCAAGTTGAAAGATGGGCCGCTTTTATAGGAGTATTCAGGTCGCTAATTCATTTGGACGTGAGCCTTAGTGAAGTCGAAAAATATCACTACTTAATTAGCAGTTTGAGTGGTGAGCCATTGAGTATCGTACGTAGCCTTCCACTGATAGCCTCAAATTACTCAGTAGCGTTACAAAATTTGATAGATAGATATGAAAATAAGCGCCTTTTAGCAGATACTTATTATAGTAAAATAAAAGCATTGCCTAATATAGTTCAAGATAACGCCAAAGCTCTGCGTCACCTCATAACAACCATGTCAGAAAATTTGGCAGCATTAAACAATTTAGGGCTCCCAACCAATGAATGGAGTTATTTATTATTTGATTTAGTTTTTGAAAAGCTTCCTAGAACATTATGCACTAAATTTGAAGATAAACAAAACTCTAGCGAAATTCCTTCATATGATGCTTTAATTATTTTCATTTCCGCACATTGTCAATCATTGGAGGCTGTAGACTCAAAAAAGACAGCTGTTCATGCCGCACCCCATAGTCATGCCGCACCCCATACTCAACAGCATCGCAACAGGCTTAACGTCAATTCATTTTTAACTAGTGCTAATAATCGTACCGAATGTTGTGGCTTGTGTCAAAAGGCACATTTTATTATTAATTGTCCCGCATTTTTAGAAAAAACACCGCAAGATAGGTACACAGTAGCTAGAAATAGTAAAATTTGTCTCAATTGTTTAAGTTCTTACCACTTAATTGGAGCGTGTAGATCACGTTCTAAATGTAGGGAATGTTCAGGACCTCATCACACGTTATTGCATTTTCAGAATCCAAAAATTAGTAGTTTTAATAGTAGAATCGTGGAAAAAAACCCCGAAAATAAAGTCGGTAAAGTAGATAACTCAAGTACAGACACAACTTTGTTGGCAAGCGATACAAAAATAGATAGTACAGTTTTATTAGCAACAGCGCAGGTAGATATCTTAGATAGTTTTGGAAATCCTTGCACCATTCGTGCAATCTGTGATCCGGGATCACAATCTTGTTATATCACAGAATCATGCGTTAATAAGTTAGGTTTAAAACGTTCTAGATTAAATAGCAGTACAATAGGTTTAGGTGCAGTTTCAGTAAAGGCAAACGGTATAACAACTTGTAATATTAAATCAAAAATTCAAAACAATAGTCCCTTGATTATAGACGCGATAATTATACCAAAAATTTGTTCAGAAATGCCACAAACAACAATCCCATTAGAAAATCTGGAACATATAAAAAATTTAAAATTGGCGGATCCATTATTTAATCAGCCCGGTCCGGTAGAAATGCTTTTGGGGGCACAATTATTTACAGAAATATTATTAGATGGGAAGATATCAGGGGATACGCATCAGCCAACGGCCATAAATACCAGCTTGGGGTGGATATTAATGGGAAAAGTTAATTTAGAAAAAATTGCCAATTTTAATTATAGTTTGTTATCAGTCGCAGAATCCATAGATTCAACACTGAAAAAATTTTGGACTTTGGAAGAACCCCCCCATTCCGCTGTAAGGGGGTCTGAAGAAGATTTAGAATGTGAAAATATTTTTAAACAATCATGTAGCAGGGATCATACAGGGCGATATAGTGTAGCGTTACCATTTAAAATCCCAAATCCCGACATTGGAAATAGTTATGACGCAGCTAAGCGTCGCTTGTGGTCATTAGAGCGTCGCCTAGACGGTAATATAGAATTGAGAGCTTCATATAATGATGTGATGTTAGATTATATAAATCAGGGGCACATGTCTTTGGTTGAAAAGCCTAGAGCTGATTTAAAGTATTACCTCCCACACCATTGTATTTGCCGACCTCAAAGTACTAGTAGTCAGGTTCGAATAGTTTTTGACGCGTCTGCAAAATCGACGCAAGGCATTTCATTAAATGACACTTTATTTGTAGGCCAAAAATTGCAAAAAGATATATGCGGAATTTTATTAAATTTTAGATTACACGCGGTAGTATTAGTAGCGGACATCAAACAGATGTACCGACAAATTAAAATAGTAGAATCACATCGCAAATATCAAGGTATTCTCTGGAGATTTTCACAGTCAGAACCGATAAAAGAATATATGTTAAATACCGTAACCTTTGGAGAATCTAGTTCACCCTGGCTGGCTTTGCGCACACTCCATCAATTAGCTGAGGACGAAAAGGCAGATTTTCCTGTAGCCAGTCAAGTTTTAGAAAAAGACATGTATGTCGATGATGTGGTTACAGGATGCTGTGATGTAGAGTCAGCTATTAGCCTTCAAAAGGATCTCTCGGATCTTTTAAGGAGGGGAGGGTTTGAACTACACAAATGGTGTAGCAATGTACCTAGTCTAATGGAAAATCTCTCAGAAAACGCTCAACATTCATTTTCTTTTGATAAAGATTCCTTTATTAAAATTTTAGGCCTATATTGGCATCCAAAAATAGATAAATTTGGGTATCAAGTTGATATAAATGACAAATCACCTACAAAACGAAATGTTTTATCTCAAATTGCAAGAATTTTCGATCCTCTAGGGTGGATCGCACCATCCATTTTTATAGCAAAACATTTATTACAAACCATTTGGACTCTTGGCTTGTCATGGGACGAGCAACTTCCAGAAAGTTTGGTAAAAATTTGGAAACAGTTTCAAAATGAACTACCACTTTTAGCCTCAATTCAAATAGATAGATTTATTTGTAATAATCCATTAGATTTAATAGAAATTCATGCATTTTGCGACTCTAGTGAGCGCGGATATTCTGGTTGTGTATATTTTAGAATAGTAGGTCAGTCTAAGGACATAAAAACGTATTTAATTATAGCTAAGTCCAAAGTAGCGTCATTAAAAAAGACTAGTTTACCTAGGCTTGAGTTGCAAGCGGCATTTTTAGTATCTGAACTAGTAGAATATGTTTTAGAAACCTATAAAAATAAAATTAACATAAAAAATATATATGCATGGTCAGACTCGCAAGTCGCACTCGCGTGGATTAAATCTCCACCACATAGGTGGAAGACGTTTATAAGTAATCGTGTTAGTTTTATACAAGATAGAATAAGTCCTGCTAGTTGGTATTTTATAAGGTCTAAATTAAATCCCGCGGATTGTGCCACTAGAGGTATTATGCCTTCGCAACTTTTAAACTATTCCTTATGGTGGGCAGGACCCGCTTTTTTAACTTCGGTTGATTTGGATTTAGAAAATACAAACTCGGTACTAACAAACGCATTCTCGGAAGAAATAAAAGCGGAGGAAAAACGCAACATAGTTCTAATAAATTTAAATAATACGCATTTTTTAGATAATTTATTAAAAAAGCATTCAAATTTACATAAAATAAAGAGAATTCTGGCTTATTGTTTTAGATTTTTTAATAATTTAAAGTCAAAAGTAAAATGTTCTGAAAATTTATCGATTAAAGAACTAAACAACGCCATGCGTGCGCTAGTAAAACATGTACAATCTTCGGCATTCCCAGATATTATAGAAAAAATCAAACATAATAAGATTTGTCCAAAACCATTTGCAAAACTGACTCCATTTATAGATAGTAATGGCCTTCTTCGCGTGGGAGGAAGATTAGTGAATTCCAAATTAAATTACGACAAAAAATTTCCTTTTTTATTACCCAGGAAACATAGATTTACCTTTTTGTTAATAGAAGAAGTCCATCGCGACAATTTACATCCAGGACTTCAAACATGCCAATATATTTTAACCCAGAACTTCTGGATCTTATCACCGAAAAGAGCAATACGTGAGGTTCTTTCTCGATGTGTTCGTTGTTTTAGGACTAACCCTAAACCTTTGATTCCCATTATGGGAAACCTCCCATCTCCCCGCATTAGCGAATTAAAACCATTTTCGCATGTAGGCTGTGACTTTGGGGGTAATTTCTTTATTACTATGAGCAAAAATAGAGGGGTTAGATCACAAAAGGCATACTTATGTTTGTTCGTTTGCTTGGCGACAAAAGCCGTGCATTTAGAACTTGCATCAGATCTTACTAGTGAGTGTTTTTTAGCAGCTCTACGCCGATTTATAGCGCGCAGAGGCAAATGTCTTCAAATTTACTGTGATAATGGTACAAATTTCGTAGGAGCAAGTAGAGAATTGGCAACGCTGTTAAAAAACGCTGCAGAAACGGAAACCATTTCCTTTAAATTTAATCCTCCCAGCGCTAGCCACATGGGTGGACTCTGGGAAAGGGCAATCAGATCCGTAAAAACGCATTTATCTCGAATTATAGGTAATCAAATTCTTAGCTATGAAGAATTTAACACGGTATTAGTTAGAATCGAAGCGATACTCAATTCGCGACCGCTATCGCCCATGAGTTCAGACCCGAATGATCTTTCGGTCTTGACAGCAGGGCATTTTTTGACATTAAATCCTATGACAACTCTTCCTGAAGAAGACTTGTCAGAGGTAAAAATGAATAGATTAACACGCTGGCAACTTTTACAAAGTTTGCACCAGCAATTTTGGAAGAAATTTCACCATGAATATGTGCATACATTAATGCAACGCAATAAATGGTATAAAGAAGGTTCACGTCTAAAGGTTGGTGACTTGGTGCTAATTAATGGAGAACCGGCTCCTCCGTTATCTTGGCGTATGGGTAGAGTGACAGAACTGCATTATGGCACTGATGGGGTAGCTAGATCTGCCACTCTAAACACTACCCTTGGATCTTTAAAAAGACCATTGGTAAAATTATGTCCCCTTCCATCGGCAGAGGCCGAGAATGGTAACATTTAATTACAGTATTTCATAGATATAGTTTGGAAAATGTCTAATTTTAGCACAGTAAAATTAGATATGGGGTTTATTCTTAATTTTTTTTTGAAACATTTTGAAATCCCTCCGCAGAGCTATGGGGCTTTCGGTGGGCAGTGTTCAGTTTTACGTTTTATAGTTTTTAAATTTAAAATTACGCGCGCGACAACTTCCGTTCGCATCGGCAGTTGGTTCGCGCAGGCGCAATCATAGCGGAGGGAAGACGAAAAGATATCGCCCGAAAACACACGCGTTTTTGGAGCAATGGGGAAAAATTGGTGCAATTTAATATATAGTTAGTTCGCAACGGATAAATTATAGATCCCAATCCTACAAAACCATTCAACGACCTAAACCCAGGAAGACAATCATCCAGGCCTGGACACACCGCAGCAGATCCCAATATCGTAAGTCCCATAATCTTAATCCTTAACCTACCTCTTGAAATCAGCACAGAATAAATTTAATTACGGTCCACTCATTAACATCAAAAAACAAACTTTTTGATTATT
>OY294045.1:80850828-81054376 GCA_958510825.1 Brachypterus glaber | reverse complement strand
CCGAATACTGCTAATAAACAGAGTTGATACTTTCATTACAATAACAGGGTCGGACAACAGGAATTTTAAATTCTTTTTTATTTTTAGTGTGTTTCTTTAATACATACCTATGCCGAATACAATTATATGTCCTATAATTTTATTCGGCATAGGTATGTATCAACTCTGCTAATAAAATAACCAAATTTTTAATGTTTCAAATTTTCAACACAACATTATATAAATAATTTAATTAAAAAAAAAACACCCGACTTATAAACTAAAAAGTATTAAACAAGAATAATGCTTAATAAAATTATATAGTAACCATCCCAGTCGGAGGCCTATTCTGCCTTCATATTATTAAAGCATTTTTATATTTAAATTAAGTATGAAGATTTGTAAAATTATTATGGTATTTAGGATTGGCCCCAGACTGCGACGGTAACTATATAATTTTATTTTACATTATTTTTTTTATACTTTTTAGTTTATCAGTCGGGTGTTTTTTTTTTTAATTAAATTATTAATTTTAAACTTTTTAAACGTTTTTTTTTTTTGTTAAATAAAAGGTTTTATTTTAGGCTGATGAATAATAATAATAATAATAATAATAATAATAATAATTTATTTCACCATGTAAGATACATACAGTATATATGGTTGGTCAGTTAATTTATAAATAAATATATTATACGTAAGTTAACGTATAAGTCAGTTTAAACAATTAAAATTTAGATATAAACAAATAGAATAAAATTATACAAAACAGAATAGAATAAAATAAACGGAACAAACAATGAAATAAATAAAATAAAATAAATATTACAAGTTTAAAATCATTATTAAAGAGACAAATATTCGTTTAATGTATAAAAAGCTCTATCAATAAAGTACTTTTTTACGGAGTTTTTAAATAGATTGAAGCTTTCTATATTTTTAAGATCTTGTGGTAGCTTATTATATAAGGTAACACAGTTATATAGAGGCGATTTTTTAAAAAAAGAATTTCTGTGACGTGGTACCCGAAGGTTTTGACTGTTGCGGGTGTTATGTGAATGAGTATCTGTGTTCAAAATAAAACTGTTAAGATTCTTCTTGGTATAAACAACACATTTAAAAATAAAAATACTAACTACAGTTAAAATCTGCTTATCTCTAAAGATATTTCGGCATGATTCGCCAAAAGGTATATCAAAAAGAAGTCTTATTAACCTTTTTTGGGCAATTAGTACTCTGTTAATTTCGACAGCACCTCCCCAGGCAATAATATTATAAGAGAGGTGACAGTATGCTAAAGAATAGTACATATTGATTAATCCAGTTTTGTTTAGTTCACCTTTTAACCTAAAAATGCCAAAATATGCACTATTTAGTTTTTTGCAGATGACATCAATTTGACAGTTCCATGTTAGGTTCTGATCAAACATAATTCCAAGAAATTTTGTTTCAGTACTCAAGACCAAATTAGGTATAACAAAATCGTGAGGTACGTTTCTTCTTTTAAAGAAATTAATTGCGACCGTTTTTGACACATTTAAAATCAGCTTATTTCTCTGACACCAGACTTCAAAATCTTCTAGGACTTTAATCAATAACTGATAAAGCTCTAGAAGACATTTACAAGAGATCAAAATCGTTGTGTCATCTGCGAAAATTATAACAAGAGCACGTTTTATGTATTCAGGCAAATCATTAATATATATTAAAAATAGTAGGGGTCCAAGAATAGACCCCTGCGGCACACCTAATTTAGAAAAAAATTGTTTGGACCTAAATCTATTATTTAATTTAACAATAAGTCTACGATCCATCATATATGTGTATAACCACCTTGTTATATTTTGAGGGACTTTAAATGATTCTAGTTTAGTTTTTACAAAATCTGGGTAGACAGTGTCAAAGGCCTTAGTACAGTCGAATTGTAAACAAATTACAAAGTTATTTGAATCTAATTCAGTATATACAAAATTTAATAATTGGATCGTAGCAGTTTCTGTTGATTTTCCTTCACGAAAGCCATGTTGACAAGTGGTTAACATTGCTGAAAAACAAGCTTTTCCAATACCTTTGACATAGCATTCAAGACTGAAATTTGTCTGTAATTATCAACTTCTTTTGTAGAACCTTTTTTATGTATTGGCGTAACCAATGCCGTTTTAAAGATACTGGGGAAGACTCCTTGAAAAATGGATTGATTTATTAAGTAGGTAAATGGTAATAAAATATTATCAATTACTTTTAACAGTACATTTATTGAGATAGCATCCTCTCCACAAGAATTTTTATTTTTAAACGATTTTAAGGTTTCTATGACTTCCCATTCCTGTATTGGGTGCGACCTAAAGGAAACAACTGAATTGTGAATAGACGTAATACATGGGAGACATAAATTTTGTCCGAAATGGCTATTTACAGTATTTACAGCAATGTTAGAAAAGTGATTACCGAATACATTGGCTATATCTTGTCCATTAGACAGAGTTTCTTCTTTGTGTAAAATTTCCTTCATATCTGCTACCTTTTCCTTTCTTCCCAGTTTTTTATTTATTAGGTTCCAAGTTGCTTTTACTTTATTACTACTATTATTGATTTTATTAGTATTAAATTGTCTTTTCGCAGTGATTATACTAGATTTATGTTTTTTTTTTAATGCATTATATTCAGTAGAGCTGACAAGATTTTGCTTTAATAATGTATGCATATATTTAAGTTCAATACCAGTGTTTATAATGTTCTGATTCAACCAACCTTTTTTGCTATTTTTGTTATTGGTATGGTTCTTAACTATTTTTTTAGTTACAGGACATGAGACATTAAAACAGTATTTTATTGAATTTACGAAAGAAACGAAGGCATCATTTACATCAAGCCCTAAAAGCTCACCCCAGTCTATGCTAAGTAGCCTTGTTTTAAGTTCTGATTTGTTTTCATTACCTAAATTTCTACGTTGAACTACATGTTTAGTGTTGGAGGTCGACTCTAGATCTATTGGCATTGATTTATTTAAAGTAAAGTAGTGACAGAAGTGATCAGCAATGTTTGGATTTAAGACCTCACAATTATACGATTCTGGAGATATATTTGTGACCATGTAATCAATACTGGATTTTGAGGTTACACCATTTATATTTGTAAAAACTCTTGTATAACAGGTTGTGGTTATACTGATATTGTATGATGCAAATATATCTAGTAATATTTTACTATCACCCTTGCTATCTTTAAGGTCAATATTAAGATCGCCACAAAAAACTACTAATTTGTATTTATTACAAACTATCACTAAGACAAACTTTAAAGTGTCAAAAAAAAGTTTTATATCTCCCAAACATGGTCTATATACTGAAACAATACAGAGTGAACCATTTTCAAGTTTTAAACAAGCACCAGATATCTCAATATGACCTTCAATAGATAGATTACTAAGTGATGTTATTTCCTGGGCAGGATACTGCGTCTTAACAAATACTGCTGATCCACCATGAATTGTATTTTTTCTACAAAATTTACTAACAACTACAGCTAATATAGTCGAAAAATGTATAAATACAGCTATAACTATAATAACTATTATTATTGAGACCAAGACGCATCTCTTGAAACTTTTTCATAAAAATTAAACGAGTTTTTTATTTTTTCTCCCAAATAGGCGAAACATGCACTTTTATATGACATATGTCGCCCGCGTAACAAGACAAATAGTTTGATATGTTATCCATAAAAATTGGATGAGTTTTTTACTTTTTTACTTTATAAATCCCTGATGATGACAGCCCAAATAGGCGAAACATGGACTTTTATATAGCCTGTGTCACCCACGGCATGAAGACGAATCGTTTGAGACCAAAATTGCCAAATTCTTTCCAGGCGTTTAGGCTGTAGAGTGGTACAAAGACACGTACACACATACATACATACATATATGCTGTCAGATTTTTTTCAGTTGACACCTTGAAAGAATGCGAACAATGCAAGTTCGCCTATAGAACACGTACAATATATCGAATAACATCCATCCCTAGCCTCATTCTCCGGGTGCCAGTTAGAAAAATTTTAACAGTACATAGACTGTTAAACACATTACCCTCCTGTCTTGGTCAGTCGGGTAAAAACTAAAAAATAAAACAACCCACCCAAAAATTTACACTGTATATTATAAAGGGAAAATAAACAATGAAATCAATCAATCTAACTAAACTTAATAACGTTAATGGTTAATTGCCATTTTAAGTCAATTTTTTATTTTTATTATACTGAGAGGGCCCTTGTTAAAATTAAAAATTATTTTTGAATTTTAACAAGCTTAGTACAACCTTGGCATTCGAGGAAAGAGCGCTGAGAGGCACGTTTAAGGTGGAGTGTCGTCGTTCGTTAGCGTCGCTTCAGTCAGTCAGTTAGTGCGGTGACCGCGGGCGAAGAGTGTGGTGTCTTAGTGAAATCAAATCGGGTACGATTTTCGTGTTAATTTTAATTAATTATAAGTTTTTGATGGTTTTATTTTATATATTATCTATCATATTTCACACGTGAACATGTACACACGTTATAAGCATTTTGCAAATGTTTTAAACGTAAATTTACTTGGTTACGCAGTCCGCGTCTGATGCATCTCGAATGATATTTTTTTCCGAAAGTTTTTAGTACATGAATTTGAGTCAGATGTCTCGAAGTAGATATTATCTTGTACTAGGAAAAGCTCATTTTATCTAGGAAATTATAATCATCGTTTTCATGCGGGAACTAGTGGCCGATGGATGACGTGTGAGGTTTGATACGTTTTTTTTGTATTGTTTTGATTTCTTTGTTTTAAAAGCGCGCTAAAGTTTGACAAGTCTTTTCCGTTGGGGAAAAAAAAGTAATTTTAGGGTTTTTATTAAGAAAGGTCTGTTTTTAGGTTTAATAATTTGGGAGTGTTATTTTACCAGGTTAACCTTATTTATTCATGCAAAATACTTAAAAAAAAATTATAAAATGGCTATTAAAAATATTGCAATGTGAATAACTCCCCACGTAGGGGATGTTCCATGCGAAAAAGATCTGTGGTTTTTAAAATAAGAAATTTGAGTGTGTTATTTATCATGAACTAAAATCTAGCTATCTGGTACTAAAACGATATTTCTCGTCTGCCCTTCAAAATAAGAAAATAAATGTTTTGCCATAATTATACAAAAATACCTCTATCTAAAAACTTGTTGGTTAACTATTTTTCGCATTTTGAAATGTCTAAATTTTTTTCTTACATTTATTTATAGTAATTTATAAAGGTAATTTTTATTTATGAGAGCGAAAATGGTAAAATCACATAAAATAGTAAAGAATTTTTTTGTTAATGTCAATACGAAGTTTTGTTCTTGCGAAATTAAAATTCAGACTTTTTGTTTCGGTCGCAAAGTTATTTTTTGCGAACGAAAGACCGGTTCTTTCTTTGCTTTTGGTATTTGCGTTGCTCTATTTTTCCTTTTTTCTTGTTTCTGTATAAATAGGTACATACACTAGGGTGGGCCGAAAAATTGAAATCTGGAATTTCAAAACGCAATACCCACCAAAATACACGGAAAAAAAAATTATAGCTAGGAGCGCTATAACACACATACCAAGCAAATTATAATCGCTTATTATATAAATACAAGGCTTTCTCTTACAATTATGGCAGTCAGTGTAAAAATTTATATGAAATACTTTAATTGTTTAGTGAATAATAAAATATAACAAATAGTATGGCATTTATAGCTTAAATAGATTTAATTATTGTCCGTGCTAATAATTTTTATAATATAATAAAATTTCTGTAAATTTATAATAGTGCCTGTAATAAATATAATCGTGTCTGTAATATATATAATCGTTTCCAATTTATTTTTAACATTATTAGTTATTGTGTCCCTTATAATCTATAGCTTAAATCACTATAATTTGCCACTGTTACCAAATATCTTATAATGTATAGCGCAGAGCCCACTAATTTCTTTCCGTGTATGCCTTCTAATATGCGTAATGTGTATACAAAAGCAGAATCAGATTAAAGGTCATCTTGAGCCCTCTACAAAGCCTTTAATATTAATGAAAATATCGTATTTTTTCACTTTTGTAATGTATATACAGCTTGTCAAAAGTCCGCCTTTTGAACGGCTTAAGATATCAACTTGAAATTTGGAACACATAAATAACATAACCCAAATATTTTTTTGGTATATATTTGATATGCTTAGGGGGCACGATGGAGACAGGGGGGCAAGGGGGGAATTTTTTTAAACAGAAAGGGGGGTCTTGTGATACATCATTTTAAAGCTTATAAAATTCTCTATTTGCCCACATATTTTTTTTTATTTTTTCGGAGTTGTTTTTGGGGTTATTCGCTTAACAGTTAAATAAAGTGAAATTATGCTCCACTTCTACCACAAATCAGAATATAGAGTAGCTTAAAATATGGCCTATGATGTTTGTGAATGTTATTTTCGGTTGAAAAACTTATTTGTTTTTTCAATAAAACAGTTTTTACATTTTTCTTATTAAGTTTTCTTGTTTTTATTTTTTTTACATTTTTCCTAAAAGATACAAAATGTACACCTTTGTAGAAGGCACAAAAATTGAATAAATAAAATAAAATATACGATTTTTTTCTCTTTGCAAGACGCATTTCCCCTCCCCCATTGGATTTCCAAATAAAAAAAATAAAACACCTATATAGGAACGGCCCACCCTAAGGTACATACACTAATCCCAATAAAAAAATATTCGTCTATGAAAAAAATTAGAAGTGCTTGAAAAAAACAAAACTTTGTAAACTAGAATATTTAATAATAATAATTTAATAATTTTCAGATCCTGCAAGTGGTGGAAGTTTTGATTGGGTAAAGGGAACATTTAAAACCCCAGTAACATATACTTACGAACTTCGTGACAAGGGTAAATATGGTTTTCTATTACCACCAGAACAAATTATACCCACTGCACGAGAAACCATGGATTCTCTAATTACCATGTTTAAAGAATATGACGAGCAGACTAAACATAATTATAATTTAGTCTAATTTAAAATTTATAAACATATTTTTTGTAAATATAAATGTTACTGCCAACAAAACAATATTTTTGCTAAAATTATTAACCCTTAAACGGGCACACACTTATAATAATTTTTACTTAGGACAACATACAAAATACTAGAAATAATATTAGAGTAATTCCACGTCAACTAGACCCTCGATCCGGAACTCATCTCTCCGATTTTGCTGAAATTTTGCATGTCCCCATAACTTAGTGTTTATATACCCCCATTAATGGCGTTTTGCGAAAAAATCGTTGGTTGCTGAGATATTAGGGTGGGTCATTTTTTTCCTTTTTCAAAATCGGAAAACAACCATGTAATAAATTCGTAATAACTTTAATCGTATTGATTTTTAAAGAGAATCAAATTATGGTCTAGAAAATCCATCTTTTTAACCATTCTGATATTTCCACGATGGCGGACCGCCATGCCAATTCGGGGAAGTTTATATTTTGTATTCCCAAAATAGCTTATCTTCGATTTTTGTTATTTTTTTACTATTTACTTGTATTTAGTGGTAGTATGTCCCTATAAAATATTAAAACTCAAATAACATATTTGTGGGAGATATGACCCATACAGTGCGACCATACCTTATTTTTTTTTTTCATTTTTAACTACAAAAAATGAGCTCTGTGTGGAAATTAATGAAGAAACGAAATCCATTGCACAATATAATTAATTTGATTACTTATTTAATGAAAAGGGTCTTCAATAACAATATACAGGGTGTACCAAAAATCTAGGAGCACCCTATACAGGGTGTCACAGATATATTAAAAAAATAAAAAAAATCGTATATAAGCTATTTTGGGGATACAAAATATAAACTTCCCCGAATTGGCATGGCGGTCAGCCATCTTGTAAATGTCAGAATGGGTAAAAAAATGGGTTTCCTAGACCATAATTTCATTCTCTTTACAAATTAATACGAATAAAGTATATAATAAAAATTAGGTTATTACGAATTTATTACATGGTTGTTTTCCGATTTAAAAAAGGCAAAAAATGACCCACCCTAATATCTCGGCAACCAACGATTTTTTTGCAAAACGCCATTAATGGGGTTATATAAACACTAAGTTATGGGGACATGGAAAATTTCAGCAAAATCGGAGAGATGAGTTCCGGATCGAGGGGCTAGTTGACGATAATATTTTTACTAAGCACACACAAGTCCTGAAATATAAGAATTTTAAAATATTAAACTTTTTTTTATATAGAAAGAAAAAAGATATAATTGTGAAATTTTGTAGGTATGTTATTTATATTTAAAGAATACAACAACAAAAATGTTTAGATTTTAAAAGTGACATTTTTTTGCCATAAAATTATTTGAAAAAAAAAACATAAAAAAACGGTGGTCGCCATGATTCCGACCGTTTGGATCGACCGAAAGAAAAGAAAAACGGGATATTATTCAGTATTGAACTCGCCATAGCCCCATTTAGAAAACATTTTTTTGGCCAAAAAATAACAAAATGGCAGAAGTTTTTCTTGAAAATTATTTAAATTTTTTTTACAAAACGTCCGCCATTTTGTTATTTTTTGGCCAAAAATTTCTTCTAGATAGGGCTATAGCGACTTCAATACTGAATAATATCCCGTTTTTTTTTTCTTTCGGTCGATCCAAACGGTAGGAATCATGGCGACCACCGTTTTTTTAATGTTTTTTTCAAATAATTTTATGGCAAAAAAATGGCACTTTTTGAATTGAATTTAATTGAATTGAAAATACCTACAGAATTTCACAATGATATCTTTTTTATTTCTATGTAAAAAAAAACAATGTTTAAAAACAAAATATTTTTAAAATTTGAAGGTTGAAAGATCCCTTTTACTTAAAAGTATGTTTCTTCCAGGATACAAAAACCGTTTAAGGGGTTATATACCTACTGGCTGGGAAATATGGGTCTGTCTAAAACACTGACTGGCTGACTGAGAGGTTTTTTCTACTGACTAGGTATTTAGAAGAATCCGAGAAACTTGAAAATGGGTACAATTATATATTTCACCCTGCTTTACTCAATAAAAAATATTTCAATCCCCCATCCCCACTCATAAGGGTAGTTTTTACCGTATTTTTTGTTTTTTTCTACTGACTGGGTATTTAGAAGTAGTCAGTAGAAAAAAAAACAAAAAATACGGTAAAAACTACCCTTAGGAGTGGGGATGGGGGGTTGAAATATTTTTTATTGAGTAAAGCAGGGTGAAATATACAATTGTACCCATTTTCAAGTTTCTCGGATTCTTCTAAATACCCAGTCAGTAGAAAAAACCTCTCAGTCAGCCAGTCAGTGTGTTAGAATCTTCCGGGAAATATGTTTTGATTTTTATTTTTTTATTGCAAAATTCGGAAAATTGTGGAAACCACGGAACTTGCCCCGAAACGCCTTTTTTTCTATCGTTTACGGTGACCACGATTTCTCGAAAATCAATTTACCGATCAATCTGATTTTTTTAGGTGTTGTTCCTAATTACAATAGCTAGTTCGTGAACAAAGACTTTTGCAAAAAAAAATTACGAAAATGGCGATTTTTCTCCCGATTTTCGAAAATTGAGTTTTCCGGCCGGAAAAAGCAGAAATTTTCGTTCAAACAAAAATCCCTTCGTTCACGAACTAGCTCTTCTAATTAGGAACAACATCTAAACATTTCAGATTGATCGGTAAATTGGTTTTCGAGAAGTCGTGCTCACCGCAAAAAAAGGCGTTTTGGGGCAAGGGCCATAGTTTCCACTATTTTCCGAATTTTCCAATAAAAAAATTTACACAAACACATCAAAACATATAATATTTGATATATTGTAGTTTGTTCGAATAAAGTTGTGATTACATAACTGAAAAAAATCAATAACTACCCTTAATTTTCGAGCCACCCCTTAAGGGTTAAATGCAAGAAAAAAAGTCATGAGACTGCCGACAGAAGTGAAAACTTAAAACTATAAATAAACAGTGTTTTTTTTTAATTTTCAAATTAAATGTAGTGTCAAAAATTAAAATTTAATAATTTGCAAATTAAAATTAATAACATTACTCTGGTTTTCACATCTATCGGCACTCCGACTAATAATTATATACATTTTTATATGTCACTTTACCTCACTTTATCTCACTTTGCCTCACTTTGCCTTACTTTAACTCACTTTACCTCACTTTATCTCACTTTACCTTATTTGACCTCAGTTGACCTCACTTTATCTCACTTAATCTTACTTGACCTCAGCTGACCTCGCCAAGGTGTTTTTTGGCATGAGATTTTCCCCTAACAAAAATCGCTTAACGCGCCACGGTGGGCTTTAAGCTTACGGAGATGAAAAAATCGAACACCCCATAACTGATAACTGGATATTGTTTCTAATGCTTTCAGTATTACATGTTAGTTGAGAACAAAATCGTAGGTGTAGCCGTTTTTTATTCCATTAAAAATTAGTATATATGTGACCCAAAAAAATTTCAAATTCAAAAGCTTGGAGGTCTCACCCCTTAAATTTGTTTATTGGGGTAAGAGTTTCATCCCTAATTTTTTTCAAAATTTTTGAAAAAATCTAGAGGTCGCTCACAGCCATTTTTTAAAAAATATGTTTGCTTAGCTTTTTTTATTTTTTTTAAAGCCCAAGGATTTTTATTTAAATCTTTTTAACACGAAACGGTATAAAGGGATAGTAAATTGCTAACCTCAACAAAAATCGCGTTGTCAGTTATGGGGTGTTCGATTTTTCCAACTCCGTATGATTAAAGCCCACCGTGCTGTATATCCGATAAAACAAATATAGTTGTTTTTATGTGAGAAAATATTGGGCTACACGCACAATGTTTAAAGACAATGAAAAACATTTTTTTGTGCCTGTAATTAGACCTAAAATCAAGCAATGTAGTGAATTTTCAACTTTAAAGGGCACACCTCCGTCATTTTGAAAGAAAATTCAGATTTTTTTTGAGGTTAGCAATTTACTATCCCTTTATACCGTTTTGTGTTAAAAAGATTTAAATAAAAAATCCTTGGGCCTTAAAAAAAAAAATAAAAAAGCTAAGCAAACATATTTTTTGAAAAATCGCTGTGAACGACCTCTAGATTTTTTCACAAATTTTGAAAAAAATGAATGAATGAAGATGAAACTCTTACCCCAATAAACAAATTTAAGGGGTGAGACCTCCAAACTTTTGAATTTGAAATTTTTTTGGTTCACATATATACTAATTTTTAATGGAATAAAAAACGGCTACACCTACGATTTTGTTCCCAACTAACATGTAATTCTGAAAGAATTAGAAACAATATCCCGTTATCAGTTATGGGGTGTTCGATTTTTTCATCTCCGTAAGCTTAAAGCCCACCGTGTCGCCTAAAGAAGTTTTCACTTCAAAAAGTAATCCTAGCACATAATTTAAACTTGTACTTAGATGAATCCATTTGTTTTTTTTGGAAAAACGTAACATACTTAATATGTATAACATGTTATGTATGTATAACATATTATGTTTCCTCTGTGTAGCCCAACACTAATGTTATGAATTTATTAATATAGTATGTGGGTCCTACATTTATATAGACACTTAATCCTCAATTAACCTGTTGGTAACTATGTAGACCACGAAGGATTCATTGGGCGTTACGCGCCGCTTGGATTCGTCGTGGCTTTCAGCAAAGGACTGAAACGCGTAAAAAGTGATTTCAGCAATTCAGTGGTTGTGAAACCGTCGGCTGAAAAGGCACATACGCGTCGCGCTACATTATCCGACTACCGGTTGCGTATTTTACTCGTCAACACGTTGTGCCACTGGAGAATTGGTTTGAAAACATATTTTCGGTAAGTTTTTAATTGTGAAAATAAATAATTTAAATATTTAAAAATCATCTGAATATTTAGATAAATAGTTTATACACTGTCAAAAAAAAAATATATTTTATCCAATACATACAGATAATAAGACAATTACCAGCTTTATTTTAAATAGATAAACTCAATAATAACCCCCGCGTGGCTTTTACTTTATTGAGTGGATAATTATTTATTTTACCCACTCAACTGTCACTTGTCAAATTATTTTCTTGTAAATGTCATTAAAATTTTTAATAAAAATATGAATTCCTAAGCTATTTATTGGATAAAACCTTGTATGGCACTCATGGGTAAACCGATATTGCCCCCTCGAAAATTAACCTGCTTGGCTGACGCCTCGCGTTAATTTTCTCATGGGCAATATCTTACTTTACCCACTAGTACCATAAATAACTATTAACACACCAATTAACATTTTCGTGTACCAAATCGTCTGAATTTCTTTTTTACTGAATTTTATATTTGTTTTCAGGTAATAATTACAATTATTAAGGGGTGCAATGCAACGTTTGTATTTATTAATATTGCATTTTCGAAAGGGGAATGAAGGATGTACGGTTGCAAGCGGTTGTTTTAAAACAGGGGAGGTTTGGACTTTTAAAAAATTTTTGGATAACAAAAAATTTTATCAACTGCACTCATCCCTTTTTGAAAAAATCCTCATCATTTAATTCTTTATCCTCGACCAGTTGGGTGTAGTTTCAAAAACAGAGCCGGATTAACTATGGGCCAGGTGGGCCGGCGGCCCAGGGTCCACCACCAGAGGTGGGCCACCCAAGACTGTTTGGGTAAAAATTTAAATATACAAAAAATATTAATAATGCATAAAAATCATCGACATTCAGAAAAAATCATGCGGACGCGCCTCTGAATGTCGATGATTTTATACATTATTATTTTTTGTAAATTTAAATTTTTGCTCAAACAGTCTTGGGCCCCTCTGGTGGTGGGCCCTGGGCCGCCGGCCCACCCGGCCCATAGTTAATCCGGATCTGTTTTCGAAACTATAAAGAATCAAATGTTGAGGATTTTTTCGATTTTTTCGACAAGGGATGAGCTAAAAAACAAGCTCATCAGATCCCCTGAACAGGGCCCGTTGGTCAAATTTTAATTAAAATTGTCGGAGGGAGCCATAGCCGCGTCGGTTTTTTTCATATGTAAATAAATATTCCCACAAATGGTGAAATTTGTGTCCCCAGTTAATTACACAGACCTACAAAATAAAAAAAAGTACCCTGAAGTTTTTACGAGACAGGTCTATTATGTATTTTTCATTGCTGAATCCAAATCTAAAGTCAGATTAAGGGGCTTCCCAGTGATTTTTCGAGAAAAGTGCAAAAAACATGATTTTTTATGGTTTTTGTGTTTTTTTGGAATAAAAAAAACGAAAAATGATAAAACTAAGCTGACTTCAAATTTGAATTCTACGGATAAAAATACATCGAAAACTGTATTTATTTTTTTTTCACGAAATTTTGACCCTTGCAGGGCTTTGAAAACTGTAGCAGCGCAAGGGCAATTTTGGCGATTTTGGGGTGTTTTTGAGGTTAGGGCCAAACTAAGACCCGTTGGGCGCTGTTTGCGCTGCTACAGTTTTCAAAATTTCGAAAATTTCGTGAAAAAATAAACTAAATACGGTTTTCGATGTATTTTAATCGGTAGAATTTAAATTTGAAGTCAGATTAGTTTTATCATTTTCCATTCCAAAAAAACTATAAAAAAAACATAAATAATCATATTTTTTGCATTTTTCTCGAAAAATCACTGTAAACCCCTTAATCTGACTTCGGATTTGGATTCATTCATAATAATAGACCTGTCTCGTAAAAAAGTCTAGGTACTTTTTTATTTTGTGGGTCTGTGTATTTACAAGAAATAAAAATTTTATTTTCAATTATGGTTTCATTTAAAAGGTTTTTTATGTTTATTATTGAATAATATCTTACAATAGATAATAAATATTTTGTTATGCTCTTTTATATACGCCATAGCTCAGTCCCCTGCATTGTCCCCAGTTCTCAACCATAGTCAACGATAGAAATTTCATACAAAAGTAATTAAAATTTTTAATCATAATGTAGTTTTTAATAATATTTCCTACAGGATGCTTCTTGAAATTGATTTAGGGTTATTTGTGATAAACACTCGGAAATGAAGCAAATAAAAACTTTATTGCATTACATAATCATGCCAACGTTTCACCTAATATTTAGGCTTCTTCAGGGCTAAAAAGACATAAAAATTATAAAAACTTTTTGGACATTTTGGACATTATAAACTGATTTTTTGGGAAAAAAATGTCTATAAACAAAAATAAAAGAAATTAATAAATTAAAAACTTACTTAAATTATTAAATATGAAAATATCATTCTCCTCAAAGTAATTGCAACAAAGTTATTCTAATTGTTTATGCTAAAAATGACAATGTTTTTGTAACGAGATTTTGGAATGCTAAATTTTTTTTTTAGTTAATAATTTCTTATGATAAAACAACTCTTATCCTTTTAAAAGATACGCATAGAATCATATCTTCATTATTGTACGCATAATATTATTGCAAATAAAAACATCTCTGGAATAAACAACTGCAATTTTGCAAAAACTATTGAATGAATCGTTCTGAAATTTTAACCACCTATTGAGTACTGTAAGACGCAACTTTTTACACAATAACAAAGTCGTAATTTGATTTTTTCATTTTTTTTTATTAAATAATATGCAAATTATAATCGTTTTTTGCAGTTTTCTAAGCAACAAATTATCCTATCGACATTTAAAAAACGCAATTTTGAAGGTTTTTTTAATTTCCTACAAGATGGTTACTTTGATTGTTGATAAAAAACTCAACATTTTTACTGCTATGCAAAAATAAACATTTTCTGACCTTTAATTGTTAATATCTTAAAAACCACAGCAAATACATAGGTTTTGCTTCTATACACCTGTATTACCTGAAAAACTTGGCAGACCTCTGGATGAGCCAGTGTCATGGCAAAAGTAAAGTAAATTAAAGTAAAATAATTTTATTGTCAGATAATGTTACAGTATAAAATACTTAAATAAATAAATAAATAAATAAATACTTAACAAAATATGGACATTGTCAAAATTTATATAAAAATATTTAAAAACATATATTTCAATTATTTAAAAACTCTTTTAAAGAGTAATAGGTTCTGTTTATTAAAAATTTCTTTTAATTTTCTGTTAAATGTATTTTTGTTGTAGCAAAATTTTTATCTAATTGAAAAGCTTTTTCATGCATATAACCCCTGCACAATCAGGGTTTTTTTCTGATACCTTAAGTCTTCCAATAGGTTGTAGTATATTGTTCCTGTGCCGGGTGTCATAACCGTGGACATTTTCCCTGAGTGGATTTGATGTATGTTAATAATGAATAAAAATAGAGTCCAGTAAGAGTTAAGATTCCAGGTTCTTTATAATGTTCTCTGCAAGATGTTCGCTTGCTTAGCCCAAACATATATCGTAGTGCTTTTTTTTGTACTGAAAAAACCTTAGCTACTTCTGTAGCTTGTCTCCATAATAAAAGTCCGTAACTTAACCTTGACTGAAATTAACCATAGTATGCAGTTTTAAGTACTTCAACCGAAACTGTATTTTTTTAGATTTTTTAATAGATAGGAAGAGCTGTTAAGCTGTGATATTAAGT
This sequence comes from Brachypterus glaber, assembly GCA_958510825.1. Lineage (NCBI taxonomy): Eukaryota > Metazoa > Arthropoda > Insecta > Coleoptera > Kateretidae > Brachypterus > Brachypterus glaber. The sequence continues at coordinate 81,038,833 of OY294045.1, read as the reverse complement.
TATTAATATGGATAGAAAAAGTTAAATTTTGATCCACGTGGAGAGCTAAAAATTTTGTACTTGAGCTGATTGGGATAGATTTATTGTTATGTCTTATAAGAAGAAGATTTTATTAATAGATGCGTTCGATGGGAAAATCTGCATAGCTATGGTTTTTTCTGTGTTAATTCTAAGTTTTTTTCTGATAAACCACTCCGTAAGTTTTATATCACTGTACTAAACTAGCCCCGGTTACCCCTACTATTGTAGGTATTTCACACACAGCATTACATTTATCACAATTATTGTTGATGTATGCCCTTTTCATGGAGATTTGGGAATTCCGCATATATTTTAGTAAAATGTGAAATATTAGTTTGGAGACTTGTTTTCACGTCCTTTTACCTAAAAAGGAATTTTATAAAAGAAATTCTTTCGGTGATTTTAAAAAAGCTAATAAAATATTTTCTTAAAAGAAATAACAAATTCTTATTGGAAATCTCCATTTATGGAAACTTTAGCGACTGGATTCGGCCATAAAAAATAGGTACCTACCCTAGTAGAAATTTAACGTTAGAATAAAGTTTTTCTAACGTTAGAAAACTGTATAAAAGTACGTTATAAAATATGTGCAAATGTCCCGCTTTTTAACGTTAGAATCAAACGTTAGTTACAAACGTTAATCTATCGTTAGATTTTTAAGTTAGAAATACGTTATAAGTACGTTTAATTTCTAACTTTCGGAGGGGGCCAACTAGGAAATTTCTACCTGCATCATAAAATGGCAGCTGGAGACAAATTTATTCATATAAATAAATCTTAATATATTTTAGCAATCATAATATTTTTAAACATAATTTCGTTTGGACTTTTTATTTTTTTATACTACAACTATAGGCAAACAACCACTCTGCGCTATACCCAAAAAAAAAAAAAAAAAAAACGAGCTGAGCGAGAAAAACGAAGCATCAATTAGGTCTAGAATCAACTAAAATGGTGTCGGCAAATTTTTGAGTGTAGAGAAGTGGTATGTAGAAAATCACCCCTTAAAATTGTGTTACCTTCTTGCTCAATCACCCTATATAGTTGATTAATCAATAAAAGCTTAATTGATATCTCAAACCGTACCTACTTAATACTTTTTAACCAATATGTTTTTGTTCTACGCGAATTTCCAATAAAAATGCCATAACAGGAAATTAATAAATTTTATTTTCTGGTTGCTAAGCTTACTCTTTTTTATTGGCAAACATGTGTGGCGATTATCGTTATTTACGATATACCAACTGAACAAAACCCAAAAAATAAAATATTAAAAACCTTCCAATGCAACGTCTAAGATGTTATTTATAACTCCAACATAATTCTAAACCATATAAATAATCTATATACAGAGCGGTCCAAAAGTCACCCCCCCCCCTCTTAACTTTTGAAACAGTTTAGATATCGACTTCAAATTTAGAACTCTTAAATAAGACAACTTAAACTATCTTTAAGCATATATTTCATACTTTTAGCTCTTAAAATGTGGGCTGGGGGGCATGGGGGGAATTTTTTTTTTAAGGAAAGGGATGTCGTGTGATACATCATTTTAAAGCCTTTAAAATTCTCTATTATACATTTTTAAAAATTTTAAACATGTTTTTTAAGGTTTAAATTTTTCAGTTTTTTGTGCTAAAAAAATAAATTTTTAAGTTTTTCTTTTGTTAATTTTTATTTATGTCAACTAAAATTAGTTTAAAAGAATAATTTACTTTTTTTCATTATGAAATTAGGCATTTTTAAAAAATTGGATGGATTTTTTAAAGAAATTTTGACAAAAATTCCCATTTTCAACCCTATTTTAAACCCAAAAAAAAAAAATGTTTAAAAAAATAAAAAATATACAGTTAAATGGAGAATTTTATAAGCTTTAAAATTATATATTACACGACCCACGTTTCTATTTAAAAAAATGTCGCCCCATGCCTCCCTGCCCACATTTTAAGAGCTAAAAGTATCAAATATATGCTTAAAGATAGTTTAAGTGTGTCTTATTTAAGACTTCTAAATTTGAAGGCGATATCTAAACTCATTCAAAAGTTAAGAGGGGGGGGGGTTACTTTTGGACCGCTCTGTATTATAGCAAAAATATCAAAACTGATACAGAAAGGTTTAACTGAAAAAAGTCAAAATACACTGCCCGGTAAAAGACCTTTCCCATGTTACACATCCACGCGTAAAATTGATTTTTTATTTTTAGATTTACTTTTAGTAACCCTATAAATATACCAATTTTCACGAAAACTACCCCCCGCCTCTTAGGGGGTTCAGTTAGAACTTTTGTATTATCAGATTTTCTTTCAGCAACCATAGCCCCTCGGAGGGTGAAATTAGAAAAATTTTATTAAAAGATTTAGTTTTAACGACCTCACAAACTCCAATATATAAATTTTCAAGAAAACTAACCCCTGACCCTCGGGAGTAAGTTTTTTTTTATTATCAGATTCACTGCAACCTCGAAAACCTCAATATACCAGTTTTCACGAAAACTACCCCCCACCCCTCAGAGGGTAGTAGTAGTAAAATTATTATCAGATTCATATTCGCCAACCCTAAAAACCCAAACCCAAAATACCAATTTTTACGAAAATATTGAAAATATTTAAAAATATTTACCTCGGGGGTGGAGTTAGAAAAAAAATGTTATCAGATTCAATTTCAGCAACCACAAAAACCCCTATATAGCAATTTTCAAATTTTTCTAAAAAAAATGTATTTTTCTCCATTTGCCTCCCTTGTCGCACCCCAATGTTCACCAAAAACAATCCCGAGCTAGAACTTTTGGTAACATAGCCGAATGTCAAGTTTCAGGTCTCTAGCTTAAAGCGGTCTTAAGTTATAGTGCCCACAAGATTTCCCGGACAGACAAATCGACCGACCGACCGATCGACCGACCGACCAACCGACCGACACACCGAGCGACAATTTTTTTTTGCTTGAAATTGATTTATATTGACATAAAACGTCATAAAACGCAAAAATACGCAATAAAATTTTTTGAAAATTTTTGCACGAATACAAGGCTTTCCAAAATTTTGAACATGTTCAAAATGGAAAGCAATACATGGTGTCTCAGAACTGATTCATTTCCCTTCACATAAAAAAGGTTCCTTTAAACATATGTCCAAAAACGACTCGTTAGGGAGCTACGCCCCTTCAAAAGGGGTTCCAAAAATTCGATTTTTATTTAATAACTTAGGAACCCTTTATGTTATAGAAACAATGTTTTGCATGTGATTTTTCCTTACTAAGGCCTATTAGCCAATGGTATTTGGTTGTTACTTTAACCAGAGACATCCACAATGGGAGGGTCTTATCACTTTTTGCCCCAAAATTTTTGCTGCTTTACTTTTTTGTTCGATTATTACTAGAATAGTATTCCCCAGGTAAAAATACACAAAAAGCTACTCTTGTGTCATAGGATCAACCATTTTGGCGAAAGATACAGTTAAAGAAAAAATTATAGATTTTGTGAACCAAAAATTAAACACTTAAAACCAAGATTTTAGTGAGGTAGGGTTACTGTACATCAAAAACCAAGAAAAAAAGTTTCTATACATGTAGTTCCATTCCATTCTAAGGAAATTACGGTCTCCCAAAATACAAAATTTTTAAAGGGCCATGGTTTAAAAGCGATTTTTTTAACTGCATGTATAGGAACCTTTTTTCTTAGCTTTTGATGTAGAATCACCCTGCCTTAATAAAATTTTGGTTTTAACATTTTAATGTTTATTTTTTATTTCTCGAAACGTGTAATTTTGTCTTTAATTGTATTTTTCTCGAAAACGGTTAATCCTACGGTATTGGAACTTTTTTATGTGTTTTTACCTGGTGATTATTATATTAATAATAAACCCACAACAAAGTTAAGCCGCAAAACAATTGGGGCAAAAAGGTGATAAAGGTGATGGGGGGGTACCATTGAGGACGTTCTGGTTGAAGTAACTACATGCAAATACCATTGACTAATAGGAAATAAGGAAATATCATAGGCAAAGCCTTGTTGTTTTAAAACAAAGGGTTCCTGGGTTATTAAATAAAAAACGAATTTTTGGAACACCTTTTGAAGGGGCGTAGCTCCATTACGAGTCGTTTTCGGACAGATTTATAGGAACTTTTTTTCATATTTTTTTATTTAGAGTCAATTTGTAAAAGGAGGTGCGCCAGTTCTGAGTCACCCTGTATATTGAAAAATGATTTATGTTCATATCTGATAGCATCTATAACAAAAAGACAAAGTATTTAATTTTATGCTACAGTGCGTTTCCTATATCCTAAATTAGGACTATTAATGGCCTCGTAAAACTTTATTTGGAATAAGATTCTAACTTCTCCAAAGACAAAAGATGAAAAAGTTTTTTTTTATTACATCGGCACTTAGTGCTACTAAGAGTGCCGATGTATTGAAATCTTCGCCGAAAAGTCAAAATCTTTGACCACGTTTTTTTTTCACATTTCTCGACGTTTTAGACCATTCTGAGTCGAAATCAGTAAAAAAAATTTTTGCGTCCGTCTGTCTGTCTGTCTGGGTGTAAACTCCATTTCTACATGAGATATCGAATTGCGGTTTTTTGCATTTTCTTATCGTATTCCGAAGAGCTAATTAGATTTTGGGGGTAAACGATTGGGGGTAAGGGGGTAAAAATAGGGTAAAACTCCTATTTTTAGCGTCTTTTGTTTATAATTAAGGCAATTATTATTGTATTTGGTTAATTTAGCACTTATATAAAAGATAACTTTAAATTGGTCAAAAAATGTTATAAACAACGTTTTCCTAAAATGCATTGTTTTCGAGATATTGGCGTTTAAAGCAGTAAAAGGTTTTTTTAGCATATCTCACATATTTATAACCCGATTTCAAAAAATTATATTTTAAATAAAAGCTCTTTTTAAGCCCTTAAAAAAATGTTATAAACAGTTTTTTGCTAGAATATAATGTTTTAAAGATACAGAATTTAAAATCAAACAAAACACCTAGTTTGAAATTTGCAAACTAGATGTCTCTAGTGTACAAATTTTAAGCTTCCATTCATTTGTTTTTAAAATCAATCAAAAATTGTAATTAATAAGTTCAAATTGCATCCAAGTAAAAACATAATTTTATTATTAATTTTAATTATATATTAAGTGTACAAGAAAAGCTAAAGTTTAATATAAATATTATATAACTTAGTTTGTGCAGTGAGGAGTAGTAGTAAAATTGTAATTATGTTATGCTACCCTGTTCTAATAGCATGTTATTAGTTTTCCCAATAGTGCCGATGTTTTGACAGGGTGCTTGCAACGTTTCATCTAGTTTTAATAACATATCAAATTCTTAATATACTATGTTAGTATTCACTAAACAGTACCCGTACATGAGATCTTCCCATGGTAATGCGCACTGGAGCTATACGTCGTATCTCAAAAAAATTAATTTTCGGTTCCTTGCAGTAATTACATGATTAATGATAACATAATACACGGTGCTTTTTTGGGGGTATTTTTTGTTTTTTTCGAAACCCTGAAATTGCTTTACCATTCGATAGTATCCATTTATATGATTTTCAGCGAAAATTAAAAAAATCTACCGAGCGCTTCGTTTTTTATTAAAAAAAAAAAAAAATACTAAACGAGCTGCGAAGAGTAAAACAATCCGTGAACATATGTAAGTGAGTATATTGCATTTTTCCAATTATTAAAAAAATAAACAAATAAAACACTTAAAAAAAAATTAACAATTTTTTTAATTTATTTTTCCTTTTTCTCAAAAGAAAATAAAAAAAATTGTTGAATTTTTTTTAAGTTTTTTATTTTTTTTTTAATAATTGGAAAAATGCAATATACCCACTTAGTGTGAATAGTATATAATGAAATGCGTAGGATTACATATGTTCACGGCTTGTTTTACTCTTCGCAGCTCGTTTAGCATTTAATTTTTTTTTTAATAAAAAACGAAGCGCTCGGTAGATTTTTTTAATTTTCGCTGAAAATCGTATAAATGGACGGTAATATCGAATAGTAAAGGAATTTCAGGGTTTCGAAAAAAACAAAAAATACCCCCAAAAAAGCACCAGAACCGGCGCAGTTGCTCAATCGCAACTGCACACGTTCCGAACCAGTTCAGAACTGCGATTCTCGAGAAACAAAACGAACCTAATATATTATACAAACTCTAATTGGGCCGCGTTAAGCACATTGTGAGATTGTGAGATGACAGTAGGTAATGGAACATTTTACCCAATATCTTTTACAGGAATTTAATTAAAGATTACATGTTTTGTACACGGAAAAAAAAATTATAGCTAGGAGCGCTATAACACACATACCAAGCAAATTATAATCGTTTATTATATAAATACAAGGCTTTCTCTTACAATTATGGCAGTCAGTGTAAAAATTTATATGAAATACTTTAATTGTTTAGTGAATAATAAAATATAACAAATAGTATGGCATTTATAGCTTAAATAGATTTAATTATTGTCCGTGCTAATAATTTTTATAATATAATAAAATTTCTGTAAATTTATAATAGTGCCTGTAATAAATATAATTGTGTCTGTAATATATATAATCGTTTCCAATTTATTTTTAACATTATTAGTTATTGTGTTCCTTATAATCTATAGCTTAAATCACTATAATTTGCCACTGTTACCAAATATCTTATAATGTATAGCGCAGAGCCCACTAATTTCTTTCCGTGTACATGTTCTGGTACATGAACAAGTGAAACAAATGTTTAATTTTAAGTGTTTTAGTCAAAACGTTTAAAACTTATTAGGGAAAATGTTGAACAATTTACTGTCATTTCTCAATGTGGGTTGGTAGGTTTCTGCTTAACGCGGCACAATTAACTATTAAATTTAGTTTATAAGTTACGTTATATTCAAGAATGTACAAGTTACCATGGTAGCTGCAGTCATCATGTACGAGTTAAAGTAAAAGAAGAAATTAGGCTATTTGCAGGTCCTGGATCGGGTTCCTTTGGATGCTAGAAGCCTCGAAAAGGTGGTGAAATAGGGTCCCCGAAAATTTTTTAACTTACCGAGTCAAAGATATTACATTAAATGTAATTAAATTAATTAATTTAATTACATTTAGATTAGTCTATTTTCACAGTTTACACAATTATTTAGTAGGCTAAGGGTTAAAAAAAGACTTTAAAAACTTTGTCTGACATATGTCAACACTAAAAATTCGAAATTATTTTCATTTAATCAAAATGTAATTTTATAAATTCTCATAACTTAAAAAAATTAACTATCACATAATGCAGGCACTTTTTAAAGACTGTTCTTATCCCTTGGCCACAGAATTATTGTGTATAACTATAAAAATAGCTTAATCTGAATGTATTAAATGAAATTTATATGACTCGGCAAGTTAAAAATAGATTTTTTGGTAGCTTATTGCCATAGCTTTTGGAGCTTAATCTAAATGTATTAAATGAAATTTATATGACTCGGCAAGTTAAAAATAGATTTTTTGGTAGCTCATTGCCATAGCTTTTGGAGCTTAATCTAAATGTATTAAATGAAATTTATATGACTCGGCAAGTTAAAAATAGATTTTTTGGTAGCTCATTGCCATAGCTTTTGGAGCTTAATTTAAATGTATTAAATGAAATTTATATGACTCGGCAAGTTAAAAATAGATTTTTTGGTAGCTCATTGCCATAGCTTTTGGAGCTTAATCTAAATGTATTAAATGAAATTTATATGACTCGGCAAGTTAAAAATAGATTTTTTGGTAGCTCATTGCCATAGCTTTTGGAGCTTAATCTAAATGTATTAAATGAAATTTATATGACTTGGCAAGTTAAAAATAGATTTTTTGGTAGCTCATTGCCATAGCTTTTGGAGCTTAATCTAAATGTATTAAATGAAATTTATATGACTCGGCAAGTTAAAAATAGATTTTTTGGTAGCTCATTGCCATAGCTTTTGGAGCTTAATCTAAATGTATTAAATGAAATTTATATGACTCGGCAAGTTAAAAATAGATTTTTTGGTAGCTCATTGCCATAGCTTTTGGAGCTTAATCTAAATGTATTAAATGAAATGTATATGACTCGGCAAGTTAAAAATAGATTTTTTGGTAGCTCATTGCCATAGCTTTTGGAGCTTAATCTAAATGTATTAAATGAAATGTATATGACTCGGCAAGTTAAAAATAGATTTTTTGGTAGCTCATTGCCATAGCTTTTGGAGCTTAATCTAAATGTATTAAATGAAATTTATATGACTCGGCAAGTTAAAAATAGATTTTTTGGTAGCTCATTGCCATAGCTTTTGGAGCTTAATTTAAATGTATTAAATGCAATTTATATGACTCGGCAAGTTAAAAATAGATTTTTTGGTAGCTCATTGCCATAGCTTTTGGAGCTTAATCTAAATGTATTAAATGAAATTTATATGACTCGGCAAGTTAAAAATAGATTTTTTGGTAGCTCATTGCCATAGCTTTTGGAGCTTAATCTAAATGTATTAAATGAAATTTATATGACTCGGCAAGTTAAAAATAGATTTTTTGGTAGCTCATTGCCATAGCTTTTGGAGCTTAATTTAAATGTATTAAATGAAATTTATATGACTCGGCAAGTTAAAAATAGATTTTTTGGTAGCTCATTGCCATAGCTTTTGGAGCTTAATCTAAATGTATTAAATGAAATTTATATGACTCGGCAAGTTAAAAATAGATTTTTTGGTAGCTCATTGCCATAGCTTTTGGAGCTTAATCTAAATGTATTAAATGAAATTTATATGACTTGGCAAGTTAAAAATAGATTTTTTGGTAGCTCATTGCCATAGCTTTTGGAGCTTAATCTAAATGTATTAAATGAAATTTATATGACTCGGCAAGTTAAAAATAGATTTTTTGGTAGCTCATTGCCATAGCTTTTGGAGCTTAATCTAAATGTATTAAATGAAATTTATATGACTCGGCAAGTTAAAAATAGATTTTTTGGTAGCTCATTGCCATAGCTTTTGGAGCTTAATCTAAATGTATTAAATGAAATGTATATGACTCGGCAAGTTAAAAATAGATTTTTTGGTAGCTCATTGCCATAGCTTTTGGAGCTTAATCTAAATGTATTAAATGAAATTTATATGACTCGGCAAGTTAAAAATAGATTTTTTGGTAGCTCATTGCCATAGCTTTTGGAGCTTAATCTAAATGTATTAAATGAAATTTATATGACTCGGCAAGTTAAAAATAGATTTTTTGGTAGCTCATTGCCATAGCTTTTGGAGCTTCTAGCACCCAAAGGAACCGGATTCGGAGTGTATAAATTTGAAAATAGCTTAATTTGAATGTACACATATATGAAATATAGCCGGGAGCAAATAATTAAATAAAAATGGTCACCAGCTCTCCGACTATAAGATAAGCAGTAGTCGGCGAATTTCCAGTACTCGCATAGGCGCCGCGTTTACTCTAGCGTTGAGGCGAGGTTTTAAATATTTACATTTTAATTTCTTTTTATCTTGATTTTTTTAATGATTCCATTTAAACGAGTAAGGTGGGAGAAAAAGTTATCGACAAATAAAAATTAAAAACTTTCGTATTCTTAAAAGATAAAAATCGAATGGCGTTTTTTTTCTTTGAAAAACACTGGCCTATGTTTCTGTGTTGATGTTGATGAGTCATAACTGAGTTTACGCCGAATACTGAAGATAAGTCAAGTAAAATATACTTTTCAGGCTGGTTAAGTTATTATATGCAACGGAGAGTATTTCAAGAATTTATTCGTTTATTTCAAACAAAATTTATTTTTTTTTTCTTAACATAAGCTATTTAATTATTTTTTTCACCACCAGCCTAAAAGCACATCTTTATTACTGTTCTTTTCATTGGTAGAAATATTATTTCTCTATCTATGAAAAAGTCAGAGGTTCTAAAAATAATTAAATTGCACCATGGTTAATAATGAATTTTTATTCAGATGTTTTGGCATCTGACGTTTCACTTAATTATTAAATCACATTCCTATTTACAAGTGTCTTTAGGCACCAAATTTATTTATTGCATGATAAATTAAAAAATATTAACTAATTAATTAGTACCTATAAAACATGTTTTACAAAAAAACACTTTGAAAAGTGAAAATCATTGGTCCATCATATTCAACCATAGATTATACAACCCATATATTACCGTAAGGATCATAGATTACTAGAGGTACAACCCCCATATTATTGATTTTTGAGGCAATAGATTCTCCCTCACAGTTTTCGCCAGTCCCCTTATTTCTGGGGGAGTACCAGAATGATCACTTTGCATTTCACTTTCCATTTTTATATATTTTATTACACTTAACATGGAAACAATTTCTAACTTAACTTCAGCAGATCACCAGAAAAATTCTGCCAGAAATGTCAAGTTATTCATTTGTTTTTTTAACGGCCGCGAACGGCCAGCGTGATATTTTAAATTTATAAGCTTTTTCATTAAATTTTAGTAAAATTAATAAAAGTCCAAATAAATAAATAGTTAATTAATTGTACTGGTAGTGAAAAAAATACTATATTTTCCACGTGAGTGAAGATTTAACATTTTAGACCGCGACCTGCGGGCTTCGCGCTAACGCGCTCATCCCGCAATTTGACGCAGGTCAAAAATGTTAAACTTCTCTCACTTGGTAAATAATATACTATTTTTTTAACCAGTATTATTCAGTTTTTTATGTTTTGTTTGTTTGTGAATCTGATAATAGAAAAAATTAACTCCATCCCCTGAGGGGCGAGGGGTAGTTTTCGTGAAAATTGGTATATTGAGGTTTTCAGGTTTCTGAAATTAAACTGATAATAAAAAAATTCTAACTCCACCCCCTGAGGGGCGGGGGTAGCTTTTTTAAAAATTGATATATTGGAGTTTGGATAATAAAAAATCCATTTCACTCGCGGAGGTGAAAAATGGGAAAGCTCTTTTACTGGGCATTGTCTTTTTGGTTAAATTCTTAGTAACAGTAACAGTCTTTTTTAAAACTTGGCTAGATCGACCTTAAGCTTGAAATTTAATTATATTAAAATATGGAAGTTTTCACATTTATCCAACAAACTTTTTCAAAATTTACGTTATCGTTATCGATTTCTTAGAAATAAGAAAAGTATCATTATAAGACTAAACTTAGTTCAGTGGTTTTCAGGAAATTTTTAAGAGAAACAATTTAAAACTGTTTTTTAGAGCAGTTTTAAATTGTAGGTCCCTGAATGTAATCCTGAAAGTATGTTTTCAACAAAAATTATATTTGCTTAGATTTTTTTTTAAATTGTTTTATTGTAACAAAATTATGAAGGTATACTTCTCCGCATGAAAGAAAGTCTCCGATGGAAGGGGGAGGAATCATTCGCGCTCTTTTCTTTCCGTCATGAGCGTTAAAACGCGTGCGTGCTTACAACGGGCCTCCCACTTGCACACACATTCCAAACATATTTCCCGTAACCACAGATTCGTGCGTCAAACTATACCTAGGATGTTATTTTCAATGTTTTTTCGAGACAGAAACATTCAAAAAAGACACCTTAGGATTTTCCAGTTCCCAGAATAAAAGTTTTATTGTAACAAAATTATGAAGGTATAGTTCCGCGCATGAAAGAAAGTCTCCGACGAAAGGGGGAGCAATCATTCACGCTCTCTTCTTTCCGTCAAGAGCGCTATAAGGCGAGCGTGCTTACAACGAGCCTCCCACTTGCACAAACATTCCAAACATATTTCCCGTAGCCACAGATCCGTGCGTCAAACTATACCTAGGATGTTATTTTCAATGTTTTTTCGAGACAGAAACATTCAAAAAAGACACCTTAGGATTTCCCAGTTCCGAGAATAGACAGTTTTTTTTATTTTAGTCTTAATTTAAGATATCTACTTTTTGGGTCATTCGAAAATCGAAATAGTAGGTATGCTTGCAAGCTACGCATATTAAATAACTAGGTAGTATTTTACATATACATTTGATAATAAAAATATGCAGAACATTTTAAATACATAGGGACAACATATCACTAATTTATCTATTATCTTACCTTAATTTAAATATGTAAGTATTCTTGATAATATTAAATATAAAGGCTACCTCGGTACGTAGGCATGCCCTGCAGGGGCGTTCCCAGGTTTTTGTCGGGGGGGTGCTGTGACTACTAACATTTTTTTTTCACCTCCAAAAATTTTAATGATTAAAAAAAAAGCTTATAACCTCTAATTTTTTTTAAAAAAGTATTTACTTCAAAAATGTTGATAAAAAAAAGGAGAAGCAAGGCGTCAGGGCGGGCACAAGTTTAAAAAATGAATGGATTTTAGATGTTCAATCAAAACTTCCGCTGATTGTGACACAAGCATGAAGTGGTAAAGGGTTTATTTTGTTCTTTTGAGTTTAAATATAGTACATATTTTGTTTTTAATTAAACAAAAAATTATACATTTTTTAAATTTTCATATGAAGTTTAGGGCATTCTACAGATTTTTTACTGTAGGTACCGTCCATGCAAATAATATTAGAACCGGTGAGATCGTGAAGGCATATCTGCTCTACATTTCTCTACTGCACAACATCTGTACTCTATAACATATCTACTCCGAACCACCTCTACTCCTTAACATAAATACTCCATAACATCTCTATTTTATAACATATCTACTCCACAACATCTCTACTCCACACGACTCTACTCTGCACTATTTTAAGATGATTTTTCCTTAGCGAAATAAAGTCGTTACATTATTAAGTATATAATTTATTTACTTTAGACTTGGATGCATATCTGTGCATCCGCATCGCATCGCACGAATTTGATTTATTTCCCAATTCAAAAAAATATGATGGCGCTTAAATGTATAAAATAACTCAGTTCCTAACTAACAAAGGTATATGTACCTTGTATGTATACATATTGCACTGATATCAGTGCAATATTGCTCTTTCTAAACTATTTGGATTTGAATTTTACTATGTAAGTGAACTTTATTTTTATTGGGGTGGCCGGAGCTAGTTGTCGCAGGGGTAAGTTGTCGAAGTGCTTATATCTCAAAAAGTAAAATAGTTTTCTGTACCAAACTGAGATTAACCTCTGCGTTATAAAAGTGCCATTTCGTCTTGTAAATTTCAGGACGTCGTATCTCAATTTTTTTCGATTTTGAGATTTATATTATCAATTTAAATCTAAAAAATAAGTTTCACCTGCTATTTTTTTTAAATAACAAAAAATATAAGCAAAATAGTAAAGTCGTATCTTAGATGATTATAAATTAATAAATTTTTAAATCTCGTATCTCTTAAATCTAGTTAACTGACTATTTTGGAACGCACTTTTTGCATTTGGCGACGCTTTTAAATGTTTCAATAATTAATAATATTATTATAATAATTAATTATATTTTGTTAAAATATTAATATAAAAATGTTTCAAAGCTCGTATCTTAATTTTTTTAATTTATTTTGAGCATCAAAATGTAATATCTATAAACATTAGGTTTTTATTTGTATTTATTTATTTTATACACAATTAAACGATTTAAGGTAAGTTAATCATTAAAAATGTATTAAATTTATATTAAAAAAAGTACATTTTTAACCTATGAATAATGCTAGAAAGAGTTATTTCTCATTCCTGTAAAGTTGTCTTTTTTGAGACACGACGTTCTGAAATTTACAAACGATTTAAAATTAAAATTTTTATGTTTAGGATACAAATCTACGAGAAAATTTATTGCAAAAAACACAATACATATTTGATATTAAAAGAGATTTTATGGAGTAGATATGTTATATAGCAGAGGTGTTGTGGAGTGGAGATGTTATGGAGTAGAGATATTGTGGAGTAGAGAAATGTGGAGTAGAGATGTTAATATGCCGATCATGAACACTCCCCTGAAACCGTACCTGGACGTTATAAAAGAAACAGGGATGACATAAGGAAGACTAGTCTTTGTGGATTAAGGTTCATAGAAACCAAGTATTGAGGCCTATGTAATAACTAAACACTAACTAAACTAAGTAATTAAATATGTGGGAATCTTTGAATTATACCCCGAATCATCCCCTACGCAAATTAATTTAATATTCCAGTGTCTACAATGAAGTAAACCTTAACAAGATTGCTAATTGATTTATCACACATAAACAACTTCCATCTTATAATATTTTTGAAGATTACCAAGACAGAAATTAGTTTAATTAAAAAAATCCCCTTGCTCCTGCAGTCCAGTCAAATAACGAAAAATTCCCATGTTAAATTGCAATAAATGTACACGGGCTGATATTTTAAAGGGTAGTAGTGGATGGTAGCAGAACACTCCTGTTAGTTTTTCACAGGATGATTTGCGTAAGGGATGTCCGCTATCTTAAATATTAGGGGTGAATGCGCTTATCTCGCTAAATATGCATCTTACGATAAAAATTCATATAATTAATTTTGTTAAGGAGAAAATTTCCAACAATTTTTGTTTGAATAATTTTTTTAATATAATAATAAAAATCGAAATATTCAAAAATTGCCATGTTGGGGGTGAAATGGGGTTTTTCGATTTTTCAGCCAAATTATTCGTCCGGGGATAAGCAAACTTGTAGCTCTGGAAATTCTCTATAAGTTTTATATATTATTAGTTTTCATAAGTATTTTGTTAAGGTAACCGTACCCAAGTACCTATGAACATTTATATTATATAAAACTTATAGAGAATTTCAAAAGCTACAAGTTTGCTCATAATCACCCCTAAAAGACAAGATGGCGGACACCCCTTAGGCAAATCACCCGGTGAAAAACTAACAAGAGTGTTCTATTACCATCCACTCCTAACCTTTAAAATATCAGCCCGTGTACATTCATTACAATTTAAATTTATTATTTAACTGGACTACTTATGTTATTTTAAATCATAAAAATATAAATTTACGCAGAAATACCATGGAGAAGAAAACAAGCCGTGAAGATTTATAATGCTTCGCAGTCAAAGTATACTTACCACAAGGGTGAAGGAAGTATTACGTAACGCAAAATATTCTTTCTCGAGTTATCGTGCGGACAAAAACGCGACAGACGGATATACGAATAGAAGAATAGACGGACAGGCGGACAGAATGACACACGGGAAGACGGAGTATAACAATATTACGTTCCAATTTGTTTCAATGTTTTTTCGTTTACGCTTGCATAATAATTTTAAAATTCTTTCATACGTTTTTATTTGCATTAAAAAAATACACTGCCCAGTAAAAGAGCTTTCCCATTTTCACCTCCGCGCGTAAAATAGATTTTTTTATTATCAGATTCACTTTCAGCAACCATAAAAACCTTTATATATACCAATTTTCATGAAAACTATCCTCTTCCCCTTGGGGGTGAAGTTAGAATTTTGTTATAATCAGATTCCCTTTCAACAACCTCAACAACCCCAATATACCAATTTTCACGAAAACTACCCCCCGCCGCTTTGGGGGTGGAGTTATATATTTTTTATAATCAGATTCACTTTCAGCAACCTCAAAAACCCCAATATACCAATTTTTACAAAAACTACCCCCCAACCCTCAGGGGGTGGATTTAGAATTTTTTATTATCAGATTCACTTTCAGAAACCTCAAAAACCCCAATATACCAGTTTTCACAAAAACTACCCTCCACCCCTCAGGGGGTGAAATTAGAAAAAAGTTATTATCAGATTCAAATTCGTCAACCCCAAAAGCCCCTATATACCAAATTTGAGGAAAATATTCAAAATATCACCCCTTGGGGTTTGAGTTAAAAAAAAATTATTATCAGATTCAATTTCAGAAACCTCAAAAACCCCTATATAGCAATTTTCAAATTTTTCTAAAAAAAATGTATTTTTGCCCCCCTTGCTGCACCCCAATGTTCACCAATCCCGAGAGAGAACTTTTGGTAACATACCTGTATACAAAATTTCAAGTTTCTATTTTAAAGCGTTCTTAAGTTCGATCGACCGAGCGACAATTTTTTTTTTTGCTTGAAATTGATTTATATCGACATAAAACGCCATAAAACGCCATAAAACGCAAAAATACGCAAAAAAAAATTAAAATTTTTTGCACGAATACAAGGCTTTCCGAAATTTTGAAAATTTTCAAAATGGGAAAGTAATAAAGATTATTATTTACATCATACAATGCAATGTGGTAGCAATAATTTTATATTTAGTTAAATAAATATCCTAAAATAGAAATAAATAATAAATTTAATATGTACTAATTGAAGATTTCCGGCAGATTTTTTAAATCCAGTTTAAAGTTATTTTTATTTTTTTAAAAGTTTTAATGTCAACCAAAAAGGCATAATGAATATAAATAATTATTATTTTAAACACAATAAACAAGTGGTTTGGAGCACTTTCATTTAAAGAAACGTGTATGTATATTTTTGAACATTACGATTTAATTACTAAACAAGCTGTGAAGTAGGGCATTGCAAAAAAACATTTTTTTTTAATTTTTCATATGTACCCCTACTATATTGTTTCAATTGAAAAACTATGCTTTTTATTATTTTTGTTTGCATTTTTTGAAAACATGTCTATATAAATATGGCGTTTGGCTCTGCTTTATTTAAAATAAAAAATAATTGATATCCTTTGAAAAAATATTTATGTTTGTTTTTCAGAAAAGTAAATTGTCATACTAAATGCATTTCTCCTATCTGAGAAAGTTAGGACAAAATGATCTTAAAAGTCCAATCAAATTACTAAGATCTGTAAAGTATAGTAAAGACTAGCTAGGACAATTTTATTTAGAAAAAATTAAAAAATGTTCACATAGGACAAACATCTTAGGCCAATTTTCAGGATTTGGGTTTTAGATATGACATTTTTTTTTAGTTGGCACATGGGGCTAGTGTAATGCAATACAATGGCGTGCTTATCTCAAAAAGTGCATTTTTGCAGATAGGAGAACTTGTCTTATCAGGGCAGAATAAAAATTGTATAAAAATATATGTTAAGCAGATATTTAAATTAAAGGCCTAGGATGATAGCTATCGTAGGCCATTCATCACCAACACCGGTAGTAGGGTCCCTGAATGATAGTAACATTAAACGCATTTGATGTCACTATTCATTCAGAGGCCCAGTTCCAGTAACACCTATTATATCTTAGACAACAGTTTAAACTGTTTGTATAAACAGGGGAGGCCTTTTACGCTGTTTCAAATGACGAATAAAAAGAGGGTGAAATTTAAGATTTTAAACTTAGGATGACTAGAGGTAAGGGGTGAGATTTTGACTTTTTTAAAGTAAAATAGGACCATTTTAAAATTTTGATACTATAATACCCATGAACTTTTTTTGAATTTTTTTTTTAATGTATTACATCAATTTTAATTTTTATAATTTGGAAAAAAAATAATTTTGATTGTCAACTGTTTAAGAAAAAACAAATATAAAACAAAAACTAAAATTGGATTAAAACCGATAAAATCTTTAAAAATAAGAAAAATAACTCATGTGACATGAGTCCAACATTACTCCTTGGGGAACGTTCAAGTATTACGTAACGCAAATTTTCATTTTATTTATTTATTTATTTTAGTTCGTAGAAAAAATATTGTTTGTATTATGAGCGAAAAATGTGATTTCTGCTTTCGCGTGATTGCTGATCTCGGCTAGATGCCTCGATCAGAAAATTGCACGCTCAAGCAGAAATCAGTTATTTTGCGCTCTTAATACAAAAATAACTATTGTTCTATGAATTTCAAACATAGCGAAAATTGTAATGCCAACCCAAAACAAAAATCCCTAAACCGGTCATCGATTTAAATGTAAGTTTTTTTTTTAATTTTAGAGCAAAATAGAAAAAATAGTACAAAGCACTCTTTTCATAACACGTTTTTAGCGCACTAGTACTTTAGAAAACTCGACGCAAGCGGCTCGTTTTATAAACTTGTACTAGTGCGCTAAAAACGGGCGTTATGAAACTAGTACTTTAATATACTGTTTTTACACTTTATATTAAGGTCGAGTCAACGTGATTTCTTTTGGATAAAATTTTAATAAGCCCCCATACTGGATGGATCCCAAAATCGCACGAGTTCAAAAATAGTTGGCACCCTAATAAAGATTCAGTGTGTAATTAAAGTTCGTAGTGCCTGTAGGCACATAGGAAAATACACTAAAACTAACATTCCTTAAACTTATTGCCGGAATTTGATTCGTAGGTATTTATTAGAAACATTTTTGAAACCCTATATTGCTTTCCCATTTTGATAATTTTCAAAATTTCGGAAAGCCTTGTATTCGTGCAAAAATTTTCAATTTTTTTTTTTGTGTATTTTTGCGTTTTATGACGTTTTATTTCGATATAAATCAATTTCGAGCAAAAAAAAATTTTGTCGATCGGTCGGTCGGTCGGTCGATCGGTCTGTCCGGGAAATCTTGTGGGCACGATAACTTAAGAACGCTTTAAGCTAGAGACTTGAAATTTGGCATACAGGTATGTTACCAAAAGTTCTCGCTCGGGATTGTTTTTGGTAAACATTGGGGTGCGGCAAGGGGGGCAAATGGGGAAAAATACATTTTTTTTAGAAAAATTTGAAAATTACTATATCGATACCCCCAAGCAACAAAGCCGTAACTCATATTGTTATTTTTCACGACGGCTAAATTTCTAAAAATTTTTTTTCTTATTTAAGGGTGGGGAAATGATTGAAGTGGAAAAGGAAGCCATGTGATACATCATTTAAAAGCTTATAACATTCTCTATTTAACCCTATAAGTATTTATTGTTTATTTATTTTTTGTTTCTGATAATATGCAAAATTAGAATTTCTTACTTTAGTGTTTTTAGGTAAACTTTTGGTTAAAATGGCCTGTGGAGAAATCTGAGTAGTACCACCATGTGTGTCTTTTTTCAAGGCGCTTACCTATGAGTATAACTCAAAATAGAGTGTCGATATATGGGTTGCTGAAATTGAATCTGATAAAAAACTTTTCTAATTTCACCCCCGAGGGGGTGAGGGGGTAAATATTTTTCAATATTATTAATATTTTCTTCAAAATTGGTTTGGGGTTTTTGGGGTCGACGAATATGAATCTGATAATATTTTTTCTAATTTCACCCCCTGAGGGGTAGGGGTAGTTTTCGTGAAAACTGGTGTATTGGGGTTTTTGAGGTTGCTGTAAGTGAATCTGATAATAAAATTTTTCTAAATCCACTTCCTGAGTAGTGGGGATAGTTTTTGTGAAAATTGTTATATTGGGGTTTTTGAGGTTGTTGAAAGTGAATCTGATTATAAAAAAATTCTAACTACCCCTAAAGGGGCAGAGGGTAGTTTTCGTGAAAATTGGTATATTAAGGTTTTTATGGTTGCTGAAATTGAATCTGATAATAAAAAATCCATTTTACGGGCGGAGGTGAAAAATGGGAAAGCTCTTTTACTGGGCAGTGTATTTAAAATAGGTAACACTTGCAGCACTTTGAATTGAAATCTGCCCTCTTCAGTCGATTACTGGGGACCCAAGTAGGCGGGAGCTAATGACCTTTCCTAGGTCAATTAAGCGAGATATTTAATTTTGAATTTATTTACGCAGAATTACCTGGTTAGCAATTTACATCTCATATGATGTGATGTTAATACTTCACGGCACATAATCGCCAGTGAACGCCAAAAAAGTGTATAAATTATTTTACCAATAAAATAGGGTGGGAACACTTTAATATGTAGGTACATAAAAAAATAGTTTTGTCACAATTTAGAATTTTAATATTGAAGTTTTAGGACTAAAATGCTTCATTTGAGGAGTATTTTTTGATTTATATATTTTTACATACCTTTGTGGATGGGTCTAAATGATAGTATAATAAAGTACTAGTTTCATAACATACGTTTTTAGCGCACGAGTACAAGTTTAGAAAACGAGCAGCTTGCGGTGAGTTTTCTAAAGTACTAGTGCGTTAAAAACCTGTAATGAATCGAGTGCTTTATACAATTTTTTCTATTTTGCTCTAAAATTTTTAAAAACTTACATTTAAATTGAAGACTGATTTAGGGATTTTTGTTTCGAATTGGCATTACAGTTTTCGCCAAGTTTAAAATTCTAAGAACGAATATTATTTTGATATATTTTATAGTCATTTCTTCTCTTTTCCACTGCAAGTAACCAAGCCACAATTTTAACACGCTAAAACATAACCTAAACACAAAATTTTGTAGAAAATTAAACTTTAAACCGACGTTCACAATTGCACGGCAAACGTCAAGAGATAGACTTTTGTCTGTTGCCAACCCAAAAGAAAAAAAAAAAGTAAAGACCTCTTATGGTCCTATAAGAACACCCAAGTCGCTTTACCATTTAAAAATTGAATAACTTTTTTGTTTGTCAATTTTTTTTAATTTGTTTTTTTTCCTGAGTATAGGAAATAGATTTTTTTTTAACTATGTATGAAAAATCATGTCTTTTAAATGACGTCCATTTTCCGATTTGCAAGCACAGGCGCTTTTCATAACATTTTCCATAACGGATCTCTTGAGATCCGTTATATCTAAAAGCTATTGGATAGTCCTGGGCTTGTTGACATACACCCCATCCTTTAGGTAGCCCGAAAGAAAAAAGTTGGGTGTTTCAAATCGGGCGATCGTGAAGGACAATGAAAATCCGAATTTCGCGAAATTATTCGCTCTTCGAAAATCTGCCTTAAAAGCTACATTGTGGCTCTAGCCGTATGGGCAGTTGCACCATCTTGCTGCCACTATGCCTCCACTGCAGGGCGCACAAAATTTTCCAGCATTGCGCGATATTATGGGCACTTTTTTCCGGTTGATAACATAGTGCGTCATGTTCACCGGTGATGCTCTCACACCACTTCCTCATGAGATGTGAATTGCTCCACTGAAGATTAACTGTCAAGTTCATTTTGGCAAAAATAATGTCATTTGGATTCGGATGTAGCAGTCCAAAAGTCATAGGCGCATGATGGTCATTTTAAGAGTTCTGAACTTTTTTATTTTGTCTGCCTGTGTAGGTAATCGACTGACATTGACAGATCCCAGTTCAGATAGATCAACCCAAATTTTGTCGCATAGTGTAATTTTTGTGTCATTCTGGTAAATTTGCAATTAAAAGGATTCGTAAAAGGACTATTTAGAATACATTTAAATGTATTCAACCATCTATGCATCTATAAAAGATAGCTCTATAAACAAAGTAAGCAATGATCCATGAAATTGGAAAATCACATTTTTAAATTAATGGATAAATCGTTTGGGAAAAATACATCGTAATTTTCTTTAATCCAATTTTAAGGAAACCACAAATACTACATAAATGTATACATTTATTTTTTAAAGGAATATAAAATACATAAAAAACAATAACATTTTTTATGTAATTTTAATTTACCTTTTTATGTGGTTTTTAATCTTTTTTATCTTTTTTTCTGTTGTAAATAATAAGAGAGTTATATCCAGAAACAATTTTTGACATTTTGGGGGAAAGAGGGATAAGGACACTAGATCTGTGGCGCAGTAGGAAACTGAACTAGACTTATAGTGAAGAGTAGAGTTTAAGTGTTTATAGAGAGGAGCACTGGAAAAAAATGATAAAACCATTTTTTTATGTAGTTTTATTTAAAGTTTTTTGTGGTTTGTAAATTTTTCTTCTATTGTCAATAATAAAAAAATAAGACTAAAACAAAAGTTTAACCCCAACCAATTTTGTTCAAATATGAACTTATTTTAGATTTTAAGCTTTCACGGCCATTAAGATATAAAGAACTTTCACTTTCGGGTTTAGACCGTGTTAATGGATTTTCACTTTCCGCGGTTTCGTCTCTTACTACTAGAGACATCTTCAGGGATTAATCTGAAACTGATTAATCCCTGAAGATGTCTCTAGTAGTAAGAGACGAAACGTCGGATAGTGAAAATCCATTAACACGGTCTAAACCCGAAAGTGAAAGTTCTTTAAAATATGAACTTGTCCAAGATAATATAAAAATACATCTGCATACCGAATTTCAAGCCTCTAGCTAAAAGCGTTTTTAAGTTATCGTGGATACAGGCAGACCGACAGAAACTAGCGCCGCAGGCGAAAAATTTTACGAATGTCTATAAAAACGTAAGAAAGGAAACGTTCAAGTATTACGTAACGCAAATTGTACCAAAATTCATACACTTCATACCTCGGTTCTCGCGTTATTCAAGGCTGTAGAGATTTCATATTTTGGCTACCCCCCTAACACACCCCCTAATAGGGGGTGTGTTAGGGGGGGTAGCTAAAATATGAAATCTCTATAATCTATAATAACGCGAGAAACGGGGTATGAAGTGTATGAATTTTGGTACAATTTGCGTTACGTAATACTTGAACGTTCCCAAAACACTAGTGCCACAGGCGATTTTTTTAAATTTATAAAGTTTTATTAAGTAAAATTAAAGAAAAATTCAAAAAAGCTCGAGGCGAAAATTTTTACGCTTAAGTTCTACAGTCCTAAATAAAAAAAGGAAGAAAACCTTGGTGCCACTGGCAAAAAAATTTACAAACTTGACGTTCTAAATTTCACAAAAATTACAGAAAGCTCTAGCGCCGCAGGCGAATTTTTTTACGAATTTTGCTTACCCTAGGGCAACAGGCGAACATTTTTACGAACTTGATGATCTATTTTAATTTTTAAGTAGTTTTATTATTCAAAATTTCATAAAAATGCAAGAAAGCCCTAGTGCCCCAAAATGCGGCATGCCGCAGGTATTTTTTTACAAACTTTAATTTTAAAACAGTTTTACATTCCAAAAACGTAAAAAACCTCTAGCGCCGAAGCCCAAAATTTTTACGAATTTAATGGGCTATGGTCCACTTGAACACGCAATATAAACCTTAAAAAGCTCGTTTTGGCGCCCCTTACTGCTTTTTCTGGATAGGAGGCTTCAACCTCCCTTTATTTATATCATGAAAATGCGCATTTAAAAAAAAATTACTACAAATTCTACAATTATTTTATCCTGGGGGGGTAATTACCCCCATTAACCCTCGCGTGGATCCGCCACTGTTACTTATAATACAACTAATCAATTATTAATTTATTTATAATTTTTATGCATTATAAGGTAACTAAAGATTTATAAGAAGGCAGATATTTATTCCTTTAATCATTCTTAATTTTTAAAAAGACCTAATGGCCTAATTCTAAAATGCCAGGGGACGGAAAATGCCAGGAGGGGGGTGCGGTTGACTATAAGGGGATGTCAATATATTACGTAACTCGCCTAGGGGGAGGGGGGTGAGAGCAATTGTTACAGTTTGTGATAGGGGGCGGGGGGGTCTAGGTAAACGTTACGTAACGGAATTTAATAAATGTAATGTTTATTTCTAAGCTTGGAAGATGCATTTAGATGTGTAAGTTTGTTACACAGGGGGGAGGGGGGTCAATTTTTTTGAAAAATTGCGTTACGTAATACAGGGTGATCCATAACTGGCATGCCAAAATTTAAGAGGTGATTCTAGATCCAAAAATATAAAAAAAGTTCCTATAAAGGTTGGTCCGGAAATGAGCCCTAAGGGATCTAGGGCCCTTTAAAATTGTAATAAAAATAAGGTTTTTAATTAATAACTCGGGTACCGTTTAAGCTAGAGCGGCGAGCTTTTGCATGTATACTAGTATTAATAAGGGCAATAAGTTTATGTTAATTTATTTTTTTAATTTATCCAGAGGCGTGCCCAGACGGACAAAATATATGAGGCTTAAAACATTTTTGCCCCAAACTTTTCTATGTGTATGCTTTTTGGATTTGTTGTAAAAAATATAGATTTCTAGAGTAAAAATACATATAAAATATCATATAGTGTAACACTGTAGGAGCAACCGTTATCAAAAAAAAATGCAATTAAGAGGAAGTAACATTTTGTGCCACCAAAAACGTTACTTTTTAAAAGGCTATTACTCCTTTAATATTAAATTTAGGTGTTTTGGTGTATAATACTTTTTTGCTCAGTTTTAAATGAAGAATCACAATTTTATTGGTGCTTTTTTTTGTTCCCCATTCAATACGTCATCTTCGAAGGGCCGTAGCTCCCTTAGGGCTCATTTCCGGACCAACCTTTATAGAAACTTTTTTTCATATTTTTGGATGTAGAATCACCTCTTAAATTTTGGCATGCCAGTTATGGATCACCCTGTATATGGACATCCCCTAACTCTATCAATATTAGTTTTAGGAAAGCCGTTTTCTAAGGGTGTGTTAAGTACAGAATAAGTTTCCGGCAAACTGGTGGCTCCACAAAAATAAGCATGAAAGTATTTTTTTCGATAATCTGTTAATTTGTATTACCTGTTTTTACGTAAATTCTAGTGTAATTTGGCATTTTTATATTCTCTATCAACTTAAGTGTGTTTACACAGATTTATATAATATTTGGTATATTTTTTTCATGTTCACTTTGAACTGCTCTGGTTACACCAGGCAACAAATCTCAACTTTTTTTTTTGGTCGGAAAGTAAATTTTTCTTAATAATTCGAGGGCGTAGAAACCGAATCCGGCCTTAAAAAAATTTCAGCACCTAAAATTTTTGAGATATAAGTCCAGGAAATAATGTCTTTTTTTTTCAAAATCTTAAAAAAGAAGAGTAGGATTTTGAAAATTTTAGGGTTGATTTAAAAAAATACGAGAAACTCAAAAATATATATGCCAAGGACCTACTGTCAGAGTAAGTACGCGAAAAAAAAATAAAAAGCTTAAAATGGAAGTGCAGAGTTTACTTAATTGCTCTTTTGTGGCAAAAGTATCAAATCTGTATAAAAATTTTATAGGACTTAATTTGTTGGTTATAAAATTCTCTACAAAAATATTTATACAAATATTTTTTTATTTTGCTTAGTTTGTTCGTAAAAAGTAAATAAATGAAAAAGAAACAAAATTAAAGTATACAGTGTAAACTTTTTTACCGAGCCCAAAAAATATATTTTTCTTATCAATTTAAAGGCGCAGAAAAAATCCAGCACGTCTTATTTTTTAAATTTTAGTACAGGCAATTATGCCAATTTAAAAATAATTTATAAAACAAAATATTGTGTATTTTGTTTGTTTTTTTAATGGTTCTACATCATAAAAATGTTACATAACCATATTACGTAACATTTTTTTAGTTTATTTTGGACCCCCTAGTAATGATTTTTGACAATTTTTAGCATGAGTACGTGGCGATAGGCTTGTCTCCTTATGCACCCTCCTTCTTACCCTCCACCCCTACTTAGTTTTGTCACATTATCCATTTTTTTTTTAAATATTTTTTTTCATAATATCCCTATTTATTCTACTTATGAATTTAAAGTTTCCATGTTTTAAGTTGGCTATTTCTTAACTAATATTGAGTCGCTGAATCTAAATTTGTCCTCACAATATTTTTATCTCCCATGATTTTAGAACAGAAGAGGGATAAAATAATGATTTTTTAACATTTTTATCTCATTTTTCTCAGAAAACTTAGGTAATAGAAATATTCTGAGGCCAGATTCGGTTTCAGCGACCCAAAATTAGTTAAAAAACATATGACTCCAATCGGGGCAAGAAACCGTGTTGCCTAGTGTTATTAGAGGGGCACAGCGGGTCAAAGACGGATAGGCCTCAGTGGCTAATGATCCACTGTGTTCCAAATATGGTTACCGGACTTTTTCATATGTCCACAGTTCCTTTAACCGATATCGCGATATAATGTTAATATTACCTCCTCTTTAATTTGACGGAAAAATCAAAACGTCAAAAATCGATGTATTCATTTAACATTGATTTTCAAGGTTTTAATTTACCTTAATTCATTATGAGTTTTGTTTTTCTGTTACTATTATATTATATAATATATATGTTTTCTTTATGACATACATTGTATTTAATAATTTTTTAGTAAAACACTGTGTGATTATATCATTTTTAAACTGTTAAAGTTTAAAGTATTTAAATTTATTTTACAAGGAGTTGTTTGAAGAGCTTTTGGCTTTTTTTAGGTGAGGTGTTTGTGCACAGCTGTGTGGCGTATTTTATTTACGAGTAAGGAAAATATTCTGTAAAATGTGAAATTCTTATGGAAAGGCAAAATTAATGGAATGGAATATAAAGGCCTTTTGTTCACATTAAAATGATTGCAAAAATATAGTGATTCAATAGTCCTTTAAATTAAGAAAAAAATTTGGCTAAACAGAAAAAACTATACATATTATTTCAACAAATTACCTTCAAAATCCATCACTATCGCTGCAAGTAAAATTTGAAAACCAGTCGGCATCTTCCAACACGATATGCACATCCAATAACTTCCTTAAAATAAGGAAAATATTTTGGCAGAACAAAGAAAAAGTACAGTCGGTTATCATAAACCATAAAAATCCAGGACAGCACAGAACCTTGAGGTACAGTTGTACCCACAAACAATGCAAGTGTTAAATATGCCAAAATGTCAATTTTATTAATTATTTTATAGTTTAAGTAAGATTTTAAGAAAGAGGTTAGAATAATTTGTCAAATTGTCAGTTTTTTTTTTAAGTTTATTAGTAGCCTCTCATAAGTTATTAGAGATATTGCGCGAAGGCGAATAATGTTAAATAAATGAAGCTCAAAGAAATAGAAAACTAGCAAATATAGAGGTTCAAGATCTGCAGAAGCAAGAAATCTCCCCAAGATTGTTATTTAATATTCCTTCTTTTTTACAAAATTAATGGAGATCCCCTAGAACATTCATTTAATGTTAAAAAAGAATCAAAAACTTGCTCTCCTGAAAAATTACGTTTTTGTGAAATGTTGTCGTTTACCTCCGTGGTCCATATATCGTCGGCTTACAAGTAAAGAGCACTAAGTCCAAAAACATGGTTTTGAGATATTGAAAAATTTAACTTTCACTGTTGTTTTTTAATTTTTGTAATAATTGTTACAAAAATGCACGTTTCGCCAAACAAACACTAAGTCGCTTAGTGGATAAACATTTGAAATAATCTACAAGTAAAACGCACTAAGTGCACTAAGTGACTTAGTGCCTATTGCGAGATAAAATTTTATTCAAAATCACACTGGTGCGTTTTGTATAGTGGGTAACTCTCTTGGCAGTCCACCTAGAAGTTAGTTCGGTTTACCTGTACATAGATCATCAAAAATTAATTACAGTACCCTAAAAATCCCATTTTTGCAAAAAAGTGACTTAGTGCCTTTTACTTGTAAGCCGACGGTATTTAGTATTTATTTTGCTGCATAAAGTTTCCAATCTCGGAATTATAGATGGCCCGGCGGGCGGTGGTTTTTGACCCAGCAAAATTTTTATCGCTTATAGCCTGCATCGCGTCTCGTAAAGGATGTTCTCTTAAATAATTAAGTAAATTTTCACATCCTTCTTCCCGAGCCTGCACGCCTTTTAACCGTTTCCTCCTGTATCCATTTGTTCTTCAATCGTAACAAAACTCTCCGAATCGTTCAACTTTGCCAAGTCCACTTGCTCACATCCTGCTTCCAATGATTATAACCCAATAGCTTTCTTAATCATTTAATTGATGTATTTCTAATTATGTACTTAATTAAATTAAATCCTTTATTGATTATGTACTTTATAATAATTATAAATAATTTTGACAAAATTGTCAACATTGACAACTACATTGTTTGTAAACAATTATTCAATTTACACAACTAAATTTTCTATCTTGTTTTTTTTCGGATCCAACTGTACACTAAAATCTGAAAATTTTAGGAGTTTTGTCAAATATACGTTCTTCATTTAATAAACTACCTTTTGAGAAAGGTATAAACAATAAACTAAATTAAAACTAAACTAAACTAATACCTAATTTAGGTCAGATTGACTTAAGAGAGAAGTGGATTTAAACGATAAAATTTTCGAGTGTTTTATGATAACCGATAGTACAATTGGTTTCAAAAATAATGGAAAAGTGGGGTTATAAAAAAAATACTTTGTGAGGAATTTTTACAATTTGACAAATATTTGTTTACTTGTCAATACATTTAGGTTATAAACCTGCCCAAACCCCTTAATTTAAACGATAACATTTAGGAACTCTACATTTATTTATTTTTTAAATTTGTTAAAAACGGTTTAACTCATTGTATTTTAAATATGTATTTTCCTATTTCTAAATAATGTTTGCAAAAAAATATATATAAGCGAGCTTTATATAATATAATAAAATTATTTTTGGGTGTACCCCAGTATTACGCAACACTTTTTGGGGTATACTAAATAAGCCTGTTTTTTACAAAAAAAAGGTAACAATATGAATAATTTTAGCTAAAAACGCAGAAGAAACGTAATATAGAACATAAAAAGACCCACAAAATAAGATTATAATTAATTTAATATCATTTTAAAGCTATTTCACACATAAATTTTAGAAATTGCAATTTTTGCCTAAATTTAAAAAGCTAAAGTGGTCTAACTAACATTGTTTCCAACACTTGTTATTTCCCAAACAAAAGCAACTATTGCAACAATTATGCGTGAAATAGTGTAGTACTACCTTTAAACTATACTATAAAATTATTTTTGGGTGTGTCCAAGTATTACGTAACACTTTTTAGGGTATACTAAATGAGCCTGTTTTTACAAAAAAAAAACATTTTTTTGTAAAAAATAGGCTTATTAGGTATACTCCAAAAAGTGTTACGTAATACTTGGACACACCCAAAAATAATTTTATAGTATAGTATAAAGGTAGTACTATAGCATTTAATGCATAGTTGTTGCAATAGTTGGTTTTGTTTGGGAAATAACGAGTGTTGAAAACATGGTTAGTTAGACCACTTTAGCTATTTCACTTTTGGCAAAAATAGCAGTTTCTAAAATTTATGTGTGAAATAGCTTAAAAGTGGCATAAAACTAATTAAAATCTTATTTGGTGGGTCTTTTATGTTTTCTATATAACATTTTTTGTCCGTTTTTAGCTAAAATTATTCATATTGTGACTTTTTATTTTGTTAAAACAGGCTTATTTAGTATAGGGGTGACCGGGGCTAGTTGTCGCAGGGGTAAGTTGTCGAAGTGCTTATATCTTAAAAAGTAAAATATTTTTCTGCGCCAAAACCAAGATTAACCGCTGCGTTACAACAGTGCCATTTATCATTTGTAAACTTAAATGCAATAAATTAAAAGAGCATCCAGATAAACCAAAAAATGTAAAAATTAAAGAGCCTAGTAATTTTTTTGTGGTAAATATTTTTTCTTATTGTTACTGATTTAAAGCATTAAGATAAGAGAATTTTATATATAATAATTTTAATAGTTTAAGGTGTATATTATTTGTTGATATTGTCATTTAGGAGTTTTTATTCGTTAATTAGAAAGTACTTGATACATAACGTAAAATTGACTACTGGGGCTAGTTGTCGCATTTGGTTTGGGGCTAGTAGTCGCATGATCTGGAGATATGTTCATGGTATAACATTTCCTTTTTGGCATTGTTTTATTCAAAACTGTCTAAAAAAGTGAAACTTTGTCGAATAGCAAATAAATTTGTTTATTAAATTATATTAAATTAAAAAAAAATCAAAAAAATATTATTTAATTATAAAGTTGGAAATTTTGGCACAAAAGTAAAAAGTTAGATAACAATCAGCTTGTGAGGAGGCACATGTCTTATTAGTTATTTATAATTTTTATAAATGCCTTTATATTTCTTCAAAAAAATATACTCGAAGTGCCGCGACAACGTGCCCCGTGATGGGGCACGTTGTCGCACTTTTCAAGACTTCACAAAAAAAACTTAACTCTAATACCCTATAAATTTTTCCATGTTTTTTCTTTAAATAATGTTACTGAAACATGCAGCTAAAATTACCATTCGGTCAATTAAAAAAAAAATACAAAAATAACCCTAAAAAGTGTTACGTAATACTTGGACACACCCAAAAATAATTTTATAGTATAGTTTAAATGTAGTACTACACTATTTCATGTATAAGTGTTGCAATAGTTGGTTTTGTTTGGGAAATAACGAGTGTTGAAAACAATGTTAGTTAGACCACTTTAGCTTTTTCACTTTTGGCGAAAATAGCAATTCCTAAAAGTTTTGTGTAAAATAGCTTAAAAGTGGCATAAAACTAATTAAAATTTTATTTGTGGATCTTTTTATATTCTATACAACATTTTTTCTGCGTTTTTAGCTAAAATTATTCATATTGTGACCTTTTTTTTGTAAAAACAGGCTGATTTAGTATACCCTAAGAAGTGTTACGTAATACTTGGACACACCCAAAAATGATTTTATAGTATAGTTTAAAGGTAGTACTACACTATTTCATGTATAACTGTTGCAATAGTTGGTTTTGTTTGGGAAATAATGAGTGTTGAAAACAATTTTGTAAGCGGTATCACGGATAAAATAGGTAAACTTTTGAAAAAGTCAAATATTAAGCCTATATTTCGGTCCAACCAAAAATTAGGTCAATGTTTGACTTCAACAAAAGACAAAATACCCCTGAGTTCAGAAGGCGTATATAAAATACCCTGCTCCTGTGGTACGGTTTACATAGGTGAAACTAATAGAAAAATTTCTACAAGACTTCAAGAGCATGAGCGCAATATAAGAAAGAAACAAATTTCCTTATCGGCAGTAGCCGAACATGTACATGAAACAGGTCATAAAATCAATTTGTCTGAAACAAAACAAATATTAACAGAAAACAGAAAAATGCCAAGGAAGATACGGGAATCGATAGAAATCATCAAGCATCCTAACAATATCAATCGGGACACTGGTTACCACTTACCTGCAATATGGAAGTCTTTGATAGGAAAAAGCTCGTCACGGGTGAATAACCACAACTCGTCATAAATAGTGACACAAGTTGATTCGAAACTTAGTTTCAGATTAATCCCTGAAGATGTCTCTAGTAGTAAGAGACGAAACGTCGGAAAGTGAAAATCCATTAACACGGTCTAAACCCGAAAGTGAAAGTTCTTTATATCTTAATGGCCGTGAAAGCTTAAAATCTAAAGTTGAAAACAATGTTAGTTAGACTACTTTAGCTTTTTTACTTTTGGCGAAAATAGCAATTTCTAAAATTTATGTGTAAAATAGCTTAAAAGTGGCATAAAACTAATTAAATTTTGTTTGTGGATCTTTTTATATTCTATACAACATTTTTTCTGCGTTTTTAGCTAAAATTATTCATATTGTGACCTTTTTTTTGTAAAAACAGGCTCATTTTGTATACCCTAAAAAGTGTTACGTAATACTTGGACACACCCAAAAATAATTTTATAGTATAGTTTAAAGGTAGTAACACTATTTCATGTATAACTGTTGCAATAGTTGGTTTTGTTTGGGAAATAATGAGTGTTGAAAACAATGTTAGTTAGACCACTTTAGCTTTTTTACTTTTGGCGAAAATAGCAATTTCTAAAATTTATGTATGAAATAGCTTTAAAATGGCATTAAAATAATTAAAATTATATTATATGGTTAGGTTTAATTATTATTTTACACCTACTGTGCCAAACCCAAAAAAAAATTAACTTTTGTGTGAAAAGAGACTATGAGTTTTTTCCTAAAAAGTGTCGCGTAATAATTGAAGGCACCCAAAACTAAATTTATTTTAATGAGATAAGTTTTTTTATATTTTAAGCTAACATATGCCCAAAAAGTTTTGTTTTAAAGGTAAAAGTGATTAAATTATAAGTCAAAACGCGTTTTCTTCATTTTCTCCATATTTACATTTTGTTAGTTAGACCACTTTAGCTCCAGCTTCACCAAATATGATTTTTGACATCTACTACATCAACGAACCTTATTTTTATAAATGTCAAATGTCATGTTATGACATAATATGTCATAGTCACAACTGCTGAAAACAGTAAAAACATAGTATGCGGCTTCTTTCAAAATTCCATGGCCTTATAGTTTTCATGACTTATGCCCTGTAGTGTCAAAACTAAACTTTTAAAAAATAATGGTCTATATATTTTTAATTTAAACCTCTAAATTTTGTTAGCTTTAAGGTCAAAGAAACATAGTAATTGTCAAAAATGTTAAAAATATGCACGCTGAAAAAAAAAAGTGACACACTGTGCCCCCTTTCCCCTACATATTTAATTTTAATAGGGATTCCTTATTAGGTAACTGTGAAAACATCTACTGAAATGAATACGCAGATTTTATAGGATTTCTTTAATAAATTAAATGCTGTAAAAATATTCTTTAATGTAGGTGAAATATTAAATTCAATTGAATTTTGATACCTTTTTTCAAATGTGTATTTTCAATAGCTTTTAAAGCTAAAATGTAAAACATCATAAAATAACAAAAAAAACTCAATTTAAAAAAGAAATTGAAATATATTGGCACCCCAGAGAATAACAATATTTTATATATAATTTTGTTCCTTTAAAGTTGTTGATTCAAAGCGCTGTAACTTTGACTTCTTTTTACCTGACCAGGCAGTAGGGTGGAGCGAAAAATTTTTTTTCGCCCAATCATATAGCACTTTTTTTATACGGTATAAGTTTATTTACATGCTTTCTTAAATAGTTTTTGATTTTAAATCCGAATACTTTAAGAAAAAAAAAAAACATGAGTTCAGTTTTTCACATAATCCACCCCGAAGTTTTTATGACAATGGGTAAATGGTAAATTACCTCGTAAATTACAGAAATAATTTATTTTCATTTAATAAAAATTGGCATTTACGGGGTTTGAGACTCGATAAAAATTAATTTGTTATTTAAAAAATTATATCTCCACCCCTTAAGGGGGTTAACCCACTCATTTTCATATTTTTTTAAATAACTTGATAAAAATTGGTGCCTGAAGGTTTTGGACTTAAAACGAATTTAATATTTAAAAAATCATATTTCTACCTCTTAAGGGCGTTTAATAAATATGGGGGGTTTTGGCACTGGCTGAAAATGGATTTAATATTTTAAAAATTTGTCTCAGCCTCTCATGGATGTAGAACCACCCCTATTTATATTTTTTTTAATTAACCTTAAAAAAAATCATAGGGGTTGTCATACGTGTTTGGTACTCAGTGAAAACGAATTTATTATTTAAAGAATCTGGGAGGAGATAGGAAGGAAGAAGAGGATAGAAGGAGAGGATAGAACTGCAATTTTTAAGTTTTATAATCACCTGATAAAAATTTATCCCAAAACCCCATCTACCATTTTTTTATCAAATTAATTAAAAAAATATATATATATAATAATATAGGGGTGCTTTTATTTACTTAACGGGTAGAGACAGATGTTTTTTAATTTAAATTTGTTTTTGGTGAGTCGCAAAACCGCCATGTAGCGCTGTTATAGTGGTTGTCACAGGTTGCATCCTGGGCTGGCAACGTATATTCAGCTGGGTGCCAAATGTGGCAACCTGGGCGCAAAGATGTTAAGCATCAAAAATTATTCAAGAAAACGTGTGAAAAAGTTAGAATTTCTAAACAAGTGTTATTCAGTTTTATTTTTTTTTACCTATCTAGCACCCCATCTGTAGGTCTGAAAAAATATATGTTTTAGGTCAGATTAAGAAGATACTACGATAAAAAAATCGTAGTTGTACGGCTTCTATTAACGCTTGAAAAAAAAAATGTGAATAGAAAACTATTTTTTTTGCGATGGGTTTTTATATTGGATTTAAAAAATAATTTGTTTTTTTGCATATACACCTTACATTACCTACATTATATATTTTTTTTAAAATGATTCATTAACCACAACCCAAGATATGATTTTTTTAAATTTTTAAAATTTTTATCCCCTGTGGCAAAAACCAGCACGCCAATGGTGATGATACTGTAATGTAATAAACATTAATAGTAACTTGTATAAAAAAAATGAGCTCGATATCTCAGGGCAGGAAACCGTGCTTATCCAGCTACCCCCTTTATAAAACTTCTAACTTTGTGGTTTTTTACAAAATTTAGCATAAAAGCATATATTCCAAGCAAATCGAATATAGGTTTCAAAATATTTTGGCTTCGAGATTAAAGAGACTAAAATAGATACTACAATTCTTTCTGCAGTTCGAGAAAAGTATTATATATTTCAATAACACTGGTAGAAAAAAAAACATATCTTTCCATTTTGTCTGATATATCATTTTCTGTACTTTTTGATGCTGAACACGAATTTGGTTTGGAATTATGGTCCATCCAGTCATGCGTGATAGCAGTTTAAAAATTCCCGCGATTTTTAGGCCACATGATTAGTTAAAAACACGTACCTTCTAGACTATAACATATTGAGATAGTTGTTTACATTTTTTCACAATGAGTGGTCGTTAAAACTATTAAAAAGGGTTCTATTTTGGTTTATTCCTCATACACTCACATATTATACATATTATACAAACACAAATTATATTGAAAACAAGCAAAACGTCAAATTTTTAGGTTATTTATTTATTTATTCATTTATACTCGTCACAGGGACCTAAAAAGGTATTTTATACCAGAGAGTGTTTAATGTAGAATTAAATTTATATCAGTACAAGATTCGGTTACAATGACAACTTACTGCCTACCCAGAGACTCGCGTAACAAGCATAGTACATTAGAATGGGATACCATGATTGGCTTACAAGATCTATGACGACACATCAAGCCAATCACCGCATCACATTCTTATGTACTATGCTTGTTATGCAAGTCTCTGGATAGGCCCTTAGGTAGAATATGCAGGAAAACAGTACCGAAATCTGTAATATTTTTGATACACTACGATATATGCAATCTTCTTTGTTTCCATGCATGGATGCAGGTTTTCAAGCGCTCTGTTGTGTAAAACGGGCCGTGTCCCTTTTTGGAATTGTCTGAATGTGTTATAATACATTTCAATACGACATTTTTTATAGGGATAATATAATTATAATTATATTAAAATAAATTGTAGTAATTTCTGTTAAGTATCTTGTTTTCCTGATATGTTACGTTATGTTTGAACTTTTCTCTAAATCCTTTAAAGACGAGGGGTAAACCGCACAGGAATTCAGGTGTACAAATTGGAGGAAATCTGCAAGAAATCTTCGAAGGTTACGAGGAAATCTTTAAAGATTTTCTCATTTTCGGAGGAAATCTGGTTTGGACTTTGGTTTGGAGGTTACGGGGAAATCTTTGAAGATTTCCTCCTAAAGGTGTACAAAATTTTGTCAGTGGTTTACCCCTCGGTTAAAGTTATTTAAAAAACTAAATATTTTTAAAATCCACGTAAAAAACTGCATCTTATAGATATATATATATATCTATATATAATGTTCCTGGAAAAAAATGTTTTAGGGCTGAAAACAAGGATATTTAACTTTTTTTTCAAAGAAGCACTAGCATTTATCTCAAAATCTCGTACCAAAGTCAACAAATTCGTGTTCGTTCGTTTTGAATAAAATATTTTCCACAAAAAAAGTTTTATGTATTTTTAACTAACGAATTATATTTTACTGAGAAAATGTCAAAAAACACAGATTAAATAAATTGGGGTAAAAAAGTGACATAGCCCCCCCCCCATTTTGCACGTCCCTGGTTAAAATTACCAAATAAACATTACATAAAATGATAGCCTTTATCAATGCTAAGGCATGTACAAAAAATCGTTACTGTGGTTAATAGGTTAAAAGATATATTAAATAAAAACTCTTTTTTAGGGCCACTCTTAGGGGCCGTAGCTCCCTTAGGCCTCGTTTTCGGACCAACCTTTATGGGAACTTTTTTTTTATATTTTTGCATGTAGAACCACCTCTTAAATTTCTCTACGCTAGTTCTGGAACAACCTGTATATTTTCTAATCGAAAATAAGTTTTTTGCCAAAAATCATTGGGTTAAATTAGTTAAATAAAAAAAAATAGAAGCAAAATTTCGTTTTTTTTTAGCTGAAATTTGTCACAGAATTTTACATTTGTATTTTTCACGGCATGAGAAGGGACTTAAAATTAAAAAACAATTGTGGTTTTTAAACAACGTGGTGCGTATATACGAGATAAAGGTTTGATTTTTGATTTTCTAGATTACTTTAATTTCCTGCAGATTTCGTTCAGATTACTAAGATTTTCTCTAGATTGCTAATATTTCGAATTACTACGATAAATAATAAATAATGGTATGTTCTAAGGCTAGTAGCGGAAAAAAAATTAAATTTAATTTGTCATTCGTTTTTACGGATTTAGATTTAAATAGTGCCGTGAACAAAAAGGGTAACTTTTTAAATAAAATATTAAGTAAGGATGCCACTGGTTAAAAACCTTAGAAAAGTCAACAACTAAGTAAAAAGGAGAAAATAATATATATATATATATATATATATATATATATATATATATATATATATATATAATAATAATAATAATCTTTATTTCACAAATTACATCAATTATACAACCATGAACTATAAATAATTACAAAACATTTATGCATAACCAACATGAAAATGAAAATAGTCAAAAGAGAGAAAAAAAAAACATAGTACCTAAATATATGAACTTAATCTATAACATTTACATTTAAATATTCTGACATTGAGTACGGCTCTAATTGAACCAATAAATTAAAAATTTGCCTCTTGAACGAGGAGAGGTTTAAAATAGATTTGATACTGTTAGGTAACTTATTAAAAACAATAATACACATATAAAAACTACCTTTTTCGAACTGTACAAGCCTATGACGCGGCAGTTTGTAACTAATACATCTGTCCCTAGAAGACCTAAAACTACTAAAAATACTTTTGTTTTTAAACATAAAAGTTAAAAGCTCATAAATATAAAGCCCAGTTAAAGTAAGAATACCATTTTCTTTAAAATGACCCCTACAAGAACCATTGTACTGTAGACCTAACATTGTGCGTAAAGCGCGTTTTTGAATTTTAAAAGCATCCTCTGCGTTCGAACTCTGACCCCAAAAAGTGACGCCGTATCTTAGGACTGATTGAAAGTTTGCGAAATACACCGATTTTAATGTTTCAAAATTAACGTACGATTTTAACACCCGTAGTGAGTAACATGTAATATTTAATTTTTTACACAATTGTGCTAAATGTAAATTCCAACTTAAATTTTCATCCAACATTAATCCCAAAAATTTAGTGTCTCTCGCAGTATTCAAAAATGTGTCGCCAAACGGCAGCACTTCAGGGGTGATAAAGTTCGAACGAGAGGTTTTAAAAACTACTATATTAGTTTTTTCGCGATTTAAAAGAAGTTTATTTTTCAAAAGCCACTGTAAAATATTTTTTACGCATTTGTTATACAATAAAATTAATTCATGAAAGTATTTAGCCCTCATTAGCATATATATATATATATATATATATATATATATATTTTCGGATTCCACTGAAGTTGTTGAAGTTGTTATTATTCTTAGTAATTCAGTTTAAGTTTCATCGAAAACTCTTGTTTGGTTTGGGAGTTATATCAAAAGATGAATCCACAAAATGCCATTTTTGTTAAGCTCTACCTATACGACTTGGAGCTTTGTGCCCATGGGGACTTTTAATTAGTCAGTTGAGAAATCCAACATAGGTACTTGAATTTAAGCAAATTTCCCATAAGAAATGTACGTGTTCCTTTAAAACCGTAAAATAGTATTTTTAATAAATTTGAAGCATCTTTGCACATTCATCACGGATGTAAAATATCATGTTTTGAATATTTTATATTGTATAAAAGCAATTCGTTTGAAATTTAAATTTTATAAAATATCTACTACAAAATGCAATTTTTACACCAAACATGACGTTGTATTTGTATAAAATTGCAAGCTACAGTATTTGTTGTCCCCATTTCAAATGATAAATTGAGACGTAATTTCCATGGGTTTCCAGCATATATAACAATTCTAATAAAGTTACTCTAGCAATTTTTGTTTTTATACAAGTGTACGGAAAGTAGCCTTTTACGATTTTAGAAAAAAATCTTGATAGTTACAAAAATTATCTTTAAACTTGATAAAATCTCTCTATTCTTAATAAATTTATTTATTTTAGTGGATCTGGATTTTGTAAATTTTAAATTATCATCAGCACAATAAACAATAGTTAAAAAGACTCGAACAAGTAAAAAACAACAAACTTTGAACAATGCAAAACACGTATATATATTGAAAGACAGAAAACAAAATACTGTGTTTCGCATTGTTTATTGTATGTTGTTTTTTACTTTTTTAAGTGTTTTTGTAATTATTGTTTTTATATTGGGATGATGATGTAAATAATTTAAAATTTACGAAACCCGGATACACCAAAATAAATAAATTTATTTGAATTTTATTCTCATAATGATTAACCTTTCTATTTTCAAAAATATGTTTTTCGCTCTTGACTGAACTTCGCGTCAAATCCAACCGCTTGTGGAAAAGTGAAACTTTTCGCACTTTAGAAAAACAACTAAATAGTTTAGTTTAGGAAAATACTTATCAGAAATTAACATTTTTAACTGGGCCTGGTTGGGGTCCTTATAGTGGTAGAAATTGGATTAAATAAAAGGGTTTCTTTTAGTCAATTACCACGATTTATTATAAATTAGTTAATTACCGTGACTCGAGTTTCGTCATCATCGTCAGACGGTCATTATATATAAAAAACAATTATTTAAACGTAAGACAGTTAAAATTAATATTAAAATTATACTATGTAGTCACATTTTAATAATAATTTTAACTGTCTTAAGTTTAAATAATTGTTTTTTATATATTTGTTTGTTTGTTTGTTTACTATTCTACTTAATTAAGCATCCCCTAAGTCCAGGACTTGTGTGGGCTAGTAGTAGAGGGAACCACCGGCTTATACTGACTTTCGATCCAATTTCTAGGGAGTGTCCGTTTCACTTATCGCCTTCGCCAAATTTCAATTATTAATTAACTGAAAAAGGCAAATCGGCGCCAGTGAGGATAGAACTCACGCTAGTAGACTTGCTATACATACGCGCTAGCCACTACGCTATGCCTCCCATTAATAATGACCGTCTGACGATGATGACGAATCTCGAGTCACGGTAATTAACCAATTTATAATAAATGGTTGTAATTGACTAAAAGAAACCCTTTTATTTAATTTAACTAAATAGTTGTTGAAAAAAAATTGTTATCCTATAACAAAAGTTGCTAGATACAGCGCGTGCAACGTGGGAAAATACCTTTTTCTCGGTCATTCAAAAAAAAAACTATTAAAAATTACTAAAATATAGAAACTTTAAACTATGGCGTTTAATTATAATTTGTTAAATCTATCAAAAAATATATACTTTTAGAATAATTAACGGGTGTTGGGTAAAACATTGTACGGTACGTGCGTGTTAAATAATATTAATAAACTTAGTTTAGTGGCCTTTAAACAATTTTAAGTTTGAGTTTTGGTGGCAACAGCTCTTTATTTTTTAAGAAAAATTACTTTTTCAACATAGAAGAACTCCTGCAGGTTAATTTTCGAGAGGGCAATATCGGTTTACCCATGAGTGCCATACAAGGTTTTATCCAATAAATAGCTTAGGAATTCATATTTTTATTAAAGATTTTAATGACATTTACAAGAAAATAATTTGACAAGTGACAGTTGAGTGGGTAAAATAAATAATTATCCACTCAATAAAGTAAACGCCACACGGGGGTTATTATAGAGTTTATTTATTTAAAATAAAGCTGGTATTTGTCTTATTATCTGTATGTATTGGATAAATAATATTTCCCACTCAAAATTACCCGCTCTACCCTACAGTGGAGACGAGATATCTGTCTGCTTTTACATTGAAAGTGAAAATTTTGCCCAAAATATTATGTTTCTGCTAATTTAAAATTGAAAGTAGGGTGGGTCAAAAAAAACGACTATTTTTTTTTTACTTTATACTCTGAAAAATTGGTTGCTAAACACCTCTAGAAAATTCTCACCAAATATGAGCTCTTAATTTTGATAAAAAGGTTCTCCGCTTTACAATTTTCCATTTTTTCCTCAGTATTATAAATATAAATTCATATTTCTTTGACAACTGTTTGTTAAAAAGTATCTCTCCTCATATTCTTGTAGGAAATCGAACGCTCTACAAAAAAGGTCTCTTACAATTTTTTCGTAAACCTCACCGTTTAAAATATATCAAAGGTTAAAGTTTCATTATTTTAAGAGACATTTCTGTTTTGCTTATGAATTTTATAACTCGCTTACAAAAAATTGTTATGAATTTAACTCAAATTTGTATAAATTTTCGTGAAATTCATATATTAAATTGAAATTTTTCGAATTATTCATCAAAAACTATTAAAATTAGTATGCATTGAAGTTTGACGATGAATATCTTTTAAACGCTTAATTTAATCGACAAATCATAAGAGACCATTTTTGTAGAGCAGTTAATTTCCTACAAAACATAACAATTTTTTGTAAGCGAGTTATAAAATTCATAAGCAAAACAGAAATGTCCCTTAAAATAATCAAACTTTAACCTTTGATATCTTTTAAACGGTGAGGTTTACGAAAAAATTGTAAGAGACCTTTTTTGTAGAGCGTTCAATTTTCTACAAGAATATGAGAAGAGATACTTTTTAGCGAACAGTTGTCAAAGAGATATGAATTTTTGTTTCTAATACTGAGGAAAAAATGGAAAATTGCAAAGCGGAGAACCTTTTTATCAAAATTAAGAGCTCATATTTGGTGAGAATTTTCTAGAGGTGTCTAGCAACCGATTTTTCAGAGTATAAAGTAAAAAAAAAGTCGGTTTTTTTGACCCACATATCTTAAGAATTTAAAAGTTTTATTATTTTAATGTAATATTTAATTAGTTTATACCATTTTTAATTATTTTAATTTAAAACAACACTTAAATGATTGCTTATAGAGAGTACAGTTAAATAAAAGCATTGAAAAAATTATATGGTTTTTTCTAGTTTAAACTCTTGTAGAAAATAAACTTTTAATATAATGTAATAAAATTTTGAGAATAATTGCCCTAACTATTCCTTATTCGGTTGCCCTATTTACTTTTTGGAAATTCAAAAGTCAATTTTGTCGACTTTTTGCCAAAACGCAGGTCTTCTGGCCCATAGTGCGGTTTGGTTATGAGTATCAGTAAATATTTCCTTATTAAACTAAAGTTTTACAATCTTAAATTAAGAAAATATGTAAGAGAACCCTGGAGCCGCAGGCGAAGATTTTTTGAAATGAAGGGTCCATTTTAATATAAAACCAGTCTTAGTTTCAAATTTCATAATTTTAAATTTCACAAAAATGCAAAAAACTCTAGCGCCGCAGGCGATTTTTTTTAAAGTTTAATATAACTTTAAATCTGTCTTACAGTTTAAAATTTTACAAAAATGCAAGAAACTCTAGCGCCGCAGGCGAAAATGTTATGGTTTATTTTAATTTTAAATCAGTCACAATTTAAAATTCCACAAAAATGCAAAAAATTTAGGGTCTATTTTAATTTTAAATTAGTCTTACACTTTCACAAAAATGCAAGAAACTAAAGCGCCGAAGCGTAAGAATTTTTTTAAAAATTTGATGGTCTATTTTAATTTTAAATTATTCTTACAGTTTAAAATTTTACACAAAGTCTTGGTATAAAAAAATCTCAAAAATGCAAAAAAAAAATACAAATTTAGAG
Source organism: Brachypterus glaber (assembly GCA_958510825.1). Lineage (NCBI taxonomy): Eukaryota > Metazoa > Arthropoda > Insecta > Coleoptera > Kateretidae > Brachypterus > Brachypterus glaber. The sequence continues at coordinate 80,997,332 of OY294045.1, read as the reverse complement.
TCTATTTTAATTTTAAATTAGCCTAAGAGTTTAAAATTGTACACAAATGCAAAAAGCTCCAGCGCCGCAGTCAATTTTGTTTTTGAATTTCATGCTTAAGTTATACATTAAAAAAAACTTAAGAAAGCCCTAGAGCGGCAGGCGAAAATTTTTACGAATTTAATGCTCAAGTTTTATAGTCTAAAAAAATGCAAGAAAGCCTTAGCGCCGCGGCGCGCCGCATGAGAAAATGCCTGCAAAAATTGATGGTGTATTTTAAGACAGATTAGGAATTCCAAATTTCACAAAAAAATATGAAAGTTTAAAAGTCCATGGACCACTTGGGCAGGCAATATATCGTCGGCTTACAAGTAAAAGGCACTAAGTCACTTTTTTGCAAAAATGGGATTTTAATGGCACTGTAATTAATTTTTGATGATCTATGTATGGGTAAACCGAACCAACTTCTAGGTGGACTGCCAAGGGAGTTACCCACTATACAAAACACACCAATTTGATTTTGAGTAAAATTTTATCTGCCAATAGGCACTAAGTCACTTAGTGCACTTAATGCGTTTTACTTGTAGATTATTTCAAATGTTTCTGCACTAAGCGACTTTCTAAAAAGAGTTAATTTATAAAAATATGATTGATGAATCATTTATATGATACAATATCGCGTTATTTATTGTACTGACAAACGCATTTAAATTTTGCTATGTTAAAGTTGATGGAATAGAGACAGAACAGAGAAACAGAACTTTACCTGTAAAATGACAATGCTTTTTACGTGTACTTTCGATGTGTAGGTAATAATTTAATTTTCATTTGCATTGGTTTTTTTATTATCAGATAATATTTCAAAACTAAATTTGAAGTCTTCACACTAAGTTCAAAGTCTCGGTGCATTTCTGAAGTGTTTTATCATTAATAATGATTCATTATAATTATTGACTTTAGGAGATGCTTGTTTGCCGGCACAGCCGATGGCCTCTGAAAACTGTCTTAGTTCTGGCATAGTAAGCAGTTTCATATAATTAATACTAACTAATTATTATTATTAATTTTGAAAACGTTCTTTAAACAATCAAAAAGTCCAAACCCTTCTTTGAAAAATCTAGTTTTTGAAAATGTATGTAAACATCTTGTTTTCTACTTTATAGTTATACTTTTAGTGCTCTTTACTTGTAAGCCGACGTCGTGGGCCTACAAGTAAAAGGCACTATGTCCATGTCTTTTTTCAAGTTTAGTTAAATTAAACTACTTCAATTTTTCTTTATTTAACTGCAAATGAGACATTATTATGTCCAAACATGTCATTGCAATTTGCGGTAGTTTTTTTCCAAAAACAATTATTACAAAAATTAAAAAACAACAATGAAAGTTAAATTTGTCAATATCTCAAAACCATGTTTTTGGACTTAGTGCTCTTTACTTGTAAGCCGACGCTGTGCCCTAATAAAGACTCGTTTTGGCATCTCTTAGTGCTAATCCTGAGGAGGAGGTATTCCCCTTGATCTTCGGCTTGATTAAAAATTTTCAAATTAATCCAGAGATTTGCCGAATAGAAAAACTTTGGGGGGGTGTCACACCCCTTATTTCTGGAATTAAAGCGGTTATCTCATTTGTAGTTCAGAAGTTTTAATTTTTATTTAATTAGTGATTTATTGTTCTTTTTTAATTAAGTACGTGATACAATGTACAGTATTTCCTTTTTCTACGACTGCTTTAGAATGTAAACAAAAACTGTAGCAAAATTAGCAAAAATATATTTATTTTACCATGAAATATTGAATAATTTAATGCAATTTAAAGTTTTGCGTTAAAATTACATAAAGTTTATTAGTTTTTCTTAATATTTGACCAGTTTTTTATCAATTTAGTTCAAAAAATTAAAACTGCTCCATCTATTGTTAAATATTTAAACCTGATATCTATCACAACAATTTGACATAACCTTTAATTTTTGCATTATAATTTGAAAATATGTGCTAAAATTAAATAAAAATCTTTTTTAAGTACTGATTTGATAAAATTATTAAATAACATTAATTGTTTTATTTAAAAATATGTGTTTTGTTGCATTTACAATGTCGAGTCACAAAAAACATTGTTTTTAACCTTGTCCGCAGTTTAAAGCATATTTGCATATTTGCAGTCGAAGAAAAAGTATAGTCTACAACACGTATGGAATAGTCATTCCGCGCTCCCGGGACTATCATAATCGCCTGCCGGCTAGTATGAGAAACTTTCCGCTCGCGCGGAATTTTGTCTATTCCATACTAGTTTTAGAATATACTATTCTATAAAAATACTCATTAAAGTTATAATTCTATAGGTAGAAATACTGCCGTGGGTATCTGGAACGTAGTATGTTAGAACATACGAAAAATGAGATTTTGGTACCAACCGCCATAAAATTTAATTTATATAATAAAATCAATGAGGTCTGTCTGTCCTTACAAAAGTTTTTTCATACTTCCCACCCAAATAATAAAAAAAAGAAAATAAATCATTTAAAAAATTGGCGGAGGCGCCACCATTGAAAACTACCCAAGGATAAATATGAGCTTTCCTGTTGAAAAACAGGTATAATGATTATAATTATGTATAAAGTGATTATAATTATTAGTTAAAATGATCAAAGCTATTAGTTTTTTTCAAGGAGAATCAATTTCATTACCAAATTAAAATAAATAAGAAAAAAACAGAATTACTGACGGAACGGATAGGGGTCTTTACCTAAAAAAAATTTACCTCGCAAGCAATTGCCTCAAAAATTTTTACCTCGAAAATAATTACCTCGAAGACCGTTACCTCGATAATTTTTACCTCGAAAGCACGAAAATTACGACATTACCTCGCATAAAAAATTACCTGAAAATACATGTTTTTTTTTTTTAATTATAGAAAAAAAAAACAAATCAAATATATTTTTTTTTAGAAATAGAAGGGAAATTTAACAGCAATTAACTGTTATAAACTGTTTTCGAGGTAAAAGCCGTTCGAGGTAAAACCTTTTGAGGTAATATACTTTCAAGGTAAGGACTTTTCGAGGTAATGTCCTTTCAAGGTAAATTTTTTTGAGGTATTTGCTTTGGGAACGTTCAAGTATTACGTAACACAAATTTTGATCATTTTTAACCCCCACCCCACCCCCTGTAACGCTATTTTCCTATACCATTAACAGGGGCTTAACACTTCAAAATGAACCCCACCCCTCCCCCCTAGGAGCGTTACGTAATACTTGAACGTTCCCTTTCGATGTAAATTGTTTCGAGGTAAAGACCGGCTCCCTGACGATACACCCGTTGATTTAACTCCCACACGAAAAAGAGAAAAAAACAATCTAGTTGCCTCAACCTAAAAAGGCTTTCCCAAAATTTTGAAAATATTCATAATGGGAAAGCAAAATAGTGAAATAAGACACAACTATTTTTCTAGTTAGTGCAAACAGAATTCTATATAATGGTATCCAAATATTTAAGAACAGTTATTTGCGCTTGGTATTTTGTGGACCGAAGCGGAGCTGAGGTCCATAAACACGACCGAAGACAGAAAAAAAACTTACCTACGAGTAGCGCATAACGTGTTTCTCACTACCAAGGAGTTAAAATGTTATTTAATTAATAATATTTTTGACATTTATATGTGTGACAGTTCAAGAAATCATTTTTTAATGCAATCACTCTATAAAATTAGAAATAGTAGTCTTGTGTTTAAATGTCCCCCTACGGTAAATGTAAGCAGACTTAGTGTCCTTGTGTCGTTTTTTCTGTCTTTAGTTACTGTTTTGTATTGATTCCATCTATCACTAAGTGTGCTCGATATAGTACTTTCCATTACTGTCGACTTTTGGATGTCAAATTACCTAGTTGGTAGGTAGTGATAAATTTATTTTATCCAATACATACAGATAATAAGACAATTACCAGCTTTGTTTTAAATAGATAAACTCAATAATAACCCCCGCGTGGCTTTTACTTTATTGAGTGGATAATTATTTATTTTACCTACTCAACTGTCACTTGTCAAATTATTTTCTTGTAAATGTCATTAAAATTTTTAATAAAAATATTAAGTCCTAAGCTATTTATTGGATAAATCCTTATATGGGTAAACCGATATGGGCAATATCTTACTTTACCCACTAGTACCATAAATAACTATTTCCTACGACCTAGTCAGTAGTTAGTGATTATTTTCCACCCGTTGCCATGACAGCAGGACAGTAAGCTGATTATACATATCTGCTGTAAGAAAACAACTGAACGTCAAACACAAAACGCCAAAGTAATAAAATTAATTTTAAGTCAATTTTTGCGTTTTTTAAATTTTCGAAAGCTTTTTTTTACTCGGCTCCGCCTTGAAAAAAAAAGCACTCTCGGGCACTGAAAACTAGGTTCGCGTACTTTTTGTTGTCGAAACAAGTAAACAACTGAAGATGTGCGAATCTTGTCCATTGGATGTCACTCGTGATTGGAAACAAAGCAAATGGCAACAGCTATAGCCACTGAGCAATAAGAAATTAGGTGAATTTCATTTTGCGGAATTTATTTTTAAATGTACACATAAGTCCCTGAAGAGGTTAAGGTATATGTAACAAGTAATTAGTTGCGATAGAGATAATTCAGACTAAATTGACGAGAAACAATAGTTATTCCTTTATTTACTATTTTTCTAGTTTAGGCAACTAGATTCATTACTAATGAAATATAGTAAATACATGCTGATTTTTGGTCGAAATCGGTGATGTCGAGGCCGAAAGTGAAAGGTTTTACGCGTTTGTTATTATTTGTATATTATAAAAACTGTATAACATAGGTTATTCTAAACAATTGAAGGGCCAAGTGGAAGAAGGAGCTACTTTACAAAAACATTTTAATAAGATACTTTCGTTTAAGTTTTTTTTTGCATTATTTTATTTAAAATAATAACAAACATTTGATTGGTTTGATTAGTAGGAATAATTTGATGATGAGACAAATCACATAACATTATAAACACATCATAGGGTGATCAGTAATTGACATGCCAAAATTTAAGAGGTGATTCTACATACAAAAATATAAAAAATACTGCTGCCAACAAAACAATACTTTTCCCTATAGGCCTAGGTTCATTAAAATCCAAACCGAAAAAAAATTAAAAAAACTCAAAAAAATTTAGTTTTTCAAATTTTTTTTTTTCAAAAAAAAGTTTTTTTCTTTCTTCCTATGGTCCAAATTTAAAGTATTTAGCTCAAATCTTTCTTGAATCATCGTGGTCACAAATTTCCCGGACAAACAGACCGACAGACAGATTTTTTTTTACGGAAATAATATTTTTTGGATATAAAACGTCCAGAAAGGTAAAAAAGCAATAAAAATTTTTCGAAATGTTTTTACTAACGCAAGACTTTCCTTGGGAAAGTAAAAGTTTCTATAAAGGTTGGTCCGGAAATCAGTCCTAAGGGAGCTACGACCCTTCAAAGATGGAAATATTGATTGGGGAACAAAAAAAGTCACAAGACAATTTTAATTCTGCATGATAATTTTTAATATAAAACTAAGCAAAAAAGTATTCTTCACCCAAACACCTAAATTTTATATTAAAGGAGTAATGGCATTTTAAATAGTAACATTTTTGGTTCCATAAAATGTTACTTCCTCTTAATTGCATTTTTTTTTGAAAACGCTTGCCCCTATAGTGTTACACTATACAGTGCAGTCCAAAAGTCACCCCCCTTTTAACTTTTGAACGAGTTGAGATATCGACTTCAAATTTAGAACTCTTAAATAAGACAACTTAAACTATCTTATAGCATATATTTGATATTTTTAGCTCTTAAAATGTGGGCAGGTGGGCATGGGGGGACATTTTTTTAAATGGAAAGGGGGGTCGTGTGATACATCATTTTAAAGCTTATAAAACTCTCTATTTAAACAAACATTTTTAAATTTTTAAAAAATGTTTTTTAAGGTTTTGATTTTTCAATTTTTTGTGCTAAAACATTCGATTTTGTAAGTTTTTTTTTATAAATTTTTATTTATGTCAACTAAAATTAGCTTAAAAGTATAATTAGCATTTTTTTATGATGAAATTAGGCATTTTTAAAAAATTATTTGTTTTTTTTTAGAGGAATTTTGACATTAATACCTATTTTCAACCCCATTTTAAACCCAATTTTTGTTTTTAAATATAAAAATATGGAGTTAAATGGAGAATTTTATAAGTTTTAAAATGATGTATTACACGACCCCCCTTTCCATTTAAAAAAATGTGCCCCCATGCCCCCCTGCCCACATTTTAAGAGCTGAAAGTATTAAATATATGCTAAAAGATAGTTTAAGTTGTCTTATTTAAAAGTTCAAAATTTGAAGTCGATATCTCAACTGGTTAAAAAGTTAAGAGGGGGGGGGGTGGTTTACTTTTGGACCGCTTTGTATAACATTTTTTATGTATTTTTACTCAAGGAATCTATATTTTTTACATAAAAGCAAAAAAAATAAACAGAAAAAGTTTTGAGCAAAAATGTGTTAAACCTCACACATTTTGTCCGTCTAGGCATGCCTCTGAATAAATTCAAAAAAATAAATTAACACAAACTTATTGCCCCTATTATTACTAGTATACATAAAAAAGCTTGTCGCTCTAGCTTAAAGGGTAGCAGAGTTATTAATTTTTAGCCTTTTTTTTTATTGCAAATTTAAGGGGGCTTAGCTCCCTTTTTTGGATGTAGAATCACCTCTTAAATTTTGGCATACCAGTCACTGATAAGTTACTGTATTATAAACATTACTTCTTCATCCATGGCAAAATTAAAATAAATGACTTTGTATGAGTAAATGTTACTTAACCCCTTTTACCACTTGCCCCTTCAATTGCCAATTAAAACTTTATGCATTGAAAGTATAATTAGATACTAAAGTTGCAACTTTAGGGCATACCCTAAATGGTTTTTGGAGAATAAACAAGTCGTGAAGATATGTAATGCTACGTATTCCATTATATACTATTCACAGTGGATGGTATATCCCATTTTTAATAGTGTATTAAAGTACTAGTTTCATAACATACGTTTTTAGCGCATGAGTACAAGTTTAGAAAACGAGCCGTTTGTGGCGAGTTTTCTAAAGTACTAGTGCTCTAAAAACGTGTTATGAAACGAGTGTTTTATACAATTTTTTCTATTTTGCTCTAAAATTTAAAAAACTTACATTTAAATTGATGACTGATTTAGGGATTTTTGTTCTGGGTTAGCATTACAGTATACACTATGTTTAAAATTCTAAAAACAAATGATATTTTGATATATTTTACAGTCATCTCTTCTTTTTTCACTGCAATTAACCAGTCCACAATTTTAACACGGTAAAAAATAACCCAAACACCAAATTTTGTAAAAAATTAAACTTTAAATCGACATTGACAATTGCACGCAAAACGTCAAGAGATAGGCTTTTGTATGTTGCCAACCCAACAGAAAAAAAAGTAGAGACCTCTTATGGGCCTATAAGAACACGCAAAATGCGTGTGATTATGAGCTTATAAGAGTCGCAAAATAGAAAAAAAAACTTAAACGCAAGTTAAAACTATTTAAAAAGCAAACTAAAATATTGCTGTCAACAAAAGAATACTGGCCCTGTAGACCTACGTACCTAGGTACACTAAAACAAAAAAATCAAGTTAAAAATTTATTTCTTTTAAAAACGAAACAGTATTTTAAAAACTATTTCAAAAAAAAATAAATTAAAAAAAAGAATTAATACGTTAGCGACCGGTGTATTAGCAGATAGTAGAGTCCTTGGGACCGGCACATGTGTAAGTTAATGCAACGTGATCTCACATTGTCTCGGAGGAAAATCCGTGCGTGTGCATGTGGCACCCCTTAAACCTCACCGGTCGTTACCGTGTTAAAATAATTCTGAAAAAGGGTTTTCAATTTTTTTATTTATTTTTTTTTAAAGTTATATTCCTTTTTCGTTTTTGGGGAAATTATTTTTAAAAACAATAGGGATCTTCCTCCAATAGAACTTAATTTTTCCTAAAAATTTCTAGTCTCTCCGATAATTTGTTCTCGAGTTTCCGCGCGTATAAAAAACGTAACATCGGACAGATGGACTTTTTATCCAAGAATTTTTCAATGCGTTTTTTTACAATTTTTGGAAATTCGAAGCTACCGTATTATACTATTCAAGCGCTTATGTGCTGTAAATAGTATAACAAACCAAGAATAATAAATTTTGTTAAACTGTTTTCCCCGAAAAACAATAGCAAAGTTTTCGAAATAATTTAAAAACAGACAGTATTATTACCGAAGTTTCTTGCTAAGTTAACCTTGCATACAGCTGCATAGTATTGTTTATAATCAAAAGTTATAAATTTTGTGTTCCCCTCAACCTGTGAATATTTTATTGCATTAGTTTCGCGCAATATGTTTTCCAAATTAGTCTGGCATTTTGTTTGGTTTAAGTTTACACAGACAACTTTTAACTCAACAGTTTGAAGCCTACAACAGTAAAATATTAAAATTTAATTAAAATTGCGGTAAATTTCCCACAAAATTAAAGTTAATTTTTTTAAGGTATGGTTATTTTAAATTTGCCGCTAAATACTCCACAAAGTCCGATTTACACTGAAGCATGTGGCTTGTTTTGAACGTCAACATAATCAAAATTTATAATTTTTTTTACTTTGTTTTTATGATGTTTTGATGTAAAAAAAGAGAATTGATAAAGCTTTTGCTAAAAACACTTTTGTATTCCTGTAGAAACAAAATTTGCTTATAAAATCACTTTTATTACAATAATTTAGAGGAATAAACTATTGTTTTGTTCTCGTTAATGGTACGTCAACGTTTTACGATTGTGTAAATTGGGCCTAGTCATTTCGCTTACGACGCATGCGTATCTTACGTTGCTATGGTAATTTCGAGATTGTTTACAGGCGGGAAGGTTTAAAATAACTATACCTTAAAAAAATTAACTATAGATGAAGAACCTTTGCTGTACATGTTTTGTGTGAATTACATTTTGCGTTAATTCGTTAATTTATTCAGGGTATCGAGTTCTCAATGAGAGAATACGAAGACAAGCCAAAATAAAATGGAAAATACAAAACGTACCGAATTGAAATTGCAAAAAGCAGTTCATGTGGCCACAGTGGCGCACCCAGAGGGGGTCTGGCGTGCGGCAGCCCACCCAAAGCACTCAAATTTAATGTTTTAAAAATGACTTTTTGACTATTTTGCTTGTTAGCAAAAAATTTCGCCTGCGGCGCTAATATCTCGTTTTTTGTTAATAAATTTTATAAAACTAGATGAAACGTTGCAAGCACCCTGTCCAAACATCGGCACTATTGTACACTAGAGCCATCTAGTTTGAAAATTTAAAACTAGGTGTTTTGTTTGATTTTAAATTCTGTATCTTTAAAACATTATATTCTAGCAAAAAACTGTATATAACATTTTTTATTGGGCTTAAAAAGAGCTTTTATTTAAAATATAATTTTTTGAAATCGGGTTATAAATATGTGAGATATGCTTAAAAAACCTTTTACTGCTTTAAACGCCAATATTTCGAAAACAATGCGTTTTAGGAAAACGTTGTTTATAACATTTTTTGACCAATTTAAAATTATCTTTTATATAAGTGCTAAATTAAACAAATACAATAATAACTGCCTTAATTATAAACAAAAAACGCTAAAAATAGGACTTTTACCCTATTTTTACCCCCATACAGCTGCATAGTATTGTTTATAATCAAAAGTTATAAATTTTGTGTTCCGCTCAACCTGTGAATATTTTATTGCATTAGTTTCGCGCAATATGTTTTCCAAATTAGTCTGGCATTTTGTTTGGTTTAAGTTTACACAGAAAACATTTAACTCAACAGTTTGAAGCCTACAACAGTAAAATATTAAAATTTAATTAAAATTGCGGTAAATTTCCCACAAAATTAAAGTTAATTTTTTTAAGGTATGGTTATTTTAAATTTGCCGCTAAATACTCCACAAAGTCCGATTTACACTGAAGCATGTGGCTTGTTTTGAACGTCAACATAATCAAAATTTATAATTTTTTTTACTTACTTTGTTTTTATGATGTTTTGATGTAAAAAAAGAGAATTGATAAAGCTTTTGCTAAAAACACTTTGGTATTCCTGTAGAAACAAAATTTGCTTATAAAATCACTTTTATTACAATAATTTAGAGGAATAAACCATTGTTTTGTTCTCGTTAATGGTACGTCAACGTTTTACGATTGTGTAAATTGGGCCTAGTCATTTCGCTTACGACGCATGCGTATATTACGTTGCTATGGTAATTTCGAGATTGTTTACAGGCGGGAAGGTTTAAAATAACTATACCTTAAAAAAATTAACTATAGATGAAGAACCTTTGCTGTACATGTTTTGTGTGAATTACATTTTGCGTTAATTCGTTAATTTATTCAGGGTATCGAGTTCTCAATGAGAGAATACGAAGACAAGCCAAAATAAAATGGAAAATACAAAACGTACCGAATTGAAATTGCAAAAAGCAGGTCATGTGGCCACAGTGGCGCACCCAGAGGGGGTCTGGCGTGCGGCAGCCCCCCCAAAGCACTCAAATTTAATGTTTTTAAAATGACTTTTTGACTATTTTGCTTGTTAGCAAAAAATTTCGCCTGCGGCGCTAATATCTCGTTTTTTGTTAATAAATTTTATAAAACTAGATGAAACGTTGCAAGCACCCTGTCCAAACATCGGCACTATTGTACACTAGATCCATCTAGTTTGAAAATTTAAAACTAGGTATTTTGTTTCATTTTAAATTCTGTATCTTTAAAACATTATATTCTAGCAAAAAACTGTATATAACATTTTTTATAGGGCTTAAAAAGAGCTTTTATTTAAATATAATTTTTTGAAATCGGGTTATAAATATGTATATGCTTAAAAAACCTTTTACTGCTTTAAACGCCAATATCTCGAAAACAATGCGTTTTAGGAAAACGTTGTTTATAAAATTTTGTGATCAATTTAAAATTATCTTTTATATAAGTGCTAAATTAACCAAATGCAATAATAATTGCCTTAATTATAAAGAAAAAACGCTAAAAACCGCAAGTCGATATCTCATGTAGAAATGGAGTTAGAGAGTTTACACCCAGACAGACAGACAGACAGACGGACGCAAAAATTTTTTTACTGATTTTAGAATGGTCTAAAACGTCGAGAAATGTAAAAAAACGTGGTCAAAGATTTTGACTTTTCGGCGAAGATTTCAATACATCGGCACTCTTAGTAGCACTAAGTGCCGATGTAATAATATGATGCATCAAATTGGAAAATGTGAAGCATGAATATTTCTAAAGATTTTTGCCTGCGGTGTTAAACATGAACAGTTGTATTTTAAGAGGTTTTTACCTACCCATTTGAAGTTTTATAAAATAATTAGCTTATCCGGAAAAACTATAAAATCTTAAAATTTTCTAGATAAGCAATAATGTGATATTATAATTTTAATTAAGAGATTTTGTAAAATTATTTATATGTTAAATTTTGAGGTGTCTGGGAAATGCAAAAACTTAAGATTTCTAAAAATTTTCGACTGCGGCGCTAAGCATAATAAGTTGTGTTTTAAGAGGTTTCACCTACTTATTTGAAAATTTATAAAAATAATTTGCTTTTCGAATTCTTAGAAATTGTTTATCCTGAAGACTGTAAACTGTAAAAATGTTCGCCTACGGCGTTAAGCTTGATTACCAATGATGTGATATTACAATTTTAATTAATAGATTTATAAGATTATTACATTTTAAATTCTGAGGTGTCTCGAAAATGTAAAAAATTAAGATTTCTAAAAAATTTTTCCTGCGGCACTAAACAAGATAAGTTATAATTTAGGAAGTGTTCTCTACTCATTTGCAATTTTATAAAATAGTTTGCTTTTTGAATTCTTGGAAATTGCTTATTCTAAAACTGTGAAGTGTAAAAAAAATTGCCTGCTTCGCTAAACTTTTTAAACAATAATGTGATATTAATATTGTAATTACAATTTTAATTAATATATTTTATAAAATAATTTACATGTCTGCAAGTTCTGATGTGTCTGGAAAATGCGAAAATTTAGGATTTTCTTATTTCCTCTGTCTATTAGAAGTTTTCTTTAATAAATTGTTTTTCAAATTTCGACGTGAAAGTGCGTGACCTTGAAAATTCTAATCAAAATTTACTGCGGCGCTAAACTTGCTTACCAAAATTGCAAAAAATTCTGGCTACACCCCTCACCTTTTACTGTTAAAAAACTAAATAGGCCATACTAGACCATAAATAGACCATAAAAAATACTGTGGCCGTTCCTGGCTCAGCCCCCCTCCCAAGAAAAATACTGGGTGCGCCACTGTGTGGCCAGTAGAGAAAATGGCAGATGTTTAAAAAATTCATAAATGGTGATAAAGAAAGCCTTTGAGGCCGCGGAGAAAGAAGCGCGTCAATGTTTTTTTTTGTCAAAGTGAATTGAATTTTAGTATAATTAGGATAAATTACAAGTATTCATTTATTAAAAATGTTTTTCAAGTATACAGGGTGACCAATAACTGGAATGCCAAAATTTAAGAGGTGATTCTACTAGTTTTTATAAAGGTTGATCCGGAAATGAGCCCTAAGGGAGCTACGGCCCTTTAAAACTGTAATAAAAATAAGGTTTTTAATTAATAACTCTGGTACCCTTTAAGCTAGAGCGACGAGCTTTTGCATGTATACTAGTATTAATAAGGGCAATAAGTTTATCATAATTTATTTTTTAGAATTTATCCAGATGCGTACCTAGATAGAAAAATGTATAAGGCTTAACACATTATTGCCCTAAACTTTTTTATGTGTACTTGTTTTGTATTTTTTGTAAAAAATATCGATTCCTTGAGTAAAAATACATAAAAAATGTCATATAGTGTAACACTGTAGGAGCAACCGTTTTCAAAAAAATATATAACTAAGAGGAAGTAACATTTTGTGTCACCAAAAACGTTACTTTTTAAAAGGCTAACTCATTTAATATTAAATTTAGGTGTTTTGGTGAAGACTACTTTTTTGCTCAGTTTTAAATGAAGAATCATCCTGCAGCATTAAAATTTTATTGATGCTTTTTTTTGTTCCCCATTCAATATGTCAAAGGGCCGTTGCTCCCTTAGGGCTGATTTCCGGACCAACCTTTATAAAAACTTTTTTTCGAGCTTTTTTTCATATTTTTGGATGTAGAAACACCTCTTAAATTTTGACGTGGCTCTTAAATTTTGACGTGACTGATCACCAACCATTTTTTTTGCATGAGTAAATCTCTGAGAAAAAGGGATTAAAATTAAAATTTCCCCCTCGATTTTCCCTAATTGTATCTAAAATCAGTAATTTATATTTTATACTCTTTAAACGATACATAATACCTACCAAAAATAAATTTCTTCACGGAATTAAACTCATTTCCAGAAAAGGGCATTGATTGCTTGTATAACAAGTTAAGAAAAACGAGGTATTGTCGAAAGTATTGCTTTTATGGGAAAAATAGGCCCATTAATTTTACAATAGATTAGAGTTCCTTAACGTGACGCTTTAAGTCTTTCTTTACATAAAGCGTCCCTTCAAACAATCTACAACAAATTAGTCCCAAATATCTAAAATCAATACAGTGTTGACAGTAACTACCAATTACACTAGGCAACACGGTTTCTTGCCGTAATTGGAGTCATATGTTTTTTAACTAATTTTGTGATTAAGATCAAATCTGGACTCATAATGTTTCTGTTACCTCAGGTTTCTGAAAAAAATGAGATAAGAGTGGTAAAAAAATCATTATTTTAGCCCGCTTTTGTTCTAAAATCATGGGGGATAAAAACATTCTGAGGACAAATTTGGATTTGGCGACCCAATATAAGTTTAGTTTAAAAAATATGCAACAGATTATGAAAACTTTAAATTAATAGCTATGATAGAATAGGAATAATAAGAAAAAAATATTAACAAAATGGATCCTGTGACATAATGTGGGGGCTGAGAATATGGGTGCCCAAGGAGACAAGCGAAGGTTAAAAAACGTCACTGGGGGCTCAAAAATAAACTAAAAATATATTACATAATAAGGTCCTTATGTAATGACTTAAAAATATAATGATGTAGAACAAATTGACATAAAGAGTATAAATAAATAAATAAATAAATAAAAATAAAAAATAAATAATTGCCTGTTACGAACAAACTAAGCAAAATAAAAAATATTTGTATATTTTTGCAGAGAATTTTATAATCTATAAATTAAAAATTTTTATACAAATTTGGTAGTTTTGCTACAAATGAGCAATTAAGTTAACTCTGCACTTTAATTTTCAGCTTTTTATTTTATTTTTTGCGTAGTTACTGTGACAGTAGGTCCTTCGCATTTGGATTTTTGAATTCCTCCTATATTTTTAATATACCCCAAAATTTTCAAAATCCTTAGTACTTTTTTTTTAAGATTTTGAAAAAAAAAAACGTCATTATTTCATGGACTTGTGTTTAAAATATGTGAGGTCCTAGAATTTTTCTAAGGTCAGATTTGTATTCGACGCCCTAGAATTAGTAAGAAAAATTTACTTTCAGATCAGGGCAAAAATAAAAGTTACGATTTGTTGTTTAGTGTTACTGACAAATTCCAACTAGGAGTATAGACATAACTAAAATGTGATTTTACGTTAAGTTAGATGTGGTTAGGGCCAGCTGTTGGTATTGAAACGTCCCAGTTGATGACCAAAAAAAGTTAACTAGAAGTTAATTCACTATGGTGTTTCAGCGACGTTAAACTACTAGCGATATAAATAAAGTCCAGGGTACGTACAGCAAACATTATGTTTTTCTGGACTAAGTACACATTTGTTTTTGTATAGCAACAGTCCATTGCCAATAAAAAGGGGAAAATACCTACCTCTAGGTTAGGGTGGGTCAAAAAAACCGACTATTTTTTTTTACTTTATACTCTGAAAAATCGGTTGCTAGACACCTCTAGAAAATTCTCACCAAATATAAGCTCTTAATTTTGATAAAAAGGTTCTCCGCTTTACAATTTTCCATTTTTTCCTCACTATTAGAAAGAAAAATTCATATCTCTTTGATAACTGTTCGTTAAAAAGTATCTCTCTCTCATATTCTTGTAGGAAATCGAACGCTCTACAAAAAAGGTCTCTTACAATTTTTTCGTAAACCTCACCGATTAAAAGATATCAAAGGTTAAAGTTTGATTATTTTAGGAGACATTTCTGTTTAGCTTTTGAATTTTATAACTCGCTTACAAAAATTGTTATGATTTGCGCAATTCATAGTTTTGTAGGAAATTAACTGCTCTACAAAAATAGTCTCCTATGATTTGTCGATTAAATTAAGCGTTTAAAAGATACTCATCGTCACACTTCAATGCTTACTAATTTTAATAGTTTTTGATAAACAATTCGAAAAATTTCAATTTAATTTATGAGTTTCACGAAAATTTATACAAATTTGAGTTTCTATCGTAATCTTATAGAAGTTTCCCTTTTGAAAATTTATTTGAAACTTTTTTATTTTAATCATATTTTCATAAAATTTATCTTTATAATAACTTATTATTTTATTATTTTTTTCAAAATTTAATAAATCATTGACTCTGAGTTAGAAATAATGCACTATTTTTTTTTTTTAATTTAACCAAACATACGTAGGACTAAAAAAAAAACGAGACAAATAGTTTAAAACATTTCTCTTTTCATAGGAACTCAAATTTGTATAAATTTTCGTGAAACTCATAAATTAAATTGAAATTTTTCGAATAGTTCATCAAAAATTATTAAAATTATGCATTGAAGTTCGACGATGAATATCTTTTAAACGCTTAATTTAATCGACAAATCATAAGAGACCATTTTTGTAGAGTAATTAATTTCCTACAAAACTATGAATTTCGCAATTCATAACTATTTTTTGTAAGCGAGTTATAAAAGTCATAAGCAAAACAGAAATGTCTCTTAAAATAATCAAACTTTAACCTTTGATATCTTTTAAACGGTGAGGTTTACGAAAAAATTGTAAGAAACCTTTTTTGTAGAGCGTTCGATTTCCTACAATATGAGGAGAGATACTTTTTAACGAACAGTTGTCAAAGAGATATGAATTTTTGTTTCTAATACTGAGGAAAAAATGGAAAATTGCAAAGCGGAGAACCTTTTTATCAAAATTAAGAGCTCATATTTGGTGAGAATTTTCTAGAGGTGTCAATCAACCGATTTTTCAAAGTAAAAAGTAAAAAAAAATAGTCGTTTTTTTTACCCACCCTACTCTAGGTATACCTACGTGTTATTGAATATGCTTTCCAATCAATCAATCCGTTTCCGCAAAAAGCAAAATACATTATTTAAATTGAAGACCGGTGTAATGATAACACACTTAAGTGAATTACCTCACTTTACCTTCGCTGATTATACAGAGACTTTAAACTCATCCAAGAGAGTTACATCCAATGGGGGTAGTTAATCAAATATAACTACACTAATTAAATCGAAAACTCGGAGTTTGGAAACGTGTTGATAAGAAAAATTTATAATTATATTATATAATTTATATTATTAATTAGTTAATTAATTACACAGGTCAACAAGGATTTTGTAATCGGATGTTTTTTTATTTTCTAGCTTAGTTGAGACCCACTGACTGCCAAACAAGCATTTTTTTTGTTCGCATCACGTATAATTTTTTTCAGCTATAAGTCATGTCAAAAATCTCATTCTTTAATATGAAGTGTAGAATTTTTAAGTTATGAACATTGGTCTATATAAACATAATCAAAATAAGCCATTTGACACATTTTTATAAAAATCGAAACAAATTATAATTTTGAACCACCCTAATGGCGCGAAAATTTTTCTTTATTTTATTCGAAATCAGCGGTATCAAAAATAGTGTTACGCAAAAATCATCAAAAAAATCAAACTAGGTATAGGTTAAATGTAAATTTTAAGTATTTTCAAATTTTTCATCGTAAAATTGAAAAACATTCAGTTTTCAATAGCTCTAATAGCCCAAGCAACGATGGTTTTTTGCCTCAAAAAAATCCAAATGTCTTGAAAATTGGTGGAGATGAAGTCTAGACCTTCCTGATGAACGTGCCAAAAGTCCTCAATTGAAGTTGAGCTCGCGCCGCCATCTTGATTTTAAGATACAATTTTGCAGTTTTTTGCAAATAACTTCTAAACAGTATTTTTTTTAAGTTATTAGAAAAAAGAAAGCTTATAAAATTTTCTACAAAATACTTGGTTAAAACATTTCTAACTTACCTAGTTTTTGAGAAAATAAGAAAATGGTCAAAAATTGTGCCGATATCTTGATTTTAAGAAACACTTTTGGACTTTTTTGCAAATATCTTCTTAACGGAAAATATTTAAAAAAAATAAGTTATGATAAAAAATAATAAACCATAGAAAAAATGTTATCTCTCCAAAATATAAATTTATTGTCTATTAAACAAACATTACAGCGACAATTGTTTCGACTTTTTTAAAGTAAGCGTTTTGCATATTTCGAGGAACGATAGAGTTACAGATCTGCTAGAACAATTTGCCATTTTGTACAACAAAAGGTTCCATAGGGATAGGTTAGTTAATGAACAAATAGATTTTTTGAACATTTATGTTTACAATAATGTTTTAAACGTTAGACCGGAGATTGTTGCCTGTCCCCTTACAGAGCATTAATCTTTGGAGTAAATATTTTTGTTTAAAAACTTTTCCAAAAATTTTGTTCCCTTTTTGGTTTGTTTTTGAGTTTTTGATGTGAATTTGCTGCCACCTCTTCAATTTTATTCCAATTACCAAGTTAAATATAAATTAATCTTTTTCTTTTTTTATATTTATCCACCTTTTTTGCAGTTTAAAGATAATTCCTTTAGTCTGTTTGAAGTATAGTTTGGATTATTTTATGATAGATGTCCCAGATTTTTATTCAATTTAAAATTTTAGATTTCATTAATTTATTTTATTTTAACTTATTGTAGTTTTCTTTTTGTTTAAATTTTTAAGATTTTATAAAAATAATAGAGTTAAGGTCAGTATGACATTTCTAATAATGTGTACTCAAGTTATTTTGTTTATAAATTTAAAAAGTAAGGTTTTCTAAAAGGAATTGTACCATTTTCAACCTAATTTTTCATTATTTGTAGCTTGAAAATGACTTTATGTTAAAAAAGTCGAAACAATTGTCGCTGTAATGTTTGTTTAATAGACAATAAATTTATATTTTGGAGAGATAACATTTTTTCTATGGTTTATTTAAATCAACTCCAATATGAGTAAGGATCAAGAATTTCTTAATAAAAAATAATGCTTATAAAATTCTCTAGAAGAATGATGGCGTACTTTTTTACAACTAACTTGATAAAGATGATATAAACTTTAATATTTGCTTAAAATAGATGTAGAATTTTCGTTTTACGTAATTTCTTGGTTGACAATAAAATCAAAATCCAAAAGTCAAGATATCTCCACAATTTTCGCCCATTTTTTCAAAAACTAAGTAATAAAAAAATTGTTTAGTGCGTATTTTGTATAGAATTTAACTTATTTTTTCAATTAGTTGATCATTTAGAAGATATTTGCAAAAAACTCCAAACGTGTACCTTAAAATCAAGGTATCGGACAATTTTTGACCATACTCTGCTTTTCTCAATAATTCAGCAAGTTTGAAAAAAAATTAACCAAGTATTTGTAGATAATTTTATAAGCTTTCTTTTTTCTAATAACTTATTTTTTTAAAAAATCGACTGTTTAGAAGTTATTTGCCAAATTTCCCCAAACCAAATAAATACTGTATTTGTTTTTCATACAACAAATACAGTATTTATTTGGTTGGCCGGAAAGTGTAGCACTGAGCGGCACGAACGAACATAGCTTATGTGAATCTGTATAATAAGATAATTCTACTAAAATTAAGATGGCGCCAGTAATTTCTTTAATAAAAATAATATAGTTACACTTTTCGCCCGGCCAAGTAAATATTGTATTTGTTTAACAAAGAACAAATACAGAGTTTGTTTGGTTGGGTGGAAGTGGGAGTGTATGTATGTCTTCTATCCTTTTTGGGTAGAACTTTTGTCCCTGTCTAATCTAACGGGAGAAATCGCCATTGATGAGGGCTTTTGGTACGTTCATCAGAAAGGTCTAAACTATATTTCTACCAATTTTGAAAACTTTTGGATTTTTTTGGGGCAAACGGTGATTTTTGTAATTCGTTGCTGGGACTATAACTCAGATAGGAATAAAAAATTCCAAACTAGTTTTTTACCAATTTCTTCTTCTTGAGAATTCTGTAAGACGCCAAACGTTAATCCAAAATTCAGTTACCCAACCATTCACCCTTATCACATTCAGTCACACTAGAGCTAAAATAGGTAGTGGTGACCGGGGCTAGTTGTCGCAGGGGTAAGTTGTCGAAGTGCTTGTATCTCAAAAAGTAAAATAGTTTTCTGCAGTAAACCGAAGTTAACCTCTGTGTTACAAAAGTGCCATTTATCATTTGTAAAGTTCAAATAAATGTCAAAATTAAAGCGTGCAGTATTTTTTTGAGGTAAATATTTTTTCTTGTTGTGAGTGATTACAAATATTAAGATAAGAAAATTATATGTATATTAATGGTTTAAGGTGTATATTATTGGTTTATATTGTCATTTAGGAGTGTTTATTCCGTAATTAGAAAGTACTTGATACATAACGTAAAATTGACCACTCGGGCTAGTTGTCGCATTTGGTTTGGGGCTAATTGTCGCATGATCTGGAGATATGATATGATATAACATTTCCTTTTTAGAATTTTTTTATTCAAAGCTGTGTTAGAAACTGAAACTTTGTAGGATAGCAAATAAAATCGTTTATTAAATTAAATTAAAAAAAAAAAAAAATAAAAAATATTTAATTATAAAGTTGACAACTTTGGTACCCGAGTGAAAAGTTACATAACAGTCGGCTTTTGGGAAGGCAAATGTCTTACTAATTATTTATAAATTTTATAAATGCCTTTATATTTCTTCAAAAAAATATAGTTTAAGTGCCGTGACAACGTGCCCCGTGACGGGGTACGTTATAGCATTTGTCGAGACTTCACAAAAAAAATTATAACTCTAATACCCTATAAAATTTTCCATATTTTATCTTATAAAAATATAACTGAAAAATGCAACTAAAATTACCATTTGGTCAATTAAGGGCATATCCACAGCCTCGCATAAGAACATAATATATAACAATGCGATGCCGTGATTGGCTTGATGTGCCGCCATCTATCTTGCAAGCCAATCACGGTATCGCATTTTTATGTTTTATGTTGTTATGCAAGCTTCTGGATAGGCCTTAAAAAACAAAAATAAAGGAAAAAACTGACCCCTACCTCAAATGACTTTGTAATCGTAAAAAAAACATACATTTAGACGTGAAAAAGTTTACATACTGGATTTTTTTTTATAAAATTATACCGGGTGAGTTTTATTTATGTCCACCCCTAAAATTAAGATTAATCTCCATTCGATAAAAATGAAACTGTGGTGATTTTACATTTGCTATAAAATGGCGGATTCAATTATTTTTTCAATTCCGGTGGCATAAATGTGTTTTTTTTTTAATAGAACACTCTGTAGTTTTTTACATTTCTGAATTCAGCCGAAAATTCTATGTTTTTTTACTTCTTTTTTCGTTTTCGTTTTTATTATCCAAAAAGTCCAAACGAGATACACATAATTTACTTTTTTTTACTTACTTAATGTTTAAAGTAAATCATAAATTTGGCATAAGAAAAATAGCGGAAAAATACTCTACTACAAATTAAGTTTACATAGATATAAAAAATAGGAGTTCAGGGCAAAAAAACGTTTTTTTAGCTCTAGTTCGCTGTCACTGATCAAATTGTTATTTTAATATTATTTTTATATTTTTTTTTAGCTTAAATAAAAACAAGGTAAATTATTTTTATCTCGTTTTCATACGATAAAAACGAAAACGCAAAAAAAAACTATGAGTTTTTTTTTACATAAAATTTTCTGACTGAGTTCAAAAATGTTAAAAATTACAGGGTGTTCCATTAAAAAAAAAAAAAACGTATTTGGCATAAGAAAAATAGCGGAAAAATACACTACTACAAATTAAGTTTACATGTACATAAAAAAATAAGAGCTCAGGGCAAAAACCGTTCTTTTAGCTCTACTTCGCTGTCACTGATCAAATTTTTATTTTCATATTATTTTTATATTTTTTTTTAAGCTTAAATAAAAACTAGGTAAATTATGCTTATCTCGTTTTCATACGATAAAAACGAAAATTAAAAAAAAATGAGAAGTGAAAAAATACTGCTGCCAACAAAATAATACTTTCCCTTATAGGCATAGATTAATTAAAATCATAAACAAAAAAATATAAATAAATAAATAAATAAAACAAAAATAAAAAAAAAATAATTTTTCTTTTTTCGTTAAACGAAAAATAAATTGGAAAAATATGTCTTTGAAAAAAATTGTTTTTACCCCATTTTACCCCCTTACCCCAACCCGATTTTTACCAAAAACAATCCCAGCCTAGAAATTTGAATAATCCACCTGAGGTCCAAATTTAAAGAAATCGCGAAAATAAAAAAAATTTATGACAAGCTCTTACTTTGAAGTGCAATATGGCGTTTAGATAATAGCAAAACTAGGGCCATTTGTGGTTAATTTCTCTTTCTATCGATAGATGGCATAATTTTATGTCGTTTTAGCACCACCGTGACCGTTTAGTTTTCAGTGTGTGACATGTAAACTTTTACACATCGAAATGTGCTTTTTTTTAGTGTACCTAATCTTTTTACTTGCCGTATTTCCTTCGGTGTAGAATAAAGTATTAGATCTTTAGTGTAGAATTCCAAAGTTTTTGCATCCCTTAAATTAAGAGCCTCAATGACAGTTTAATATTAATTATTTTTCTTTTTTACAGCTTTCCTTCATAACAATTTCAAGAGGTATTTGGTACAAGATTTATTACTTTGTCTTGGCACATAAAGGTAAGTTTTCTAAACTATGTTAAACTTAAATTATCGTCGTTATTACGTTACGTTTCTATGCGTTACGATGGGGGAGGGAGAAACTGATGTAGTGTTACGTCGCTCAATTATTATTAAAAATAAAATTAAACGATTTTTTTTTTGCAAAAATAAAATAAGGTTGGCATTATATGGTGGAGGGGTCAAAATTGTAAAATTCATAAAAAATGTGATGTTAAGAATACACGTATACAGGGTTATTCTTTTAAATGGTACACACCCCGTAACTTTTGAACGGAATGAGATATAAACTTTAAATTTTGAATATTTATATCACACAATAAAAACTATCACCAATTTTTTTATTTTTTATTCGTTAATGTGGCGCAATGGAGGTTAATATTTTAAATGGCACCCTAGGGTCTTGTGATAGGTCATTTTAAAGAGCTTAAAGTTATCTTTTTAACTGTGTAACTATTTATTTTTTATTTATTTTCTTGAAGATTTTCTTTTTCTTAAAAATTATTTAAATTTTTAATATTTCGTACATAAATATTGAAAATTTTATATCAAAATGATAAATAATTAGTCCTAAAATGATAATACACCACACGGTGCGGGTTTGGAGGTACGAACTCGAATCGTCACTATTTTTTTTTATATAATCTTGTTATTATGACATAACTAAGGATTTAAGACCAAAAATTAAAAAATCTGAGGGTTTGTTTTTTTTTTTAATTATCAATTTATTAAAAAAACGTGCACTAATTTAATTATCCCCTTATAACTTTTAATAATATATAATTATTTGTTGTTCATAAGAATAAATACTACTTAATTCTCTATAAAAATGTATTTACCAGTTTTTTTTATATCTTTTGCCGTTTTGTCACAATATGTGATTAAATTTGAATTAAAATTAAAAAAAACTCGCAAATACATTTTTATAGAGAATTAAGTAATCTTTATTCTTATAAAATTAAAATAAATATATATTAATAACATTTTGAGTTATAAGGGGATAATTAAATTAGTGCACGTTTTTTTTTTAATAAATTGGCAATTAAAAATAAAACCAACCGTCAGATTTTTTAATTTTTGGTCTTTAATCCTTAGCGAGATCCATAGTTATGTCATAAATAACATGATTATTTAAAAAAAAAAAAAAATAGTGACGATTCGAGTTCGTAAAATACATCCAAAACCGCACTGTATGCATGTATTAACTACTTTGACCTTTTTGCCCAGAATTTCCAAAATTATTTTTTTTTTAAATATTGAAAATTTCATCAATTTTGAAGAAAAAAAGTCTTTAAAAATAATATTAAAAAATAAATAGTTACATGGTTAAAAAGAGGATTTTTAAAATGACGTATCACAAGATCTAGAGTGCCGTTTAAAATATTGTCCCCCACTGCCCCCCTGGCGCCGTCTTACCGAATAAAAAATTAAAATATGACACATGATAGTTTTTGTTGTGTGATATGCATATTCTTATATTATATCTCATCCTATTCAAAAGTTACGGCGGCTGTACCATTTAAAATAATACCCCTGTATATACGTGTATTCTTATACCGTGCGGTCACGGACCATGACCAAATGACTCACTAACAGCGTTGATATGACATTCCGCTTGGTGAACAATAGTTTAAGGTGTCTTCTTGAAAAAAGAGTTTTTTAAAATTCTAATTTTTGAATGTCCTCGGTAATAGCTACTTCGATCCGACCCGTGCTAATAATGAAATGAAATAGAGTATAATGTTTCTTTGTTTCGAAACTTTCAACTGTTTTAAAATTGTCAACACAGTGATGCCATCCAAATCATGAAGCAATTCCGACCGCCAATATATGGTTATATAGATTAAACTATTCTAAAAAATTCTGCTCATCAGAATGTAAAGTCATTTTGAGTCAATAACATGTTGGTGTGACGTCAAGTCCCCCTCCCCCCATGTCAAACTTCGTCACAAATGCCTGACCCCCCCCTCTAGGCGTGACGTATTTTATAGACGATAACGTACATAACCAAAAATTAATTTTTGACGATAATTTGCTTTAATTCTACATAATATATAGAATTATTATATATACCGGGTGTTACAAGACCAAGGTACACCCCCCTTTTTTTCTTTATTTTAAAAGTTAGAGATTTCAAATTTGGAGGGTCTCTTATAGCCATAAATTGTCAACTTTTAACATAAACTGTACATTTCAGCCACTTCCGGTTTAACCGGAAATGATATCAACTTTTAATTTTTAAATGGGACACCCTATATATTTTTACATGTTTCAATTCTGCGCTTTATTCTGAATACAATGATACCAAAAAAGTGACATTTACGATGTCAATGTATTTTTTAATTTAATTTTTAGTTTATATCATAGGTAGGCCATGATTACTTAAAATTACTAGAAATGATCTAAGTAATCCTAGAAAAATACATTTACGCTAAAAAAACATTTATAACTCAGTTGCACCATTTTAAAGTTTTTGCTTAAAAACTCAATTTTTTTAAATGGCACCATATTGGTACACTGGTACCGTCAAAAAGTACCGCCTTTTTGGAATCTACCAATATCCTTTATTTTAATGTAGGATAAATACAGCCGGTTTTATAAATTAAAATAAATGATAATAATCATATTTTTGATTATTGTGTGATATTAGTTAACAAAGCTGGCTTTGATAACCAAAAAGACAGGATGCCTTTATTTTTATCAGGTTAAATTTTGTTGATTTGTTTCGGTTTTTTATGTAATGTGTAATTAAAAATGGTTCTAATAAGCGGTCAAGCAGTTTAGGCTGTCAAGGGGGCTTGCCTTTCCGGATATCTTTCAATGTAAAGTAACTGTGCTTGTACAGAATTTTCCTGCACTCCCCATAAATTAAAAGCATGTCAATTTTTTCGTCTCTAGTATAATGTACCATTTTTAATAAGCAAAATTATGTATGTTACAAAAACGTTCAAAAATTAATAACACTAAATTTGACAGAAAGCAGAAAGCAGTATTTTGTCTTTTTATTTGTCAAAGCCAACTTTGTTAACTAAAATCACGCAATAATTAAAAATATGATAATTATCATTGATTTTAATTTATAAAAACGGCTGTATTTATCCTACATTAAAATAAAGGATATTGGTAGATTCCTAAAAGGCGGTACTTTTTGACGGTACCAGTGTACCAATATGGTGCCATCTAAAAAAATTGAGTTTTTAAGCAAAAACCATTTTCGAAAACTTTAAAATGGTGTAACTGAGTTATAAATGTTTTTTTTAGCGTAAATGTATTTTTCTAGGATTACTTAGATCATTTCTAGTAATTTTAAGTAATCATGGCCTACCTATGATATAAACTAAAAATTAAATTAAAAAATACATTGACATCGGAAATGTCACTTTTTTGGTATCATTGTATTCAAAATAAAGCGTAGAATTGAAATATGAAAAAATATATAGGGTGTCCCATTTAAAAATCAAAAGTTGGTATCATTTCCGGTTAAACCGGAAGTGGCTGAAATGTATAGTTTATGTTAAAAGTTGACATTTTATGGCTATAAAAGACCCCCCAAATTTGAAATCTCTAACTTTTAAAATAAAGAAAAAAAGGGGGGTGTACCTTGGTCTTGTAACACCCGGTATATATACATATATTATCAGTTTGATATTATGAACCTGTATCAAACTGTATCGAACTGTATCAAACTAATATGTTTAATTTATTTTGTATTGAATAATTCTTCCTTAATTAAAAATCTGACCTAAATAACTTCTAAGAATATTCTTTTCTTCCTAGAGTGTTCTTAGAATATTCTTCGTATTAAGTGTTTTTAGGGAATAAAGACCACTTTGACGTAAATGGCTTAATCCAGTTTCTTTCAGGACTGAAATAAAAATAATTAACTTTTCAATTTTAAATCTTTGGTAAACATTAGGGTGCCCGGGACCTACCGAATTGTTTGGGTTCCAACCCTCAACATTATTCCTTTAGGTAAATATACAACCCTGATTTCTTTTTAGATCAAACAAAAATATTTAGAGGTCGCGCTCGGCGGTTTTTTGAGTAGAAAATCATTTGATAAGTTTTTATTTTTTTAAGGATATAAAAACAATAATATTCGACATTTATGAAAAAAAAAGTGTTTTTGGATAATAAAGGAATACTCTCAATTTTTATGACCCCTACAAAAATAAAACGGCTTTTTAAAGGGTAAAAATGGTAAAAATTGACGCATGAGGTTAATAAAGGCTAGAAAAAAAAAATCACAAAAAATTTTACAATGAGTCCTTTTCTTTTTGAGCTTATCTTAAATATGTCGGAATTCAGGATTTATATTAACTTTTTTGAAAAAAGTACAGGGTGTCCAAAAAATATTTAAATATCTCAATAAAAGCTAAATTGCAAAGAGTATATAAATTTTCTAGTAAGTAAAAAATGTTTTCAAAATGCCTTGTAATACGTTAAACTATGTAATAAAACATATTAAATAAAATTGTTTTTCAAAAAAAAAGTGTGGGGCGCAAACCTAAATTTGTTTTTTTAAATCTGAAAAAAAAAATCTGCAACGCCCACTTATACAAATAAAAACATGTTAAATCAATTTGTACATATTATTATATTTTTTGACCGAATAACATCTCTTTTATAGAAATAAAGTGACTTTTTTACATTTGAGATTTGTGATTTTTTTTTGGACATCCTGTTCTTTTTCTCAAAACAATAACTATGGGGCGTTAATAATTTATCAATAAATTAATAAATTTATACAAAAAAAATAACCTCTGAGAAAAATTTCTAAGTAACCTTTTTTGTAACATATATTAGCTTAAATTTTTACCATATTTATACCCTAGTAAAGCCATCTTTTTATGTATAAGCGTATTTTTTTTTAATATTCTCTTATTTTTCAAAAATAATTCCTTACCAAAATTGCCTGATTTCAAAGTTTTTATATTTAAATAATAATAAAAACACTTAACATGTTTTCTCTTTCAAAAAACCGCCGGGCGCGACCTCTAAATATTATTTTAAAAAGCTGAAAATTTTTTTTTGACCTAAATAAACATTTAAACGGGGTGTCACCCTAAAAAACTCCATTTTTTATTTTGTCTGGGCACCCTAGTAAACATTAATGAATACTACCCTTGACTCCTTTCAATTACAAAAGTGAGTAAATTATATTTCGTAATGTAAACAGATGATGTCTTGAATACACCCAATTTTAAGTAAAAACGGATCCTTTAAATCTAACAAGGAAATTTGATTGTTCATAAAGTACAGCTTTTTGCCCTAAATACTTCAAATAGAGGTCCAGGCAATTCGGCTGTGAAAAAACAGCAGCGAAAAGTTGACATGATCTTATATTTAAAATTTATATATCTTTGCATGCAGATATTTACTAAAACAAAACTCAGAATTTTATGTAAGAAGGTTTTTACTATCTGAAACTACCTTAACATATAGTTGAATCTATACCCAGTAAAAAAAATGTGTAAATTTACATCTAAATCAGAGGTAATATGTTGCCAAGCAGGTGCACATAAATGTACGTAAGTGTCCCACCAAAATTTGGGCCCCGAAATATTTCATCTTCTTTTGTCAGTTTTTGCCTGAAGTTAAAAATGCATGTCTGCAAATCACTACTTTTTTAAAATTAATATATATTTTTCCTAGAGTATATGGGTGGACCAATTTTTTTTTGCTTTAAATCATTTTGTGATATTTTCTTTAAAAAGCCCCTAAAGAACGACCCTTGGGGGTCCCCCAAGGGTTAAATTAAAAATAAAAAAGTAAAAAAAAACGTATATAAAACGTGTGTCAGTAAATAAACTTTGGTCTTAAGCAAGATTTTAAAACTTTTGTACTTTTTCAACGCGAATATAGCAACGCAAAAATTTACATTTACTCTTGTTGGGTTTTGTCCGACTACAGCAACGCGGAAGGAGGGTAATGTTTTTAACGTGTTTATCGCAAGCATTTTTCCCTCTATAACCTAAACTACTGGGACGATTTTAATGATCGAGGAGTCAAAATATTCGTCTTGATTACGCAAGTGTCACAGGCCATATACCAGTCCATGTTTCGATAATATTGATAGTTATCGTCAGAAATTTAACAAAAAAACAAAGAAATCCATACATTTTTATTTTTATTTCGATATTTTATAATTTTTTTTCCTAGAGTATAAGGTTGGCCCAATTTTTTTTTTGCTTTAAAACATTTTGTCATATTCTCTTTAAAAAGCCCCTAGAGTATGACCCTTGTTAAAAGCCCCTAAGGGGCATTAGGGGACCTTAACAATAAAAAAGTAAAAAAAACGCATATAAAACGTGGGTTAGTAAATAAACTTTTGTTCTTTAGCATAATTTAAAAACTTTTATACTTTTTCGACGCGACTATAGCAACGCAAAAATTTACATTTATTCTTGTTGATTTTTACCCTACTACAGCAACGCGGAAGGAGGGTTGTTTTTAACGTGTTTTTATGTAAGCATGTTCCCCTCTATAACCTAAACTATTGGGATAATTTAAAGTTTGAGGCGTCAAAATATTCGTCCTGATCACGCAAGTGTCACAGGCCATTTAAAATTCCATATTTCCATAATAGTGATAGTTATCATCAGAAATTTAACAAAAAAAAAAACAAAGAAATCCACACATTTTTATTATGATTTCGATATCATATGGTCCATTTTAAATTCAAAGATTACATTTTATTCGCCCATGCTTTGGTTATTAGTTATAAAATTTAAAATTTCGAAACTATTGATCATCAGGAATTTTAAAAAAATCACTGCCTAAATATAGAGGAGATCCGGGGGTTGTTTTTAAACTTTTTTACCACTTATAAAACTCAAAAATAGCAAGTATAATAACTACTATATTTGCAATCTGAAAGTCTATCCAAAGCAACCGAAAAAATATAGGGGTGCTATTTGAAAAAATAAAGTTGGGGGTAAGTTGTAGAAGGGATTGTAGGGATGGATTTAATTTTGGGCTACTTTTTATAGATAATGTTGTCTGATTTAAACTGATTTTTGCAGAAATTGATTATCTGTTTTAGTTTTCGAAGAAATTGGTACCCAATATACTTGAAATCAGGGGGTGATTTTTAAATGTTTTTTACCACTTCTCAACTTAAAAATATCAAGTTTAATATACCAATGTATTTGCAAGCTCAAGGTCTATCCAATAAAATCCAAAAAAATACAGGGGTGCTATTTAAAAAATTAAAGTTAGGGTTAAGTTGAGGGGGAGGGGTAAAGGGTTTTGGATTTTATGGAAAAATGGAAAAATTTATAGGGTATTAGAGTTATGTTTTTTTTTGTGAAGTCTTGAAAAGTGCGACAACGTGCCCCATCACGGGGCACGTTGTCGCGGCACTTCGAGTATATTTTTTTGAAGAAATATAAAGGCATTTATAAAAATTATAAATAACTAATAAGACATGTGCCTTCCCACAAGCTGATTGTTATCTAACTTTTTACTTTTGTGCCAAAATTTCCAATTTATAATTAAATAATATTTTTTTGGTATTTTTTTTTTAATTTAATATAATTTAATAAACGAATTTATTTGCTATTCGACAAAGTTTCACTTTTTTAGACAGTTTTGAATAAAAAAATGCCAAAAAGGAAATGTTATACCATGAATATATCTCATCATGCGACAACTAGCCCCAAACCAAATGCGACAACTAGCCCCAGTAGTCAATTTTACGTTATGTATCAAGTACTTTCTAATTAACGAATAAAAACTCCTACTAAATGACAATATCAACAAATAATATACACCTTAAACTATTATTATATATAAAATTCTCTTATCTTAATGCTTTAAATCAGTAACAATAAGAAAAAATATTTACCACAAAAAAATTACTAGCCTCTTTAATTTTTACATTTTTTGGTTTATCTGGATGCTCTTTTAATTTATTGCATTTAAGTTTACGAATGATAAATGGCACTGTTGTAACGCAGCGGTTAATCTTGGTTTGGCGCAGAAGAATATTTTACTTTTTAAGATATAAGCACTTCGACAACTTACCCCTGCGACAACTAGCCCCGGTCACCCCTACTGTTGTTCCATTTACCAACTTGATAACCCGTTTTAGTTTTCGAGAAAATCGCTGGGTAAATAGAGTTCGGCCACCCCGTATATTTCTCTGATTTTCCTTAAAATTCCTGATGATAACGATCAATAGTTTCAAAATTTAAAATTTTATATTAAATAGCCGAAATGTGGGAGAATAAAATGTAATGTTTTAATTTAATATGGACCATATGATATTAAAATTATAATAAAAATGTGTGGATTTCTTTGTTTTTTTTTTTGTTAAATTTCTGATAATAACTATCACTATTATGGAAAGATGGAATTTTATATGGCCTGTGACACTTGCGCGATCAAGCCGAGTATTTTGACGCCTCAAACATTAAAATTGTCCCAGTAGTTTAGGTTATAGAGGGGAGCATGCTTACATAAAAACACGTTAAAAACAACCCTCCTTCCGCGTTGGTGTATTCAGGTAAAAAGCAACAAGAATAAATGTAAATTTTTGCGTTGCTATAGTCTCGTTAAAAAAGTACAAATGTTTTTAAATCTTGCTAAAGAACAAAAGTTTATTTACTGACACACGTTTTATATGCGGTTTTTATTGTTAAGGTCCCCTTATGCCCCTTACGGGCCTTTAACAAGGGTCATACTCTGGTGACTTTTTAAAGAGAATATGACAAAATGTTTTAAAGCAAAAAAAATTGGGCCAACCTTATACTCTAGGAAAAAAAAACATTAAAAAGTAGTGATTTGCAGACATGCATTTTTAATTTCAAGCAAAAACTGGCAAAGGAAGAAGAAATAATTCGGGGCCCAAATTTTAGTGGGACACTTGTAAATACAAGTAGTATCTTTTATGCTATCAGGCGTTTCGAAATTGTCATATTCGTATTTCGCTCCTCCCTAATGTTCATAACCATGATATATCCCTAAAAAATTGTAAAATTACAAGTTAAATCTCGTAAATTTTGAGTGCACCTGCTTGGCAACATATTACCTCTGATTCAGCATGTAAATTTACACATTTTTTTTGTAGTGCATCCATAAATAGGTTTAAAAATCGCTTAGACAAATTTATGTGTAGTCCAGTCAAATAATTGGTGGATGCGTTGGCTATTAAAATTAAAATCATGTTCCAAACCATAATCATATTAGTTGTTTACATTACAAATAGTCAACCTCCTAGTCTATATCAGGACTTTTTTAATTATATCTCTACATTAATTGATTTTTATGACTCAAATGTTATTATTTTGGGTGATTTTAATATTCCAGAATATTACTTATCTACAATGAACATTACTAGTAGTGGTCGAACAAAAGCTTTAAATAACTTCATGAAATTTTTTGATTACAATCAGTTAAATAGTATTTTAAATAGTAGTCAACGCCTCCTTGATCTAAAAATTTCTAATATAGATTGTAGTGTCAATAAGGCCCATGACTTACTACTCAAAGAAGACTCTTATCACCCAGCCTTTGTTGTACAAATTCCTAAAACAAAAAAGCCTGCTATAAACTCTTCTTACAATACAGATTCATATAATTTTAGAAAGGCGGATTTAGATCTACTTCAAAATGAACTTGATGCTGTTGATTGGTCTTTTTTAAAATCTTATAACTCGGTAGACACAGCATGTACTTTATTTTATGCTAAATTGAATGAAATTTTTGACAAAAGTGTTCCAAAAAATAAACCTAAGCCAAAAAGAAAATATCCTCCTTGGTTTACTTCTTCCATTATTAACAACATAAAACTAAAATTTTCTGCATGGAAAAAATTTAAAAAACTGAATAGTCAAGATCATTTACAAATATTTAAGCGTTTAAGGCGTCTAATCAAAAATGATATTACAGCAGCTTACAACAAATATTTGGTAGACATTGAAAACGATATTTGCACGGATCCAAAAAACTTTTGGTCCTTTGTAAATAAAAAAAGGTCCAGCTACGGCATTCCTTGTGAAATGACCTTCGACGGGAATATTTTAAATACACCTCTTGACATAGTAAATTCTTTTGCGAATTTCTTTGAGGAATCCTTTACTAAAACTGACGACAATTCTAATTTTGTTCCAAGATATGATAATCAAGATCTGCTAACAATTTTCAGTTTTTCTAAAGACAAAGTTTGTGCTGCATCTAAAAAATTAAAGTCTAAACTTACAATGGGTCCAGATGGCATACCTTCATTTATTGTTAAAGATTGTGCCCAAAGTCTATCTGTACCACTCTCTATCCTTTTTAACCTATCCCTTAAAACCTGCTGTTTTCCAAAATTCTGGAAAATTTCGAAAGTTTTTCCCGTATATAAGAAAGGTAATAAAGCTGATATTCGCAATTACAGGCCAATAACAATTATCAATAATTTTTCTAAAGTTTTTGAAATATTATTACATAAAATAATGTACTCGCATGTTAAAAACAAAATTGGTCCTCAACAACATGGGTTCATGCAGGGTAGGTCTACCACTAGCAATTTAATCTGTATTACACAATTTGCTTCTAATTCTATCGACAATAAATGGCAAACTGACGTCATTTATACTGATTTTTCAAAAGCTTTTGACAGACTTGACCCAAAACTACTTATCTTGGAGCTGGAGAAAATGGGTTTTTCTGTTCCCCTACTTCTATTATTGATTTCTTACTTAGATGATCGTTTCCAATATGTCGAGTATAATGGTGTCAAGTCTCTTATATATGCTGTCGCTTCTGGAGTTCCACAAGGATCTATTATGGGACCTTTATTATTTATTATTTTTATAAACGAATTGGTTTCACTCTTAATCGAAATTTTTGGTCTGTTATTTGCCGACATTATGAAGTTGTACAAAACAATAAAAAGCATTAACGATTGTCTCGTGCTACAAAACGTTTTGGACTTATTGTACACTGGTGCGAACAGCATAAACTTCCGTTAAATTCCGAGAAATGCCAAGTGGTTACGTTTGCAACAAAAAATAATATCATTGTCTTTAATATGACTGTACTTAGCAGACCTGAAGCAATTAAAGACCTCGGTATAACTTTTGATAAAAAATTAACTTTTGAAAATCACATTGATAAAATAGTGTCCAGTGCATTTAAATCACTAGGTTTTATCATACGTAATGCCAAGAACTTTAAAAACGCAATAATCTTCTTTACCTGGCATATGTCAGATCCAAACTTTTTATACTGCTCTTTGGTTTGGTATCCGCATTACAGAACTCAAATTACAGCAATTGAAAATGTTCAAAGGCGATATCTTAAATATCTGCATTTTAGAAAATATGGAGAATATCCGGCCCAAGGAATACCAAATGTAATCTTGGAACAAATGTTTTCATTTATGTCACTAGAGACTAGACGTAAACAAGCTTCAATAATATATCTACATAAGCTATTAAATAACCAAGCCGATTGTATTCATATTCTTGAAATGCTCAATATAAACGTCCCTAGAAATTCTGCCCGAAATCCAACTTTTTTTTATAACAAAAGATCTAGAACTAACATAAACAAGTTCTCACCAATAAATATGATTTGCTCCAATTACAATGATATTCATGAAAACTTGGACATTTTAAACTGCAGCATTAGGGCAACTAAAAAATTCTTTAGAGCACATTAATCTTTATTTTTTTTAATCTTTATTTTTTTTTTCAATATGTATATATGTAAATTAAATGTAAATAATTTTGTATATAAGTTATACTTTTTGTAAATATGAACTACTTTAGTAATTAATTATAGTTAAAAAAAATAATTATCATAACACTTTTTTAAATTTATATTATTTATCTTCTTTTGTATTGCTTATTTTATAAACTTTGTAATTGGGCTTTGCCTGTTAAGTTTAATAAATAAATAAATAAATAATAAATGTATATTGCAATAAATGCACACGGGTTGATGTTTTAAAGGATAGTAGTAACAAAACACTTCTGTTAGTTTTTCACCGGGTGATTTGCGTAAGGGGTGTCCGCTATCTTGAATTTTAGGGTTGAATGCGGTTATCTCGCTAAATATGCATCTTACGATAAAAATGCATATAACCAATTTTGTTAAGGAGTCCTAATATAACACTAAATCCTTCCTTTGAAGAAACGAAGAATTATAACTCCGCAATAGTCAGTTTGAAAAAATAAAAAAGTTATAATAATAATAATTTTAATTGTTTAAACCAAATTTAAATAATATGTTATTTTTTCTTCTTTATAATTTTTGCCCAATAATAGAACCATTAATGCTGACTAAAGTTAGGATATTTCTATTAATCTTAAAGTAATAGATACTATAACTTATATCTATATATCTAACAGAGGTATATATTAATAAAAACTTTTCGCAAAAAAAATGAGCCGCCTTCTGTGTCTCTAAAAAGTAAAAAATAAAAAATACTTAAATCGGTGCCAATTTCACAATTCCCTAAATTTATTACTATTACAATTGTTTTTTCATTATTTTATTATTTGCTGTGAAATTGGCACCGACTTAAGTATTTTTTATTTTTTACTTTTTAGAGACACAGAACTTGCAGATTTGTAACGTCATCTAAGTTAAATTATAATTGTCTTTCCATCTCGGCAAGCTGCTGACGTCACTACGCACTGTTACTGCGTTGTGACGTCATTATCTTAAAGATAATTTTTTAAAAAATTAAAGTAATTTTTTTATTTTAGCGCCCAATAGTCCAACCAACCTTATTTTAAACGAAATACTAAAGAAAATCTTTAAGCGTTAAGTAATAATCACAAAATTTATCATTTTCTCTTGGTATTCTAATATTACAGGTCCAAGTTTAGAGGCATTTAAAAGATTTTTAGTGTACCGCAATATTTGAATGACCTCTTAATCAAATTATCCGGCTTATCCGAGTTATCCGATATTTCTTTAAAAATTTGGTTGGTAGTAGAACCAAACTAAGCCGTTTTTAAGTGACATTGCGTTAAAATTATTAGATTTATCTTAATTATCCGTCTTACCCGGCATTATCCGAGCGTCAAATTAAAACGGGACCATCTCATGAATGCCCTCTTTAAGTTGCAAGAAGTTTCATCAAATTCCGTTCATTCGTTCCAAAGTTATTCGGGAACAAACATAAAAAAAATAAAAAAAAAGTGACACGTCGATTTAATAACCTCCTCCTTTTTGGAAGTCGGTTAAAAAGCAACATTAAACAGAATCAGCTTCTGCTAATAAGCGTTATAAACAATCCATTTATTTTTCGTAATAATACTTTTAACTTGAATTATTAGTGTAATGATATGACTTTATGGTCTGAAAATGGTTCTAAATAAAAATTTATGCTGGCTTATCTCATTTTATTAACGTAAATAGGGTTTTCGCACAAACGACACCCTCTATTACCGTTGACACAGTATTTTACAAGATATGCATTAAATATAATAGTCCAGTAAATAAAGCAGTAAAGCTAGCTACTCGAAAAAACAAACCAAAAAATATATCTGTGGTTTGGTCCTAAAAGGGCCAGTGTAAAAAAATTTGAACGGATACACTAAGTCAAACATTTGTCGTTTTAGCAGTTTAAGAGACATTTTTATTGAAAACACACGTCGGCCGTTGTCTCTTTTAAAAAGTCTACATTTATCTCATAAGCACTGACATTGGCATTTTTAGGTTATATAGATCTGAAAAAAATTATTTCGGCGGTATAACTTAAAATACGGGAAAAGTGGCATTGGCCCTTTTAGAACCAAGCCACAGATAAAATAATTAGTTTTATTGTATTTTTCTAGATAAAATAATTAGTTTTATTGTATTTTTCTAGTTTGTTATTACAACAAAAAACCGAGAACAAGTACAAAACTGAAAAACGTGAACTACCTGTGAAAAATGAATCGAAAGGTTTAGGTCAAGGCCAAAATATAACTATTAAAAGGACGGACAGAGCAAAAAAGATATAACCAGTCATCGGCGAATTTCCAGTGCTCGCATAGGCGCCGCGTCGATTCTTTCGTTGACGCGAGGTTTTAAATATTTACATTTTTATTTTCTTCGAAAAACACCGTTATATTTACATATTTATAGTTAATATGTATATTCAATATTGTTGTGTGTAACAAATTAGTCGTCAAATGCTTCGATTTAGTGACCTTTATAAAAATTTCCCTCATAATTCGGCAAAATTATTCCGTAAGCCTATGTTTCTGTGTTTATTTTCAACGTTGATGAGTCATAACTGAATTTATTCCGATTAATGGACATTACTTACAATTTTATACTTTTTATGGAGTTTGGTGCATTAAAGCACAAGTTCCAGTGCCAAAATCACCAAACTGGCAATACTGAAAAAAAGTTAAAAGCTAGACCGTACGCCTCTAATAGCGGACATTTGCGCCATTTTGCCATGCTGAACTTGACGCAAGGAAGGCAAAGATATCTGTAATTTTTGACATCATATGATCTTAAGTTAGCATTATGGCGTCCTTTCAAATTATTTTAGCCTCATTTATAATATATTATAAAATATATATATTTACAGACATACATAAGTAATTTTTAGGATATCTTTGAGACGTCTTTCAAAAACGTCTCTAGTGCGTCTAAAAATGGACGTCCTGAAGACGTCTTAATTCGGCCAAATAACGTAGGGGACTAATATGGACCAAAAAGCGATGTCTTCATGACGACACCTTTGCTACCTGGGAAGGCGAAGGCGTACACAAAAATTTAGACAGATGGAAATTTTTTCGTAACTACTGTTTTTTTAAATCTAATATGACTGGAATATTAAATTAATACTATTTAGGGTTATTTGTGATAAACACTCGGAAATGAAGCAAATAAAAACTTTATTGCATTACATAATCATGCCAACGTTTCACCTAATATTTAGACTTCTTCAAGTCTAAAAAGACATAAAAATATAAAACTTTTTTGACATAACTTGGACATTATAAACTGATTTTTTTTTTGAAAAAAAAAGTTTGTAAACAAAAATAAAAGAAATTAATAAATTAAAATCACGTAAATTATTAAATATTCATTAAAACCAACAAACATTACATCAACACACAAAATACACTGAACATTTTTTAACAGGAGAATACTCACTGTAGAACAATTAATTACTGAAATTTTAAAAAAAGTATCTATCTATAAATTTGGATAAAGTGTGGTTCCAGTGTTTAAAATAATTATATTTTGATATTTTAATTAAATATTTTTGTAAAATTATTTAAATCCACAAATACAACGTATATCATTTAATATTTTTAATTAAATTAAAGTAAATACTACTTAAATTGCAGGTGTCAGTTTTATAGTTAATGGAGTTTGGACTTATTTATATGCACCATTTCAAGAAAACTTCTCTTTTTATTATTACTAACCCATTCTAAAATTTCTATATCTTCTATATAAAAATTAAAATGGTGGCCTGTTTCCAAATGGTGTTAAGTTAGGGCCGTCTTACCATTAATACTATTAATAAACTATGCCAAATAACGCGATTCTACAACTTTTAACGCTGACCGAGACTACGTGAAACAAGTTTTCGCTTGACAGAAAAGTTTTTTATTTCAAAACTGCTTATAGCCTAGAAATGTTTTCTCGGAGTATGCAATCAAACAGTTTTTAAAAAAATTAAAAATGATATAAAATAGTACAAAATTATAAGTAGAAATCGGATTTTAGGGAGTCGTGACGTCAAAATGCATAGCCGGGTACGATAAATTAACAAATTCATATTAATTTTATAAAAATGTTATTAATATGTTGCCAAACTACTACATTACTAAAGAAAATTACATAAATATTATCAAAATCCCTTAACGTTTTATTTAAACAACAAATAAAAAAATTACAATTCTGAAAATTAAGTTTTAGTCGGGCTCTTTAATAATCAAAATTTAATTTTATAGTATTGTGGTATGGTGGCTGGGTATTACTTTTACCAAGTTAAAAAAAAATCTGCATGGCCAATCGTTTTTTATTCGCAAAAAAAGGTCACGTTACGTTTATAACTTGTGATTAAAATTAATTTTATATTTTTTTACTTACTTTAAATATTAAATTGTCCTTGCTCCTCATCTGCTTTATGGGTTTTTGTATTGACTTTTTATCTTAAAATATTAGTTTTTCTTTCCTAGGTTGGATTTTTTACAAAATGTGTGGTGTAAAATATTGCGGTAAAACTCCAGTTCTGGATAATCTTTAATCCACGATTTAACCGTAGTAAGTAATAGTTTTACGAACATTTTATTTAACTTATGAAATGAACTGTGACAAATGAATATTAGATTAGGCCCAATAGGTATATTAAAAACGAAAAACAGCAAAAAAAGAAATTAATTCGCATTACTAAGTTAAACGAAATGACTTGCAATAAAAACCTTGTTTCCACATGCGCGTGATTCCAACCAATAAAATAACGTACATGGTACACGCTTGATCTTACATCTCATTTATTTAGTCGCACGCATACGGAAACAAGTTTAGAGCTCTGCAGATCTCTGCAGAGTACATGTGTATATAATAGATTTCCAGTCACCTCTTCACCAATTGAATAAAACACAAAAAGATTTCTTCGAGAGTTTGTGTAATTTTATATTTTATTTATAATATGAAAAACAAAAGATTTGAGTAAAAATAATAATTTCGAAGAAATTTTTAAAAACATTTTTC
Source organism: Brachypterus glaber (assembly GCA_958510825.1). Lineage (NCBI taxonomy): Eukaryota > Metazoa > Arthropoda > Insecta > Coleoptera > Kateretidae > Brachypterus > Brachypterus glaber. The sequence continues at coordinate 80,958,648 of OY294045.1, read as the reverse complement.
ACAAGTTATTAAAGTCAAGTGAGCTGTTATTGCGAATAGAAAAGGATTGGCCAGGCAGTTTTTTTTTAACTTGATAAAAGTAATACCCAGTCATCATGTTACAATACTATTAAATAAAATTAGGATTATTTAAAAGTCCAACTAAATCATAATTTTCGGATGTGTTGTTTTTTTTTTAATTTTATTTTACTTAAATAAAAATGTAAGGGGATTTTCATAATATTTATATACTTTTCTTTGTAAATGTAGTAGTTCGATAGTTTATAAAACATTTTTATAAAATTATTATTATTTTGTTGTACCCGGCTATGGATTTTGACGTCTCGACTCGGTAAAATCCGATCTCTAATTATAAGATTTCAATTTGGTAAAATTATAGCTCACAAAATAATCAAGTCGACTGGACTACTAATGCACTTTGTTCATTGAATGTGCTGCGAATTTTTATTAAAATATGTAAATTTTACACAACAATGAGTATATTATCAACGAATTTCAAGATAATGGCATGTTTTGTGTTAAATGCAAATTGAATATTAAATATAATTTTATATTCAGACATATCTAGTAATAAATTTTCTTACAAGAATAAAATGAAAATAATTATAAAATATAGTGGAGATATTAAATGGATTGTAATACGCATTACGATTAGGTATACGCCTACTATGCACACAGAAAAAAAAATGATTTCATTTAAATTAATTTAATTTTACTTAAGATTATATCTGTGGCCAATGTAAAAAATTTTGAACGAATACACTAAGTCAAACATTGGCCGTTTAGCCGTTTAACAGAAATGTTTATTGAAAACACATATCGCACTGTAAATGAAAATATGGTAATTTCACAGCAAATAAAGTAGGTCATATGTGCAAAGAAAGTGGTAAATTTAAATCAGTACTATAAATTCACTGTTATCTGTAAAAATGTGAATTTTTACTTGTGATTTCACAGTAATTTAAGCAGTTAATTTAATGAGTATTTATGGGAGGCATAGCGTAGTGGCTAGCGCGTATGTATAGCAAGTTTACTATCATGAGTTCGATTCTCACTGGCGCCGATTTGCCTTTTTCAGTTAATTAATAATTGAAATTTGGCGAAGGCGATAAGTGAAACGGACAATCCCTAGAAACTGGTTCGAAAGTCAGTATAAGCCGGTGGTTCCCTCTACTACTAGCCCACACAAGTCCTGGACTTAGGGGATCCTTAATTAAGTAGAATAGTACGAGGTTAAACAAAAAAAAAAAAAATTTCAAGTAGTATTATTTATTGTAATTTTCGGGACTGTCTGTAAAAGTGCCGGCTTTTTGGACAACATTCATGAATTTTAATGCAAAATTATTGTACCGCACTGTAAATGAACATATGGTAATTTCACAGCAAATAAAGTAGGTCATATGTTACAAGCAAAGAAAGTGGTAAATTTAAGTCAGTACTGTAAATTCACTGTTATCTGTAAAAATGTGAATTTTTACTTGTGATTTCACAATAATTTAAGCAGTTAATTTAATGAGTATTTCAAGTAGTATTACGGGCTCTTGTAATTTTCGGGACTGTCTGTAAAAGTGCCGGCTTTTTAGACAACATTCATGAATTTTAATGCAAAATTATTGTACCGCACTGTAAATGAACATATGGTAATTTCACAGCAAATAAAGTAGGTCATATGTTACAAGCAAAGAAAGTGGTAAATTTAAATCAGTACTGTAAATTCACTGTTATCTGTAAAAATGTGAATTTTTATTTTGGTAATTTTACTACTATCTTTTGTAGAATGTAAGCTATAATTATGGTTTGGACTTTTTCAACCAATAATATAAAAGTGCTGGGTTTTTGGACCACATGCATGAATTTTAAAAAAGTATTGTACCGACAGAAAACGAGCTGAGATTTTACTAAACCGAGTAATATTGAGGTTAATTTTAATAAATATTGTAAATTCACATTCTGACATGGTGAATTTGCTTTAATTATTACAGTTAATACTACTGAAAGACTGACGGACAAATTTACAGTGTGACAGGATAAGAGCTGAGATTTTACTAAACCGAGTAATATTTAGGTTAATTTTAATAAATATTGTAAATTCACATTCTGACATGGCGAATTTTCTTTAATTATTACAGTTAATACTACTGAAAGATTGACGGACAAAGAGCTTAGCAGGATAAGACGGTTAAAAGTACCCCCGCTCCAAATAAACTAAATTTATGCACATTAGATGCCCTTCATGTAAAGAAACAACTTTCCAAAATTTTAGCCCCCCTATTTGACCGATCGATTTGAAACTCGGGTGATGTAATATGGGTACTTAGGTCAACTTATAAAAAAATATAAACTTTCTGACCCCTTGACCTAATACCTAATGTTTCCATAACTAATTTTTCAACTTTTTTTTTAATTTTTTTTAATGAATTTTTATTTTTATGTTATCTAAGTTATAAACAACCCTTTTTTAATAGTATAAGTTTAAAACGCACAAAAAAATAGTATTTTTTTTTACTATATTTCCTTCCTTTTAACTCACTTAGCTACTGCTACTCACACGAGTAACTCTTTGCAGTGCCAACTGAGCTGAAATATATTTTTTCTACGACTGCTTTAGAATGTAAGCAAATACACACACTTTTCAAACACAGAATGAATCCATTCTAGCTCTAGATATGGTATGAGTATTCCGTATCAAGTGTTAGAATGAGAACATGTAGTGCCATCTCTTGTTTATAAAAGTAAAGAAAACTGTAGCAAAATTAGCAAAAATATATATATTTTACCATCAAATATAGAATAATTTAATGGAATTTAAAATTTTGCGTTAATATTACATAAAGTTTATTAGTTTTTCTTAATATTTGACCAGTTTTTTATCAATTTAGTTAAAACAATTAAAACTGCTCCATCTATTGTTAAATATTTAAACCTGATATCTGTCACAACAATCTTACACAACCTTCAATTTTTGCATTATAATTTGTAAATATGTGTTAAAATTAAATAAAAATCTTTTTTAAGTACTGATTTGATAAAATTATTAAATAACATAAGTTGCTTTATTTAAAAATATGTGTTTTGTTGCATTTACAAAGTCGAGTCACAAAAAACATTGTTTTTAACCTTGTCCACAGTTTAAAGCCATACAGTGTTTCATATTTGCAGTCGAAGAAAAAGTATAGTCTACAACACGTATGGAATATTATTTCCGCGCTCGCGGGACCGTCATACTCGCCTGCCGGCTCGTATGACAAACTTTCCGCTCGCGCGGAATATCGTCTATTCCATACTAGTTATAGAATATATTATATTAGCCGATGTAACACATGTCGATACACCGACACTGCACGAATAAAGCCAATGTAACACATGTTTATACACCGACCCCTCGGGAATATAGCCGATGTATCAGCATATGATACATGCGCAGCGAAAGTGTTAACAGTTTTTTGTCGCTTTTTTTATGATTTTTATTACTTCACTATAATTTTTCTAGCGGACAAATAGTACGTATTTAATATTCACTAAGTAAACATAAATATGTTTGAAAAATGTGTTAAGTGCAGAAAGTGGCTCCGAAAATTAAAAGGGCAGTACAAAATTATTACGGAAGAATATGCGTTGGAATATTTTTCAAGCATATTGGGAAAAAGATTGGAGGTAAATAGTGTTTTGTGTAATGTTTGCCGCATTGATTTAAATAAAAAAAATAGTTGCTGGAAATTAAAAACTAGTTGAATTAACTGCTAATTTTTTAGTTTGGGTAATTTTTTTTTCGGTTCCTGCAACTAAAAAAAAACTGCAAATGGTGACAACTAATAAATGTAGCCATTGAAAAGTAACTTTTGTAATTTTTCCCCTTCTCAAAAACATTTTAGAGTAGATGTTATTTTTATGTATTATATCAAGGGTTTCATAACATAGGGGCGTATGTGACATTGTTTTTGATATTTGATATTTTGATTGTTTTAGGTTTGTTTTGATAAATCAAACCTAAAAGCATACTAGCATCAAAACCTCAAAATAAAAAAAATGTCACATACGCCCCTATATTATAAAGCCCTTGATATAATTAATTAATTTTTTGTTAAATGCTGTCTAATTATTATTATTATTAATAAGACTTGTGCACTATGTTTAAAACAAGTTAGAGATAAAAATTAGAATAAAATCTTGATTTGCCCTATTATGTCATGAGTATAGTTTTAAATTATTTTGACCCTGTTCCACCACTTAAAAAAAAAATAAGTTTTTTACATATTTTAGTTTAATTATAAATACATAACATATAAAAAAATGGCGATAGTGTTCAGCCAAAAAGTTGGCTTTTTGGCCAATTGGCCAATTGGCCCTTCAAAAATATTTAATTTTTTTTTCATGTGTTAAAATGATCGCAGAAAGTTTATATTTTTTTTATAAGCTGACCTAAGTACCCACATTACATCACCCGAGTTTCAAATCGATCGGTCAAATAGGAGCCGAGATAAAAAATATTACGTCGAAGGGTTAGAAATTTATTGCCGCCCCCTAAGAGGGGGTAGGGGGCTAAAATTTTGGGAAGTTGTTTCTTTAAATGAAGGGCATCTAATGTGCATAAATTTAGTTTATTTGGAGCGGGGGCACTTTTGACCGTCTTATCCTGCTAAGCTCTTTAGAGTGCGGCCCTTGTCGCTTAAAATCTACATTTATCTCACAAGCACTGACATTGTTTTTTCTTTATGTTATATAGATCTGAAAAAATGTAGTTCAGCGGTATGCCTCATAATAAGGAAACATTGGCAGTGACATTGGCCCTTTTAGAACCAAGCCACAGATATATTATTTTAGTCTAAGAGCTGGTGACCATTTTTACTTCATTATTAACTCCCAGCTGTATTTTATATATGTCTTAAAGTACATTCAAATTGAGCTATTTGAAGGTCCTGGATCGGTTTTTTTTGGATGCTAGAAGCCTCGAAAAGGTGGTGAAATGGGGTCCCCAAAAAAAAATTTAATTTACCGAGTCAAACATATTACATTAATTACATTGAGTTTAGTCTATTTTCACAGTTTTACACAATTATTTAGTAATTAACTATCACATAACGTAAGGGCACTTTTTAAAGACTGTTCTTACCCCTTGGCCACAGAATTGTTGTGTATAACTATAAAAATAGCTTAATCTGAATGTTTTAAATGAAATGTATATGACTCGTCAAGTTAAAAATAGATTTTTTGGTAGCTCATTGCCATAGCTTTTGGAGCTTAATCTAAATGTATTAAATGAAATTTATATGACTCGGAAAGTTAAAAATAGATTTTTTGGTAACTCATTGTCATAGCTTTTGGAGCTTCTAGCACCCAAAGGAACCGGATCCGAAGTCTAGCAATTTGAAAATAGCTTAATCTGAATGTACTTTAAGACATATATAAAATATAGCCCGGAGCAAATAATGAAATAAAAATGGTCACCAGCTCTTCGACTATTTGTATAATTTAAATTTAATTGGCTTGGTTCTAAAAGGGCTAATGTCAATGTCAATAGCAGCGTTTTCACATCAATTCTGATGTAATATTTTGAAAACGCTGCTATTGACAAAGTGACATTGGCCCATTTAGAACCAAGCCACAGAATTATAATATACGAGTTTTATAATATTAAATTATAATATCATTAAAATTGGTAGGTATATTAGGTGTAAAGAAAATAAATAAAAAAAGTAACATTTAATTGGTATCTACAACTTCACGAGTTGTTGGTCAAAGCGAATGGACTAATGAGTTAAAATTCTCTCTCTAAAACGGAACTTTTTAGCTTCCCAAACCCTTAAATGGCTGGCTACACGTAAAAAATATTTTTAAAAAAACTTAATTTATACTTGACCATAATACTAGTTATTAAGATAGCATATTATAATATTTATTATTAGCTGGCTCTCCGTGAAGCCCCTTCTTCTTACGGATTATTTAAAAAATAAAATTACTTAGAACTCCATTTATTAACATTTTTTAATAATTTTCCCTAATTTTTATTTTTTTACAATGTTTACACCCATACATCCATACAAATAAACAGTATTTTTTAATTTATATTATAGACATTTCAGTTTGTGTAAAAATGGTTTCAAATCTAACACAAAATAAACTGCTCAGTTTAAGAGCTTTCCCATTTTACACCTCCGCGCGTAAAATGGATTTTTATTATTAGATTTACTTTTAGTAACCTTAAAAATACACCAGTTTTCACGAAAACTACCCCCCGCCTCTTGGGGAGTGCAGTTAGAACTTTTTTATTATCAGATTCTCTTTCAGCAACCTTAAAAACCTCAATACACCAATTTTCACAAAAACTACGCCCCACCCCTCAGGGGGTGAAATTAGAAAATTTTTATTAAAACATTCAGTTTTAGCGACCTCAAAAACCCCATAAATAAATTTTCAAGAAAACTACCCCCTGCCTCTCAGGGGGTGAAGTAAGAATTTTTTTATTATCAGTGTTGTGAAGTGGATTTTTTCTAATATATAATATTTTTCTACTAATGTAGTGATGTCGAATTCTATCACTAATTTTGTGATGTGGTATATAATTCGGTTATAGCCGAGCAGTTAATTATAACTTTTATTATAACTTACTCAGTTAGGTTGGCCATATAATCTTCTATCGTACTTTAAGTATACCCGAGCGGAGAATATACTTAACCACTTATCACTTTATTCGGGAGCGGGTATTCTAGGAGACGGCGCTTTGGAAACAGATAAAACGATTTCTTCTTAACTTAAGAATAATATATTAAATAAATGTGAATAAATTCTTCAAGAACATGAAAGATCAATTCTTACTTCTAAGTCCTATTTTTATGCAAAGCCCTTAAATTCTAAATTCCATTATATATTATTTTCCATTAATACTTCTAAATTAAAACATTCTATGTTTGAAATCCCAACTATTCGCAATCACTTTCAAATCCCATTTTATTTTACACATTTTTCTTAGTGTATATTAAAACTGGTTCGTATAAGTCATTTAAATTATTTTACAAAATATTTTTCAAAGTTAATTAATATTCGTCAAAATTTCTATCAGTGTTCAAACTATCAATATTTATAAGTGTCCAAAATTATTTCTATGTCTGAAAATACGAGTCTCAAAATTTTTCTAAGTTTTAAAACTATTTTTAATTCAAGAATAAATCTCAAAATAAATTCTCACAGAAACTATATTTTCACTTTTGAATTTGCCATAGTGACACCCTGAATAAAACTGAATCATTATGAATCTTTTCATGAGTTTATATACCCAATAAGAAGGTCACTAGTTAAATTTATTTGACAATGCTATTAGCGCAAAATATCTACAAAGATACCGCGCATATTTAATTACCCCGACAAAAGAGTTTCAGTCTCATCAATTTGCAAACTAATTGCTATTTCTGACATCTGAAACGATCATTTTAACCATAAATTAAATTTGTATAAATAATTTGGACTACTAGACAACTTTTAAGTTATACCGACAAGAATTACCGAGGAGGGGTCCGATGTAATTTAGGTCAAACCGGACTTTACCGAAGCCGAATCTCGTGAAGCCAGATTGTATCATAGCGCAATATTAAAGAAATATTATTTTAAAATTTTAACTACATATAAAATATTCGGATCATAACATCAGATTCACTTTCAGAAACCTGAAATACCCCAATATACTAATTTTCACGAAAACTACCCCCCGCCCTTTTGGGGGGACTTAGAATTTTTTTATAATCAGATTCACTTTCAGCAACCTCAAAAACCCCAATATACCAATTTTAATGAAAACTACCCCCACCCCTAGGGGGTAAAACTAAAACTAAAACTACCCCCACCCCCTGAGGGGCTCTGAGGGCCCTCAGGGGGTGGATTTAAATAAAGTAACATTTAATTGGTATCTACAACATCACGAGTTGTTCGTCAGAGCTAATAGGCTTATGAATTGAAATTCTCTCTCTAAAACGGAACTTTTTAGCTTCCCAAACTCTTACACGGAAAAAATATTTAAAAAGAACTTAATTATAATAGTTATTAAGATAGCATATTATAATATTTATTATTAGCTGGCTACCCGTGAAGCCCATTCCTCGTACGGATTATTAAAAAAATAAAATTACTTGGAACTCCATTTATTAATATTTTTTAATAATTTTCCCTAATTTTTAGTTTTTTTCCAATGTTTAGTTTTTCGAATTTTTTTCTCAATTTTAAGAGGTCACGTTTCAGATTTTTTCCGATGCCCATACATACATACATACATACAAATAAACAGTTTTTTTATTTTATATTATAGACATTTCAGTTTGTGTAAAAATGGTTTCAAATCTAACACAAAATACATTGCCCAGTAGAAGAGCTTCCCCATTTTACACCTCCGCTCGTAAATGGATTTTTATTATTAGATTTACTTTTAGCAACCTTAAAAATATACCAATTTTCACGAAAACTACCCCCGCCTCTTGTGGTGAAATTATAAAAATTTTATTAAAAGATTTAGTTTTAGCGACCTCAAAAACCCCAATATATAAATTTTCAAGAAAACTACCCCCTGCCTCTCAGGGGGTGAAGTAAGAATTTTTTTATTATCAGATTCACTTTTAGCAACCTGAAATACCCCAATATACCAGTTTTCACGAAAACTACCCCATCCCTCAGAAAAAAATTATTATCAGATTCACATTCGCCAACCCCAAAAACCTCTATATACCAATTATACCAATACCAATAATACCAATAATAATAATAATGGCGGAGGAAGTACAGGAGGTGGGGTGACGAAAACTTGGATTTTTCGCTACCTTACTATCGGAGCTTTTGTAGGGTAAAACCCCTCTATTCACTGGACTACATGGTTAAATGGGCGAAATGCAAAATAAGATGGTATTTAGTATTGTATCTGTGGATTTGACTTTCTATAACACGGATAATTTTACAATTTCATTTATTTAAATAATATTCGTCATGATGTGAGTAACTTCTTATGGGTCAAATTCTCCTTTACTTAGGATCCACTTAATTATGACGGCAGCCTAGGTAGATATTAATTATATCCCATTAACAATAAAATTTACTAAATTTAATTTAGTAAGTAATTGGTAACTGTCTAACCTAATGTACAATTTCTCTTGTTCTTAGCATATAGTTAAATGTTAATATTAATATAAATATAGTTGGGCCAAATTTTTGGGTTAAACTATTAAAGTTTAGGCAAATTTTAATCCAGAAGGATTAAAATTTGCCTACAGAAATAGGGAGCCATAACTATATCTTAATATCCTTAGAAGGTTAAACTGGTACAATTTCAGAAATATAAACTAATTTCATCAAATATTATGGCATACCAAACGTGGGTTATTTTATAATATATCATAGTGGTTTGTGTTTTGATATTTGTATAAAATACATGTAGTAGGTATACAGAGTGCTTTAAAAATAGATCTATAAACACTGGGCGCCGGACTTTACAGCGAAAAACCAACCGCGAAGACGATTAACGCGCAGTCCATTAACGCGATCGCCATTACCGCGACAAGCCATTACCGCACATGTCCTTTACCGCGAAGACCATTACCGCCCAGTTAATTACCGCGAACGGTCTTTACCGCGTATGACTTTTACAGCGAAAATCGTTATACATTATTTTTATTTTATGTAAGGGTATTTCCGTGAGATTGATGGCAGTTTGGGTTGGTTAGTTTTGGTTTTGGTTTGGATTTTTATTGATAAATAGGAACGTTTACTAAATGTACCCATATATCTGTATTTGGACTTTTTATGTGTGTGTTTTTGTTTTTAATTTATATCGACTGATTTGTATAAATCGCACATGAATAATCAGTTTAGTACGAATCGTCATCTCCATCGAAATAATGAAAAGTGATAGGGGCAAAGACCTCGCTGTATATAAACATTTCATACACAGAAAAGAAAAGACTGTTAAAAAAAATGTACGTTCGTAAATTACGACATGCTTTGTTTCAAGGGCGTTTGCATACTTCGGATGGAAATGTTTAAAAGGAAACTAGTAATGGCTACAACCCTGACCCAGCAGCTATATCAGTTAGAACTGTTTGATTGTTTTCTGCAAAATATATATATTTTTTTATTTAATCTTTTTTCTTAAAAAAAAAAAAATAATTATGCGCGGTAATGGTTTTCGTGGTAAAGTCCATGCTGGTGGTTCCCTCTACTACTAGCCCACACAAGTCCTGGACTTAGGGGATGCCTAATTAGGCAGAATAGTACGAGGTTAAACAAACAAACAAACAAGCATATTAAAGGAGATAAATCTAAATCAAAAAACAGAAAAAACCATTAGAGGAGCATAGGTCCCGAAACGAAGGGAGTTACGTCCCTTTAAAATTTTAATAAAAATAATGTTTTTAATTAATAACCCTGATATCCTTTGAGATAGAGCGACGAAGTTTTGCACGTAAACTAACCTTAATAAGTCCCATCTTCTTATGTTATTTTCATGTACTTATTTTAGCCAGGGGCGTGCGAAACGGTGGGGGGGGGGGGGTTTCTTATCAGTTCGCCAAAAATTTTTTCTGTGTAACTTTCTTGTAATATTTTTATTGAAATGATTCATCAGGTGAAAATACATAAAAAAGGTATTTGTAGTATACTGTAGGAGAAACCGTTTTCGAGAAAAAATAATTGGAAGGTGCAATTTCACGTTTGTTTCGATTACTAAAAATTAAATACTAAAATTTTGAAAACCAAAATTTCGATGATGTCGGATGATTCTACATCAAAAACTGGGAAAAAAGTTTCTATACATGTCGGCCGAAAAAGTGGTATTAAAGCTACTATGGCTCTTTAGGTTTGATTTTTGGAAATACCCGTAAATGAGTTTTTGATGTACATTCGCCTAGCATAATTGAAATTTTGGTTTTCAACATTTTAGTATTTAATTTTTAGTCCTTGAAACGTGAAATTGCACCGTCAAATTAATTTTTCTCGAAAACGGTGAATCCTACAGTACACAACAGGATTACCTTTTTTATGTATTTTCACCTGAGAAATCATGTCCAATAATAAAATTACAAAAAAGTTACACAGAAAAAGGTTTTGGGCAAAAAACTTTAAAAAGTCCAAACTCCCCGTTTCGCACGCCCCTGGTTAAAACAAGTATATGAAAATAACATACGAAGATGGGCCTTATTAAGGTTAGTCTACTTGCAAAACCTTCTCTATCTCAAAGGATATCAGAGTTATTAATTAAAAACATTATTTTAATTAAAATTTTAAAGGGTCGTAATTACCGTTAGTAATGCCGGCCATTGTGTCTGAGACTATTATTTTTTTGCATGCTTTTTACGATATTCTGCAATGAGGGATTCGTTTTTTTTTGACCTATGACCATTATTTGAATGATTTAGAGTTGGCAACCCTAGTCTGCGTATTAACATAGAAAATCCTATAAGTAATAGTTTCGCCTATCCTTTACCCCTGCCTTTAAACTTAACCTACAAAATTAAACAAATAAAACAAATAAAACAAATAACCTCCTAAAACTGTAATTACTGAATATTAGTTCACATGCTGACATGAAAATTTTGCCTCTCCTGCCGCAAAGACTTTGCGGCAATAGTTGATTGACAGCAACAATTAACGAGAAAATAGTCATTAGATACAGTCTATTAGTAAAATAGCTTCATCATTAATTATAAAGCAGGTTTATGTTCGCACATATTGTAGGTGTTAGCAGATTAAAATCTACATTAATAAATAAAAACATTAACCCTTAACCGGTGAAGTAAACGTAAAAATATCTATTACATTTTTGAAAGTGGTAAAGAAACAGAAGCGAATATAATATTTAAATCTGTATTTGAATAAAGTAAAATAATAATAATAGTAATAATAATAATAATAATAATAATAACTATACATTCCCCACCTTAAGGCAAATACGTGCCAATAAGCCAGATCTTGTTCTCCTCGATCATAAATCCAAAACAATGTTCCTTATCGAATTTTCGGCTCCAGAAGGACATTGTTTTGAAGGAGGAGAACAAACTGACAAAATATCAGGATCTATTATTTCAGCTCCACAGACTGTATCCAGACCACTCTATAAAACTGGTGGTGCTAATTATTGGATCCCTCGGTGGTACAAACGTTAGCTTCCTCTCTGACTTGAAGACCATACCGGCATGTCGCGATTCTGCTGAAACTTTAGCCGGTCGCATGCAGAAAGCAGTTATTCTTGGGTCCCTTAATCTGTTCAGAGCATATGGAAATCGATCCCAGTAGCCGCTTACTCCATGGACGTGGAGGGCAGATACTGGTCTTTCCCAGCTCGTCGCCTCGTAGGTGTCGGAACGCGAGGTGACCTGACTGGTTTTATTTTAATAATAATAATAGCAATAATAATAATAATAATAAATGAAATGTGTCAAATAATTATGATATTTCATTGGGCAAATTCTTAGTTAGTGGTATTAACGGGGTACACCATCCATAAATATTTTCTTATTAGCATATTTTTCTATAAATCATATCTTAATGTAGTCTAGACTGAAGGCTAGGTTCTTTTAAAAAAATTTTATAAGTTTTCTTTACTGACCACGGATTATGTTCAGGGGCGGGCTTGTCGCATATGCCTTTTAAAGGGTCGGGAGGGCCATGGTCAATGACCATGGGCATCCAAATACCCAAAAGGTATATACATTTGAATTTTACGCCTTTAAAAATATGTGTTGAATAATAGAAATTGAAAAAAAAGGGAAGTTTTTTTTTATAAATTTCAAAATATTGAGAACTAAACGAACCAATTTTAAAAAGTAAATTTATTTATTTATTTATTTAATCACCATTTTAATCAGTATTAAAATAATTAATAATATAAAATTAATTATACATGTAATATATTCTTATATAATAATATAATTTATTTGGCCTTTTAAGGTCATATTGGACTCGGCAGATGGGCATCATCATCATCCTCACATATATATCGTGATTTTACTTTTTTAAAGGGTCTAGCCTTAGTTGACATCTCCGCACTAGTGCGTCTGTAACATCATCAACGTTGAAAATAAACACAGAAACATAGGAATAATTTTGCCGAATTATGAGGGAAATTTTTATAAAGGTCACTAAATCGAAACATTTGACGACTAATTTGTTACACACAACAATGTTGAATATACATATTAACTATAAATATGTAAATATCGGTGTTTTTCGAAGAAAATAAAAATGTAAATATTTAAAACCTCGCGTCAACGATAGAACCGACGCGGCGCCTATGCGAGCACTGGAAATTCGCCGATGACTCGTTATATATTTTCATTTAATTTATCTTCATTCTTTTTCAATTATCCTTAAAATATTATTTGGAATTATTATTAGATAATATAAAAGTGTATACCCGAAAAGGTCGTAGAATTTATTTATGTATTCTGTCGTAAATGCTCTATTTTATAACATGTCACTGTTTTTTATAAGAGAATTTTTCAAAGAATAAATCTTTCTGTCTAAGCCTATAGCACGGACGTTGATATTATTGGACAGGTTTTTTTTTATTCTAAGCTTCCGGAAGTAAAAAAATTATTTAATAAAATAACATTTATTCCTAGATTGCTTATAATGTTATACTGTAAAGAATTTTTCAAAGAATAATTCTTTCTGTCTAAGCCTATAGCACGGACGCACTATGGAACGAACCGGGCCATAGGTTGGACATCGGGTAAAAAACAAAAATTCAAAAATAGGGGTTTAAATTTGGTTTTATTATATTTAATCATATTATACATCGAGTGCAGGCAAAATTTTCATGTATAATTAAGGTTAGCCAGAAAAATTAGCGCTTATATAGATGTCTAAATTATGCCTACGAAAATTTGTAGCCTTTTTTTTTTCTTATCATACAATATAATATTTTCCTATTAATTGCGTAATAATAACAACATTAAAGTGTATTATATAAAAAATAAAATATTATGTACATCTCCTATTTTTTGTTTTATCGATTTTTTTTTTTATTTTCCGACATTTAAATGTTTTTCGTTAAAGTCCCGTAAAGTCCCGCACATTTGTTATTACTACAATATAGTGGACTAAGTAAGGAAAAAAATGATGTAGAGATCAGACCCCAGAAGACCCCAGAACCCCTTTAATTTAAATTTTTGTGTTAAAAAACAACTAAAAAAAAATTACTTTTTACATAGACTTTTACAGATATTCTTTGTGGTGGATAAATTTATTGGGAAATTACGTTATTATACTATTCACAGCCCGTAAGCGTCTGTTCATCCGCCCGTCTGTCCGTGCCATGTCACTTTTTTGTGGACAAGATAACTCAAGAACGAATAATCCGATCGACTCAAAATTTTCAGGAAAAATCAAGTTCTATCAGGGGATGATCCCTATTGTTTTTTTTAATAATCCCCCCGATTTTTTTTTATTTTTTTTTTCGAAAAAATGCTTTTTTTGAAAACATAATTTTTTTTTAATTTTTTTTTCGAAATTTTTCGACAATTTTTTCATACTCAATACTTGGCTAAATGTTTTACTTTTTCTCGAAAAAGCCAAATTTATTAGCTAAAATTATAATTTTACAAGTTACACACATTTTGCAGATTTTTTCCAAACCGTATTAAATACATAGCTAAATATCTTTTTTGTACACTAAATGGTAATTAACCATATAAAAGAAAAATAAATTTAATTTTTTTTAAGTTTTCCAGATTTTCCAGATTTCCAGATTTTTTCCCAAAAACGAAACCTAGTTAAAATGCTTTGTCGTACCTAAAAATGGCTGCATACCAAATTTTATCAAAATCCCAGTTATCGTTTTCAAGAAAAGTATGATGTCCGGCTTACGGCCCGGTTCGTCCCATAGTGGGACGTTGATATTATTGCACAGGTTTTTTTTTATTCTAAGCTTACGGAAGTAAGAAAATTATTAAATAAAATAAAATTTATTCCCAGATTGCTTATAATGTTATACTGTACACTGTACACTCGCCGTATATACTGCAGTATATACTACAGTATATACGCTGCAAAAAATAAAAAAAATAGAGAATTTCTGCAAAGTTGTACCTGTGAAATTTTGTTGTGAGGGATCATTGGGCTTAGGTTTAGGGGCTGTCCATATATTACGTAACGAGTCTAGGGGGGGGTCAGAGAAATTGGTACAGTTTGTGACTGGGGGAGGGGGGGTCTAGGTAAACGTTACGTAACGGAATTTAATAAATTTAATGTTTATTTCCTAAGCTTGGCAGATGTATTTTTATTTCAACATAAATTACTATTTAGTGGCCCATAATTCCCTTTTTCACACAAAAATTGACGAAACTATGCATATTTAAATAATATTGTAATCAGTAAAAAAACTGGACATTGATATTCAAAAAAAATCTTACGGCCCTGTTCTTGCGTGATTATGCCGATGAATCATCGGCGATGATACATTTTCGCGCGGAATATTTTGTGTACCTGTGCATAAACAATATACGTGTTATATGTGACACTCAGTGTAAAAAGAGGTACCTAGTATTTTTTCCCTGTGTGATATTGATTATGAATATTTTTTTAAAGTTTGGACTTTTTATTTTAGATTCATGTGTGTTTTGTCGAGAAAAACGAATCAATAGTGAGAATACAGTTAAATTTATTGCGAAACAAAATTTTTATATTGTTACGCGATACACAGGGGGGGGGGGTGTTGGTAAATGTGACAGTTTGGACTTTTGGACAGTTTTTTACACAGGGGGGAGGGGGGGGTCAATTTTTTTGAAAAATTGCGTTACGTAATATATGGACAGCCCCTTAGCCCTTAGGTAAAAGAATTTGTTATCGTGATGAATACTGATATGATATGATCGATTTTGGATTTTTTTTTTAGTTTTTGAATACGAGTTGTTACAGTAATAATGATGTATTGTTTTACTGTAACAACTTTTATTCGATAACTAAAGTTGCGAGAGATTTCAAATAGACAAAATCGATCAGTATTTACTACACTGTAAAATATACTGCCCAGTAAAAGAGCTTTTTCAATTTTCACCTCCGCGCGTGAAATGTATTTTTTATCATCAGATTCACTCTCAGCAACCTTAAAAACCCCAATATAAAATTTTTACCATTTTAGACAGTTTTTTAGTATAGAAAAAAAATGAGCCTATGAAGTGCCTTTTTTATGACAGATTCGTGTTCAGAATCCCAAAATACATAAGAATAGGTGGGTCTCAATCCCAGCACAGACAACTTTTTTTTTGTAGACCTGTGTAATGGATTCGATTTTAGTGACCTCGAAAACCCCTATAGTCTGACACACGGTAAGTCAGCTACGGTGAAAGGGGGAGGTATACACGGAGCGACCAGCGTGGTCTCAACTTTACAAATAAAGCGTCATAAGGCAGGATGCCTGCAAGACAAGGCACATTTTTTTGTGCATTCTTTCGATAGCTTTAAAACCGTGTGTAAAACAATAATACCATTTTTTATTAACATCCATTTGGATCTTAATCTTTAATTCATTACATTTTGCCACCATATTGGGTCCGCATTTTAAATGTTCAACAAGTCGTGAATATGTAATGCTACGAATTCTATTACATATTATTCACAGTTTGTTTTTGTTTGTTTTGTTTGTTTGTTTTTAACCTCGTACTATTCTACTTAATTAAGCATCCAGGACTTGTGTGGGCTAGTAGTAGAGGGAACCACCGGCTTTAATTGACTTTCGAACCAATATATCTAGGGAGTACGCCTTCGCCAAATTTCAATTATTAATTAACTGAAAAAGGCAATCGGCGCCAGTGAGGTTTGAACTCACGATCATTAGATCAGTGTCAGGCTATATCGATGGCATTGACCGCTGAGCTAAATCTCCCAGTAAATGGTATATTGAATATTCCCAAATATTTTCAAAAAAAAATTAAAAAAAATTACATTTTTCAAAAGATCTTTTTTTTAAAAAGAAAACTAAAAAAAAATCGCTTAAAAAAAATTTTCGAAAAAAAAATTTTCAATCTTTTTTTATTTTTTTTTTGCGAAAAATTTGAAATTTTTTTTATTCAAAAACATTAAAACAAAAAATTTTTTTCGAAAAAAAATTGAAAAAATAAATTCAAAATTTTCATTTTTTTTAAATTATCTTTTCTCGAAAAACGAAAAAAAATTGTAAAAATTTTTTTAAAATGTTTTTTTTTTTTTAAGTTTAATCCACCATATTTTTTTTTTTGTTTTTGGCGGGATTACTGTGAAAAACAATAGGGATTTTCCCCTCACAGAACTTGATCTTTCTTGAAAATTTGAATTGGATTATTCGTTCTTGAGTTATCATGTCTACAAAAAACGTAACAGACGGACAGACGACAGACGGACAGACGGACAGACGGACAGACGGACATACGGACAGACGGACAGACGGACAGACCGACAGACCGACAGACCGACAGACGGACAGACGGACAGACGGACAGACGGACAGACGGACAGACGGACAGACGGACAGACGGACAGACGGACAGACGGACAGACGGACAGACGGACAGACGGACAGACGCACAGACGGACAGACGGACAGACGGACAGACGGACAGACGGACAGACGGACAGACGGACAGACGGACAGACGAACAGACGGACAGATGGACAGACGGACAGACGGACAGACGGACAGACGGACAGACGGACAGACGGACAGACGGACAGACGGACAGACGGACAGACGGACAGATGGACAGACGGACAGACGGATATTTTAAAAGTTTCTTATTTTTTCATGAAACACATTTGTATCCAAGAATTTTTTGTCGAAATTACAGTATAATATTATTCTAGCGCAGGCGCTGTGAATAATATAATAATGGATTCGGTTTCATCAAACTCAAAAACGCCTACCTAGATACCAATTTTTAAAAAGCGAATTTTTGCCGCGGAAAAGCCTTCTCTGGTCTATAGGTAGTGCGGTAAATTAAAATTGTCACTACGGGTATCAAGATCATTTAACAAAATGCAATTCGCAATATTGAAAAAGCTTGTGCGGAGCAGACTATGCGCTAAATAAGTTAAATTTGCCGTTTCATTATAAAGAAGCATTATTTATACTGAAAAAATAAACAGCAATTAAATTTACTTCCGCTTGGTCAGAATATTAATTTACCGCTCATTCAATTTCGGTTCCCCTAACCCCTGCAGGGGTCAGGAGGGTCCTGTTTAATTTAACTAATTAATTTACACTTTTACATTAAATAATTATAATTAATGAATATAATCAAGCTTTATCCTCATATGACTAAAAGCTTCTATAATTTAGCTTTTGTATTAAACTAGGAGAAAGCGGGGAAAATAGTCTAGGGGGTAAATCCGCGCATGTAATCATCTATAACGTTTAGACAGTTTGTACTAGCGGTAAAAATACTGCTGCCAACAAAATAATACTTTTTCCTATAGGCTTACGTTCATTAAAATCAAAAACAAAAAAATTAAACCCCCTTACCCCAACCCGATTTTTAAGAAAAACAATCCCAGCCTAGAACTTTGGATAATCAACCTGTGGTCCAAATTTGAAGTCTTTAACCCGAAGCGTTCTTGAGTTATCGTGGTCACAAATTTTCCGGACACACAGACCGACAGACCGAAAGACCGACAGACCGACCGACCGACCGACCCACCGATCGATAGACAGAATTTTTTTTTCGACGGAAATCATATTTTTTGGATATAAAACGTCCAGAAACGTAAAAAAAGCAATAAACATTTTTCGAAATTTTTTTACTAAAGTAAGACTTTCCTTGGGAAAAGTAAAATATAGGAAGATTACTATGTAATATTTATTTTTTCCAGTTATACACATTGCCTTGTTGTTAAGTTAACTTTGTTGTTTCTTTGACCTTTTCTTTATTTGTTGTACTTTGCCAAGATCTTGTATTCAAATTACACTAACTTTACGTAAAAAATGCTCTACCTTATGCCCCCTAAAGGGTTATACAAGAAACTAAGTGTTTTCTTGACTCTCAAACTTAAAGCAAATAACGGTGAACCATGTATACTAGTTATATCGCTATATTTATTGTTACTTATAAACATAAACTCTGTAATATAGTACACTAATAGGATAGTTTCTTGACGACAAAGACCGTTAAAATTAGTTCTACAGTGATATCTCTTTCTAACAGTTTTTAACAGTTTAGCCAACGTAAGAAAGACAAAGTAATCAGAGTAGCCAATATAAGCAATAAAAACTATTTATATTTACCTTATTTATTTTTACCCTAATTTTAACTTTATATTATGCAGTTTAACATATTAGGTAATAATATGTATTCAGTACTAAAATTGTTTCAGATTACTGGCAAACTTTTTATTAAAAAAAAAAACATCTGTTCACAAAAGCTAGAACTTTTGTTTTGTATTCGTTTTTAATAGTGTGACATCTGTTACCTGGAAGGTGAACTTTTAGCATTGAATTTTACCTAGAACAGTTTGGGGAAGTTTTTAATAATGGACTCGCTCGGGAAAGTATCCCATTAGTGTTCTTCGTGTAAGTACATACAATTAATTTTATTAATAATTATTTAAATAAATGGCCTAAAAAGCTTAAAAAATCTCCTTTCATACCTTGAATAAACCAAGCTTTTCAAGTGTGCTACATTCCCCGACTTACTCCAGTTTTGCATTAGGTGGTATCGGTATGTTACAATTAGTGTACCCACATTACACATTACTCTGACATTTCGCTTATTATACTATTCAAAGCGCGTATCACTTAGGCAACAATTACAGTAAATACCATATTACAGGGGTGCAAGGCATATTGATTTTTATGTTAAAACTCTAAAACTTTTTAAATCTGTTTGTTATTTATGCGTAAATAAAAAAGTAGTGCTTATTTAAATAAAAACCATATTTGTATGTAAATTATTTTTTTATAAGGGTATAAGTCACTAAAAAATATTTCCCATAAGGAACTATTTTTATTTTTATTATATATTAGTATGGACTGAATACGTATAATGCGAATCCGCGGACAAGGTAAAAGAAAACGCGTTAATGTGTTTATTCCGAGATAAAGCGGATGAAATCTCTTTTAACTTTCTCTGACAAATCTTAATCCTTGTCGTAATATCCCCATGTGCAGCAGTGGGCACCATTTAATGGTGTTTCAAAGACTAAATGGCATTCGTGATAAAAGGGTAGCTACTCCTCTTCATCGCCCCTACACTGAAAGAAATTACATTGAAAAGGTGTAAAAAAATACACTATAAATGTGTAAATTTTACACCTTTATATAAATGTACATCAACATTGATGTGACACTACACAGGTGAGGTGATTTTAACCTAGAGTGTGTATTTTTATATCCATACCTTCTGCAGCAATACACTCCGAGCTCAAGAAAGAGTATTTTTATAAACATACCTTTAGCAACAATACACCCGAAGTGTAAAAATCACACTTCTGATGTACAAGCCAGCCAATCGCGGGCGATAAGCTAGTCACGTGACTCGAGAAGCCAGAATTCCTGCTTCATCGAGTCTGGTGGCTGTCGACCATTATAATTGTTTACGTTTGTAAGAGCGTACGTATAATTTTGTGGGTGCTAGATTTTTCAAAGAAATAATTGGTAAGTGTTGATTAAAAGTAAATATTTAAAAAGTGTGATTAATACAATATCCTTAAAACATACGTTTTATAATATTTTACTTATTTAGGCGGTAACACTGGCCTGCAAATTTAGAGTTGTTAAGACTTGTGTATGTTTTCTGTTTCTATTTTATATTGGTACTTTTTGTAGCGCTGATTACAAGTATACGTTTTATTTTTCTGTTGCGTAGTTTTTCCATAAAACATTATTCATAAATAGAAAAATAACAAAATGGTTATTCTATTTTTTTTTTAATAAATTGAAGGGTTTTAGGTAAAAAGTATATTTACGAGTTGGTGTAAACTTTACACACTGGATGTAAAAATATAATACACACCGCATTTATATTAACGCTTCGAGTGTAAATTTACCTCAGCAGCAGCTGCAAGTAAATTACCCAATGGGTAATACCCATGCACGTGGATGTAAAAATTTATCTCAGTGTACGACGTTTTTTTCGATTTAATTTTTGCCTCGTTTCATGTTATCCCAACTTGTTTGATCGTTTTTTTCCACGTGTTTGTTGGTCTTCCTACTTTTCTTTTTCCTGGGACTTTGTAGCTCAGTGATTATATAACTATGTACTTCTCTTGTTTTCTTGCTATGTGTCCACTTCATTTTAATTTAATTCTCTTAATACATAGGCCCACAAAAAAAAGTTGTCTGTGCTGGGGTTTCTGATGTATTTTGGGATGCTGAATACAAATCTTTCATAAAAAGGCACTTCATGGGCTCATTTTTTGCCATACTGAAAAAACTGTTTAAAATGGTAATAATCATATATTATTTTAGTGTAGCAAAAAAATAAGCCCATGAAATGCCTTTTTAATGAGAGATTTGTGTTCAGTATCCCAAAATACCAGCACAGAGAACTTTTTTGGTGAGCCTTATAATTTGGAATGGGGGGCAAGCCTATTCGGCTATACAACTATCAACAAAAAGTTTTTGTTAAATTCCCAAAAAGTTCCAGTCTTTTTTCAAAGGGGGGTTAATATGAAACATATTGAGTGGCATCACCATGTTCAATGCAACATTTAGCGCCACAGGCAATTTTTTTTTGAATACTAAGGTATCGTATTTTTTAGAATTTCATATGCAATTATTTTGTAAAATCTATTAATTAATGGGAGATTTAGCTCAGCGGTCAATGGCATCGAAACTAATCGATCTAATGATCGTGAGTTCAAACCTCACTGGCGCAGATTGCCTTTTTCAGTTAATTAATAATTAAAATTTGGCGAAGGCGTACTCCCTAGATATATTGGTTCGAAAGTCAATTAAAGCCGGTGGTTCCCTCTACTACTAGCCCACACAAGTCCTGGACTTAGGGGATGCTTAATTAAGTAGAATAGTACGAGGTTAAAAAACAAACAAACAAACAAACAAATATCTTACTATCAGACAATTCGTATGAACTTAAGCGCCGCAGGTGATTTTTTTTAATTTTCAAGTTTTACCTATTTTCCTAGCATTAACAATTTAAAAATAATTTTTTTTTATAAAACTTTAAATAGCTAGATGAAACCTCTAAAAGATAACACATTATCTTCAGCGCCGCAGGCCAAAATCTTTAGAAGTATTCAGGTTCCGTATTTCTAAGATACAGGTATGCAATTTATTAATTAAAATTGTTGTATCACCTGTTTGTTAACAAGTTTAGTGTCACAGGCGAAATTTTTTAGGATCTTTAATGACACGCGTTTCCTAAATACCTTAAGGTGTTTATAAAACGCGTGTCACTAAAAATCCTAAGTAGAATTAATTTTTTTTTTATAACATTTTAATTAAAATTTATGGCTGACACTCAGACTCGGCCTGGTAATAATATTATTATTCCGCAGGCAAATACTTTTTCAAAGCAAATTATAATTATTTTTAAAATATTTTAAATCTAAGTTTCTTATGTTTATGCGTTTCTGGACCACTTCTAGCGCCGAAGATTGTTAAAAACAAAACAAAATAATATATATCTGAAAAGCCAGAGGGGGGGGTGACGGCCTCCCCTGCCCGCGCAGGATTGCGGATATACAAACTTTTGAGCCACTTGATCTGAATTATACGTAACTGTTTTTAGTAATCATGTATATGTGTAGGGGAAGTCAGGGTTAACTGGGCCACAGGGTTAACTGGTCCACCTGGATTTTATCAACTTTTTTTATTAGTATTGGCGCCTTAGGGCAAATTCTAGTGATATTTAGTTAGTAGTATTGTTTAAAGTATTATGACGGACCGTGTTGTCCACGTGTAAGTTGTAGTAAAGAAAGTTTTCGATGAAAAGTGGATATTTACCTTAACTTTTATTTTTTAATTAATACTTTTTTATTAATAGGAGGATCTAGACTAATATTTTACCTAATATACTGAGTATTTTATTAATTATTCTGCATAATTTCAGCCTTCTAATATCTTATTAAGTAATAAAATTTTATAATTTTATTCAGTGGTGTCACTCAGGGTTAACTGGTTCGGGGTTAACTGGACGACTTATGTCAATATTAATTAGTTCGGGGTTAACTGGGCTATGTCCAGTTAACCCCGGACCAGTTAACCCTCAGATATATCTAATATTTAACATATTATGTATGTCTATTTTTATGTTAGAATAAAATTTAATTTCAAATCATTTTTATTCACAATAATTACAATACAATACATTTTTGTTAGTGGTCCAGTTAACCCTGCCCTATGGGGTTAATTGGTCCAGCAGGGTTAACTGGTTTATCGTTAATAACTTTTTTTATATAAATAATATTTGTCTGAAGTATTAATATGTTCTAACTATAGTTATAATCTACATTTTGCTATAGAAAATATTTGAAAATTGTTTATAGGTTTTTCGAAAACTCGATATGAAAAAAAGCGGCTCAGTTAACCCCGACTACCCCTATACTTGTAAACATATAGTCTGATTTACTCAATCCTGATTTGTAAATTTTATTTCTTTATTAAATTTTAACTGTTTTGTTCATATTTTAGGTATATTGCCGATAAATTGTCTATATCGTATACCCTAGCGAATCCGATTACACCAAATACACTGAAATCACATAGTGCAAATGTGAAAAAATTACACGGTATTTACACTGCAGTACCAAGGTGGGTTACAGTGCGTTACACCGTGTTTATACCGAATTCCCACTTTAAATTTGAACAGCAGGTGTTACACCGTATCACACGGAATCCCACCGTAAACTTAAAAGAGCGGGTGTCTACACTGAAATTCCGCTGTCTCCGCTGTATCAAAAACACGAGTGCTGTTCATACGGGGTCAATCGAGTATTGACATGTCAGAGTAATACAAGTGTAAAGCACAGTAAAAATTTTTTCTACGACTGCTTTAGAATGTAAGCAAATACACACATTTTTCAAACACAGAATGAATCCATTCTAGCTCTAGATACGGTATGAATATTCCGTATCAAGTGTTAGAATGAGCACATGTAGTGTCATCTCTGGTTTATAAAAGTAAAGAAAACTGTAGCAAAATTATCAAAAATATATATATTTTACCATGAAATATTGAATAATTTAATGCAATTTAAAGTTTTGTGTTTTGGACTTAATATTTGACCAGTTTTTTATCAATTTAGTTCAAAAAATTAAAACTGCTCCATCTATTGTTAAATATTTAAACCTGATATATGTCACAGCAATCTGATATAACCTTCAATTTTTGCATTATAATTTGTAAATATGTTCTAAAATTAAATAAAAATTTTTTTTAAGTACTGATTTGATAAAATTATTAAATAACATTAATTGCTTTATTTAAAAATATGTGTTTTGTTGCATTTACAATGCCGAGTCACAAAAAACATTGTTTTTAACCTTGTCCGTAGTATATAGCCATACAGCGTTTTATATTTGCAGTCGAAGAAAAAGTATAGTCTACAACACGTATGGAATAGTCATTCCGCGCTCGCGAGACCGCTCAGAATATTGTCTATTCCATACTAGTTATAGAATACAACCTGTTAATCTAGCGTTTTTTCGGCGAAAACTGGGTGTAATCGGCATTACACCGAGTTTACACCGTTACACACCGTGTAGTCAGATCCGCTAGGATATCCTTGCAGGGGTAGATATAATATCGTTTGACCCACCCTAAGTTACAAATTTATTCCAGATGCACAATAAAAATGTTGTAAATAAAGGTTTACGACAGATACTTCACAACAAAAATTTGGAAAATAGATAAATAAAAAGTTTTGACTACACACACTAAAGTTGTAACTTTTAAAAAGTAATTTCAATAAATTTAACTCCTTTTAGTTATATCATATGTATAAATAATCCGTTTTTATTCTGTTGACTGGTCAAAGGAAACTTTAAAATAACACTGGTCGACAAATCTGAAGATTTCTCTAACTGAGATTCCAGATATAGGTTTATACTAATTTTGGGTCGCTGAATCCAAATCCGAAGGCCGTTTGTCTCCATCACCCTCAGATTTTTTTATATCATAAAAAAAGTTAAAATTAGGGAAATCGATTTTGTGTAATTACAAGAAAATGTTTTGACTTATCACATTAAAATTAAGTACGGTTAATAGTGGTTATATAAGTTATTTATTCCCCTACTTACCCAAAAATACAATTGTGTGTATGTCAGAGGCGTGCGTTCTAAAGTGTTTCTGTAATATATTTCTCCAACAAAATTTATGTTTAAGAATTTTACAATTTCGATAAAAAATTATTATTTATTGATTAATTTTACGTAAAAAACATATTGGACCTTTTGATCAAAGGTCAATAGTTTTCGAGAAAAATAGGTTTAAACATATCTCTGCAAGTTCCACTAAGAAAAAAACTGCTGCCAACAAGATAATACTTTTTCCTATAGGTCTAGGTTTATTAAAATAAAAATAAAAATAAAAATAAATAAATAAATAAAAAAAAAAAATTTTTTTCGAAAAAAGTATCTTTTCGTTTTAACGAAAAATAAATTGAAAAAAAAAATAAAAAAAGTTTTAAAACCATTTTACCCCCTTACCCCACCCCGATTTTTACCAAAAAAAAATATCCTAGCCGCACAAAAAAAGGTCAATAGTTTTTTTTTCCTATGTATTTTGAGGCGCTGAATTCGAATTAGAGGTCAAAATAGCACATCACCTGGAAAACTAATTGGATAAGGTGCTATTTTGACTTCAAATTCGGATTCAGCGCCTCAAAATACATAGGAAAAAAAACTATTGACCTTTTCTTGTGTGGCTAGGATATTTTTTTTATAAAAATTGGGGTGGAGTAAGGGGGTAAAATGGGGTTAAAACTTTTTTTATTTTTTTTCAATTTAGTTTTTGTTAAAACGAAAAAAGAGACTTTTTTCGGAAAAAAATAATTTAATTTTTTTTTTAATTTATTTATTTATTTTTATTTTTATTTTTATTTTAATAAACCTAGACGTATAGGAGAAAAGTATTATCTTGTTGGCAGCAGTTTTTTCTTAGTGGAACTTTATCAAAAGGTCCAATATGTTTTTTACGTAAAATTAATCAATAAATAATAATTTTTTATCGAAATTGTAAAATTCTTAAACATAAATTTTGTTGGAGAAATACATTACAGAAACACTTTAGAACGCACGCCCCTGACATACACACAATTGTATTTTTGGGTAAGTAGGGGAATAAATAACTTATATTACCACTATTAACCGTACTTAATTTTAATGTGATAAGTCAAAGCATTTTCTTGTAATTACACAAAATCGATTTTCCTAATTTTAACTTTTTTTATGATATAAAAAAATCTGAGGGTGATGGAGACAAACGGCCTTCGGATTTGGATTCAGCGACCCAAAATTAGTATAAACCTATTTCTGGAATCTCAGTTAGAGAAATCTTCAGATTTGTCGACCAGTGTAATTTGTATACAAGTATTTTTAAATTGAATTTAACTTTTAGATGTTATCTTTAAATATTTTCTGTTCTATATTTTAAACTACATGTTTCAAAAATATCAAGAAAGCTTGGAATAACTTTTAAGAAAACAAAATATCTTATTGGTAATAAAATAAGTAATTTTACCTCTACATTTTCTCATTTATTCATTTATTTTTTCATTTCTTGTAATTAAGGGTTTTACCGAAGGGGAAACCACCACAAAAATTCATCAAATTACCGCAAGCGTAACTGCGCTTAATCGGGAAATTTCCCTCAGTTTTTATAATTATCACCCATAATTATTTTTTATATTTTCTCGCTGCGTTTTTAAGAAAAAACGATTTTCATTTGTATTGACAAAAAAATATGAGATTCCAAAAATATTTATCATAGATATCAGATTTTACGTCAAAAAGCGAGAAAAAAGTGTATATGAACGTTTAGGTTAAATGGATTTTTAGGGGAGCTAGAGCTAGGGGAATTTTTAGAAAATTATTCACTTCATAACTCAGGAACGGTTTAACTTATGCAACATAAGCATTATTATTTTATGACATTACAAAAAATTAAATAGGTACCCGTTATCTACGGTCCTGCTCAAAAAGTTAATTTTAATATAACTTTATACCTACATTTATTGATTTTATATTACAGTAAAAATTTCAATAAGTTAAACCGTTTCTGGAATATGAAGTGATAAATATTCTAAAAATGCCCCTTAGCTACCTCAAGAAAAAAAAACTTTTTTTTGCACGACCAAGACTTAAATCAATTTTATCACTTTTTGACGTAAAATCTGATATCTAAAATAATTTTTGATTATTTCATTTGGACTTTGTTAAGACAAAAGAAAATCGTTTTTCTCAAAAACGAATGGATAGTTTTTTTTGTTTAGACTTAAAACAATTGCAGTGTTCCAAATATATTTTTTTTTAATTCGGTTATATTGAAGTCGCACTAAATTTCGTTTCCAAAGCACAGGAAACCAGTTGGTTAGCGTTGAAAAATTTAAATTTAAAATTCATTTTCGCCAGTGAGTAAATTTATTTATTCACGGTCGTGATTAATGGGCCTATTAATCACGGGTCTGTAAAAATAAACCGTTTAAAATTTAAAACGACCGTGGATAAAGTATAAAATTCTACTCGCGTATAATAAATATTAATCCTTCGGGTGATTAGGCCACTCGCCCAAAATTTACCCTCATTGATTAATAGCAGTTATTATACACTCATTTATTTATTCACGGTCGTGATTAATGGCCCTATTAATCACGGGTTTGTAAAAATAAACCGTTTAAAATTTAAAACGACCGTGGATAAAGTATAATTCTACTCGGGTATAAAAGCTATTAATCATTCAGGTGATTAGGCCACTCGCCTATCGGCTCGCGTCCCAGAAATTCACCCTCATTGATTAATAGCAATTATTATACGCTCATTGAATAATGGAAAGTACTATATCGAGCACACTTAGTGATAGATGAAATCAATACAAACAAAACCGAACTAACTAAAAACAGAAAAAAAAAACGATTTACCGCGCAAGGACACTAAGTGTCCAACACTTACCGCAGGGGGACATCTAGACACAAGACTACTATTTTTAATTTTATATAGTGGTTCCAAAAAAAAAAAACGATTTCTTGAATTATCACACATATAAATGTCAAAAATATTAGTAATAAAATAAGATTTTCACTCCTTGGAGTGCAAATAACTTTTTTTCTACGACTGCTTTAGAATGTAAGCAAATACAAACACTTTCCAGACACGGAATAAATCCATTCTAGCTCTAGATGAATAGTCCGTATTAAGTGTTAAAATGCGCACATGTAGTGCCATCTCTTGTTTATAAAAATAAAGAAAACGGTAGCAAAATTAGCAAAAATATATATATTTTACCATGAAATATTGAATAATTTAATGCAATTTAAAGTTTTGCGTTAAAATTACATAAAGTTTATTGGTTTTTCTTAATATTTGACCAGTTTTTTATCAATTTAGTTCAAAAAATTAAAACTGCTGCATCTATTGTTAAATATTTAAACCTGATATATGTCACAACAATCTGACATAACCTTCAATTTTTACATTATAATTTGTAAATATGTGTTAAAATTAAATAAAAATCTTTTTTAACTACTGATTTGATAAAATTATTAAATAAAATTAATTGCTTTATTTAAAAATATGTATTTTGTTGCATTTACAATGTCGAGTCACAAAAAACATTGTTTTTAACCTTGTCCGCAGTTTAAAGCCATACAGTGTTTCATATTTGCAGTCGAAGAAAAAGTATAGTCTACAACACGTATGGAATAGTCATTTCGCGCTCGCGGGACCGTCATACTCACGCGGATTATTGTCTATTCGATGCTAGTTATAGAATATACTACTTAGATTATTTCGAGTAATTTTAATGGCCTACCTATAATAAAAACTAAAAATTAAATAAAAAAATACTTTGACATTTGAAATTTAATTTTTGGTATCATTGTACCCAGAAACCGGAAGTGACTTAAATGTATTATTATTTGCTAAAATTTGACGTTTCAAGGCAGTAAGGGATATTTCAAATTTAAAATCTCTTTTCTTTAAAAGAAGAAAAAAATTGGAGTGTACCATGGTCTTGTTACACTCGGTATAGTATATTATAAAATATAAGTAGGTATTATTAATAGTATAATTATTTATAAAGCTTGTTTTATGCATAATCAAATAAAAAAATAAAGCTTAAAGCTCGTATTCGTAATCAGAACCTCAAAAAATACTAAAAATAATTATAACTCTAAGACAGGTTTTTTGACCCAACATTCG
Source organism: Brachypterus glaber (assembly GCA_958510825.1). Taxonomy (NCBI): domain Eukaryota; kingdom Metazoa; phylum Arthropoda; class Insecta; order Coleoptera; family Kateretidae; genus Brachypterus; species Brachypterus glaber. The sequence goes on along the minus strand of OY294045.1, from coordinate 80,929,337 downwards.
CAGGCCGCGTGATAATAATTTACTACTTAATATTAATTATTACGTTAAATTATTTTTGTCTTAATTAAAAACAAATAACTGTGAATAAAACTGGGTAATCTAGGTAATATTTTAACCTACAAGAATTAAAAACTAAAGTCCTGCCTTACAAAAGAATAAATCAGCACCAGCAAGCAGGAGCAAGAGCAACCTATAAAAAACTGTTTAAACTTCCAATAAATTTTGCTATTCAGTTCTCGTTTATGTTCTCACTGCTTTTTTTCTTATTCACATTTCAAGAGCTGGAAGCTTTCTATAGAAAGTAAAATATAGGTCTTGAATTGAGACTAGTCTGGATTGGAACGAAAATTGGAAAAGTTTCAATCTCAGGTTTCAAAGAGAGAAATATGTAGCACCTATCATAAAATGCTATAGTTTATTCTAAAATACTGGACATGTATTACATGAAATATAGGTTTCGTATCCAGGCAGAAAGAAGCAAGGTAAATGCAATTTCTGACGGTCAGATTGAAAAAGCTGTATCTAGAATGTAAAATTGAAAATTTGTTTGATAATGACACTGCTGGTATTTTCAACGAGACGAGATAAAAAAATAAAAAAAAAGGTTTATTTAGACCTGGAGAAAAATTCAAATTTGCCTTCGGCTAATTGTAATTTTAAGAAATATCATCAAGTATTAAGAGAATATTTTTTAGCACTAAAAAAAAAATTGGATGTACCTTACCTGCCCCTTATTACTTGTAAGGGTGTGGTAGGACAATTTCCAAGTTGGGGTTCGCCCAACTAGCATTTTTGGTTACCGCTTCGTGATCATTATACCAATTGAAACAAATTAAGTAGAGGCGATTAGTTACAGGAACGCTATAATTATGTATTAACTACGTGGATGCTACCAACATGAGGAAAATATAAGGGTAACAATTACGATCTGGCTACGTGTTTGTAACTTAGTTTGGAATGATCTACATGGGACAAAATTCAGTAATGGGAGAAAATATGTGTCTAGCTCTAAAAAAACTTAAATATGGACTTTTTGTGCAATTTAGTTAATGAAATGTCTTCAATGTTAACTGGTTTTGATATTCAGTTATTAATAGCTTCTATAAATATCGTCTGTTTTGAAAATCTGATATATTAACCTAAAAAAACGTAACAACGGTCCCTTGTCTCCCGCAACCTTTTTTGACATACAATCCAATTTGTATATAGATTACCTTAATTGAACTTTGCAAAATATTTTTTAGTTAATCTAAGAACTGTTAACTTACGTCATAAGACTTATTTACTTGGAAAATCTTATACTGGTTTGAATAAAAAAAATAATAACTTATGTCTCCTAATGTAAATCGAGCGCTTCGTATATTAGTAAAATACGATACTGCTAGAATGCCGATTGTAGTACGTTAAAATTATTAGTAGAAGATCAGTGCCAAGTATTTTCATTACGTGTTAAGAGCGGTAATACTTCTAATTGTAAATGTGACTAAACATTTTAGATTTGTACAATAACATATACAATACCTAACCTCAAATTTGCAGGAACTGATCTCAAAGACCTTGATCCAAATCCCACTAATTGTGTCTAAACGCAACGACGCACTATGTCGTATTCGGGGTCTAGAAGTGACCAAAACCTATCAGATGAAGTTGGGCATAGACTGAAATTTTTTACTAAAAATTATTATTTGGACTTTCCTTCATCACGATTGAATAATTTTTTTAATTGAAAATGCTTTGTAAGACAGTGGCGTACTTTTTTTCCAACCAGTGCAGAAAATTTATATTTCATACTGTAAACTTGCACTTACTTAATTTGCTGCAATTTCTGTATATTTACTACTTTTACCACTATAATTGGTCAAATGCTTAAAAATAAATTGTTTTAATGATTTATTAATAAATATACAAAAAATATGCAATCGGGGCACTTACAGGGAGATCCAAATTGAGCCTATTTCAAAACGTTATGGTGCTTGGGAGTGCTTGGGAATATAATGTACATTAAAGTGTATGGTAATACGTACCTTAAAACCTTGCACTAGTGACACTTTCGGCAAATGACGGCAACATTTAAAAAAATCCCCAATTTTTTTTTTTTTGAATTTTTGAAAATATTTATAATTTTACTAATTTAGTTAGATCAATCATTGAAATTTAAAAAAATTAATAAAGATTATTTCAATTTATTGTTTTTAATCAAAATTCTTTGTTATATGACAAAGCTTTCCCGTTAAATTCCCTAATTTTTTTTTTAGAGAAATATAATTTTATGTGATGGATTAAATAGGTAAAAGTAAAAACCGGTAGAAAATTGTTTTAAAGTATATTACCTTTTAAAAATGCATTTTAAGCATCAAAACCACCCCAACCCCAAAACAAAAACAATTTTACTGTCGTAAATTTTAGTTTTAATTTACTTGGAAAAAATTAATTTGAGCCCTTGTTAAAATTTTTTATCTTAAAAATAGTTTATTTTGTTAAAAATTTAAAAAAACTAAAAACAAAAGTTGTAGAAAAAATAGATTTTAAATCTTTTGATCCCCTAGCATTGTTTTTGATAAAAATAGGAGTGGGGCTATTTTTATCAAAAACAATGCTAGCCGAGAACTTTGGATAAGGAAACTTTTTTTTCAAATTTGAAGTCTTCTCGGGTTATTGTGGATAGAAACCTTTCCTTACAGACAGATCGACCGGCAGACAGATTTTTTCTCGGAAATCAACTTATTGCATATAAAACGTCGCGATGCGTCGATAAATGTGAAAAAAATACAATATTTTTTATTTATTTTTTCTAACGCAAAGCTTTCCCTCTGGGTACCCAGGGAAAGTAAACATGTCTAAAAATATTTATTTACTGTTAAAAAAGATATTTGCGTGAAATATGACCATCATGATGGGTAGCTATAGTTTTGGTCTTTGGTAAACATGTCTAAAAATATTTATTTACTGTTAAAAAAGATATTTGCGTGAAATATGACCATCATGATGGGTAGCTATAGTTTTGGTCACTATTAGACATAGTGCGACGGTCCCCACGAAAAGGAATCGTTGTTGCTAACATAAAGAACGTCGTTACATATTTGAAAAATTATGCAAATTTTTACTCTGTTAACATTGTTCTTTCTAAAACTCTTGCAGAATAAAGAAATAAATATATTTCAAACTCAAAAAAATAATATAATGCCTAAAATTAATCTTAGAGAAAGCCAATTGGATGAAAAGGGGAGTGAGAAATATAAAAAATATTATATTAAAAATATTAATTTTATTTTTAAATTGAGAAAATGTGGTTCCTATAAAAAAATAACGACGGTCCCTAAAAATAATAAAATTGTTGCTAATCAACTGTATGTACAACCCTCTTGGATTTGATCTTTTATTACAATATGAAGAATAACTATGACAATTTTTTCTTTTTTTAATATATTTTTTTTATAATTATTAAACCAATTTATACCATTATTAAATTTTATCCCACATGGCCACGTAATTGTGTGGTAGGTATTGGTTACTGCTACATGTGCATAGACATTTGTCGAAATAGTTTAGCTTTTTTTGTCGAAGGTGCGATATAAATATTAACTTATTATGCACATTATCCATTTCGGTTTGGAAGTAAAACAATATTATAAAATGAATGCATTCTTCTGGTATGAAAATAGTAACGACGGAAATTTTTCAGTAAATATTTATAATAATAATTCTAAAAAACTATTGGGCCAAGAAAATTATGTAGTTTTATTGTTTAAATAAATGATATAATTAAATATTATTTTAAAGTTAGAAACGCAAAATTAAATATTTTTTAGCTACATATGTTATAATGTATTTGTTATCATTTGGGAATAACAAATTGCTCACTATTTACTTACTTTGTAGTGAAATTATGCTCAATTAAATATTTTCCAATTACTCATTAAAATAAAATATGGCGATTATCTAAAACTTAACTATTATGTCCCAATTGCCTTATGGAAATTAAAACTAATATGTATTTTTTATGAATAGCCATAACCGCGCGATAACTTATAATCAAAACTAAAAACTATCTGTTACTGTTTAGTAATGTATAAAGTTTCAACAACGTGGTTGTTACCTAAATCATAACCAAATATACGGGTTACTTTAAAGTAGGATTATGACAACTTTTTCTGGCTGCTCCAACGTACCCTTTGGAACATTTTAGTAATATAACCCTGGTGATCATTTTATTGGGTAATTACGTAGCTAAGGCAACTTTACTATTCCTATTAAGTAAAAAAGGATAAAAATAATATTCTTGGTAGAATGTACCATTCTATTACCAATAAAAATATAATTAATTGTGTTTAACACCATAAAGTTATATAAAAGTGAGAGCTACGTAACGCATGAATGGTAGCGTTTCCAGTTATTTAGATAAAATTTACAAAGAATGCTAGCTGTGTTGTTTTTATTTTTTTATAAATTGACTTAAAAACTTTGGTTAATGCCACAAATGCTTGCTCCAATGCCAGAGTTTTAGACAAAAAACACGTTAGTAAATAATGTAAAATATCAACTTTAACTGCATATAGAAAAAAAAACCTTACGTGACCCGAAAAATTGGATTGCAGATTCGAAATCTACGACCTAAAATTGACTCAAAAAAGTTGGTCCCTTGCCAGAATTTTTTTTGTTGTGCTGGGTTATTTGTAATTTTGGCGAAGGCGCGTTTATAAGTAGCGACAAACTAGAGGTGGAAAAAAATAAAGAGTGTTTTTACTGAATAAAACTCCTAATATATACCGTGCGATTATAAAGTGCCGAACACTTTTTAATGCAAAATTGGCATTAGCGATGAGTAAAATGCAAGAAAGCTGTGTGCGTTTTACTGGCCACCGAGCTGTTGTACGTACTTTATAATCGCACTGTATATATTTTTTTATTTTTTGTTGTCCCGAGATAAAATAGTTTCATTGATTTTTAATAATATTTCACCGTTTTGTTAATTGTTAACTTTTTAATTTTCTTTTATCGGGCTTTAAAAGAGCTTCAAAAACACTACCATAATCTAAAAACTAAGCTTAAATATCGAATTTTCGGGACGGGAAGCGACGGGCAGCAGATTTACTTTGTCCAATCTGTGCTTTTTTAATGAAGATTATGGTGTTAGCACTAATTAATGTCATGGAAAAGGGGCTGTTGATAAAATCTGAGGAACCATCAGATGTGTTGCAACTTAAGTCGTTTCCCGTCTAACTGAAAGAAATAAATATGCAGCTCCGGCCGTTTCCCGTCCCGAAAGGGTTAAAACAAATAATGAAAACACAAAAACAATAAAATTATCTTTAAAAACAAATGAGAAAGATTTTCGATTTTATTTTGTTAGAATTGCAATAAACATTTCACGCCTCCATATCAATTTGAACAATTTTTTCGTGTACAGGCGCTACTAGTACTTAGTTTATTATTATTTGTGAAGTATTTACTATGGCTGAGCACGTGTTTTAGAAAAATAACGAGAAAAAAGTTAAAACGGTGTATTTATTATTATTATTATTATTATTATTATTATTATTATTATTATTAATTACAACAGTAAGCGGCATAGCCGATGAGACTGTGTCCCTAACAAATAAATAAAATAATACAATAACATTTTTCTAAATACGTACGTTTTCGGCAAAAATTATAGGTATTATTTACAATTTTGGCGAATAGACACGCACATTATTTGGGATTTGTTTTCTGATAACACTGCCCACAACGAAAATATACTTTTTTTTCTGACATAACCTATTTTGAAGATTTTTTTCTTCTGATTCCAAATCATTTTTCAGATTGGGGCTACGACTGCACAGTTTTTATATACAGTGTGTTTAAGAAAAAAAAACACATTTTTTTAAATGTAGATGTTGCATTATACATATTGTTTAATTAAATTCGTGTCACTTATAAAAAAGAATGTGCCTTTAAGATGTTAAAAGATTTTTTTAAATATCTGTCTTCATTTTAAAGTAAAAAAAAATGTTTTTACTGTCAAATTTTCAAATTTATTTATCTGGCTGTATTTTGTTTTTTTTTTAATTTTTAACGAGAAGCTGCTAGAAGTGGAGCCACATCAATTATAAGTGTAGTGTCGGAAATTTTAACAACAATATGACCCACCAAAATTTTAAAATAAAAAAAATTGAGGTCTCATCTCCCAAATTTGTTTACTGGGTTTGAAAAAATGCAGAGGTCGCTCACACAAATTTTTAAATAAGTAATGTCTCTTTAGTTTTCAATTTAAATAAACTTTTTATAAAATTTCTTTGAGCGACCTCTACATTTTTACAAAAATTATGAATAAAATTAGGGATAATACTCTTACTCCAGTGACCTTAAAATTTTTCATTTTAAAATGTTGTTAAAATTTCCGACACAGCGCAACTAAAATTGATGTAGCGCCACTTCTAGAAGCTTCCCGTTAAAAATTTAAAAACAAAATAATGCCAGATAAATACAGAATGTTTTAATTCTGATTACTGTTCGGTCGTAGCCCAAACCTGAAAAAAGATTCAGAATCAGGAGAAGAAATGCTTTAAGATTTTTGTGGTATAGTGTAATATGGCCAAAATGGACAAATTATCCATATTAATAGCAAATACCCAGGCTTGCAGACGTTAATCTAAAACTTGCTTACACTATGAGGCTTTTTTTTAGCCAAGTACCCAAGTCTAAAACTCAGTCTATCGCCTATCGCAGATATGAATGCTAGGTTAGGGTGAATATATTTTTTGTTATCTTAAAATTATGAAAATATGAGTGATCAAACTTCTCTTAGATGTAAGTGTCTCCTAATTGGGAAAATAAAATTCTTAAAATTATGCATAAATCGTTGAAAATTGTCTGTAATTTTTGTATAAGTGAAATATATAAAGGCCTTGAACTTCTTTTTTTTTCCTTTTTAGCATACAAAATTATGTGCCAAATTTTAAAATTACCAAAAGATTCTAACCCATGCCGAAAATCCTCTAAAGTTGCCCCTAAAACTAAAATTCACGAATTTCCACCATAAATGTGTCATACGGCAAACAAACATTTTAAATTATTATACGATCGGCCAGATTTTATTTTTATTGAATGTATCTGATTCTTGATACTAAAATGATTATACTAAAACAAAACGAGCTAAGTGCCAAATAAGGGCTCCTCAAAGTAGCTTATTTAGGAACTCTTATTTGGCGTTTAGCTCGTTTTGTTTTGGTAAAATAATTCTAATATTATGAATAAATATTAGAATACATTAAATGAAAATAAATTCAGTCCTTTCTGATAAATTTTAAAAATATTTGTTTACCGTTTGACGTAAATTTTAGTGTTAGGGGTTTGATCAGTCTCATATTTTCAGAATTTTCTAGTTGTCTAAATGAAAATTTTAAGATAATAGAAAAATATAAAGTCCACCCTAATGCTAGGTAATGTATGATTTTTTAATGATAAGATTTTTAGAAATTTAAATCAATATTATTGACGTACAAAGAATGTATACATGTAATGTTTCGAGCTTAAGCTACGGTTTTCTCCAAAATTCGCAGTCGCTGACGACTGCGACCGGGTAGCCACGACCGAGTCGTTAAGACATTTCCAAAGCATTTTAAATGTCCATGTTTTCCTAGCTGCTAGGTTACTACTAACTACTGGTCGCCGTTCGTTTGGACACCGGTGTGCGCTGTGACAAGTGTTTATTTTTTTTCATTCCACAGCAGAGTAGAAATAGTTATGGCAGGTATGTAATGATTTGTACTTGTAGGTATGTAATGATTTGTACTATTAGGGATGTTAAAAACTGTTTTTTTAATACGTTGTTTAAAAACATTGTTTTAAAACGTTTTTTTTTTTGTTTTTTATTCTTTTTTTTTTATTATTTTTCGTACCCAATGCTCAACAAAAAATGTTTATAAACTGTCTTTTAGTTGTCAAATTAGTTCATATATTTATATTATTTTATTTGGTTTGACTCAGATAAAAGTCACAAATAAGTTAGGTTTAGATCTGATCGTTAATTTATTGCCTTCTACGTTTTGTGAATATTTTATGATTTTGTTCTGATAGTTAATATACTTTAAGGATCCTGGCTACCAGGACTTGTGCCTGATAATCCATTGTGGCAGGATCTGGTTATCCATTGAATGTAAATTTGTATACAGTGCGGTTCAAAACTCACTCCCCCCTCACTCCTAACTTTTAAACGAGTCGATATCGACTTCAAATTTAGAACTGTTAAATAAGACAACTTAAGCTATCTTTTAGCTTATATTTATTACTTTTAGCTCTTAAAATGTCGGCAGGGGGGCATGGGGGGAGTTTTTTTTAATGGAAAGGAAGGTCGTGTTATACATCCTTTAAAAGAAAATAAAATTCTCTATTCGACTATATATTTTTTAATTTTTTAAACATTTTTTTTAAGGTTTTGATTTTTAATTTTTGTGTGTTAACAAATGCTATTGTTTCAGATTTTTTTTTTAACTTTTTATTTATATTAATAAAAATTAGTTTAAAAGTATAAAGTCGTCAGCGACTGCGAATTTTGGAGGAAACCGTAGCTTTAACTTATTTTAACAAATGTTAAAACACATTTTAGTTAATTTATTATATTTTTTACATATTTAGTTAATTTATTATATATTTTGAATAACTAGAAATTCTAGTCTGAAATAACCTAAAAACTATCGGGATATCCATTACAGCGTAGTTTTTAGTATAATATATTATTTTTATTTGCCGATCGTAAAATATTTTATGGAGGACCAAACCTATGAATTAGGCACTTGTAGAATGGTACGTTAACTACAGATATAACATTGTTATTGACATTATTATACTATTCACAGTGTGTAAGCACTAGAATAGTATAACACAGCAGTTTCAAATTTCCTAAAATCGCTAAAAAATGTCCTAGTAAAAAATGTGTTTCATGGAAAAATAAGAAACTTTGAAAATGTCCGTCTGTCAGCCGTCCGATGTGACGTTTTTTGTAGACTTTAAGTCTAAAAAGTCCTTAATAAGGACGAATTATACGATCGAATCGATCTCCTTCTTCTTCTTCTATATTTTTTCTTGGCGATTTTACATTTCCGCCACTTTCAAAACGGGTTAGGTTCCGACTAAAATAAACTTTTACAATAAATTTTATCCAAATTTGCTTAGCGGCAAGCGGATAAAGAGTTCTACAATTCTATATACAATATTCTACAAGCATCTATAAGCACCTTCCTATAGCGTCTACAAATTCCCGCAAGGCCTTGGCTGATGTGGTAGAGGGATAAGTTAGGATACAAACTAGATTTGTTGGCTGTGATAGGATCGTTGACAATGCGTTTAGAAGCGAGGTTCTTGGCACGTAGTACATGGGACATTCTAGTATGATATGCTGTAGGTCTTCTACCTCTCCACATATACAGCTTGGGTCCTGCACTTGATTCATTCTATGTAAGTGTGATTTTGTTAATAAATGGCCACTTCTCATCCTACATAGATTGGTAACATGTCTCCTGTCCAGATTGAGCTTCCAATACCTGGGTGTTTTCCTTAACTCTGGTGAGTGGCTGGAGTAGAAGTGTCCACCTTGGGCAATTGGCGTTTTACACCTTTCTCTCCACTCTTCAAACAGATTTTCTTTAATTTTTTGTTCAAATTCCCAATACGAGCATTTTTTGCTTCCAATTTTCCTTGCTTGACATCCTAAACCTGCTAACTTGTCTGCTCTGTCATTCCCACTAATTCCTAATCGAATCGATATTTTCAAGAAAAATCATGTTCTATGAGAGGAAGATCCCTATTATTTTTGAAAAAAAAAATCCCTAAAACATAAGCTTCTGGTACAGGTTTATTATAGAAAAAAGTGGCGCTTTTAAATAATATCGAATAAAAAATAAATTTTTAATAATAAACTGTTTACGCGGTAACTTGACTAGACTAACTAGGGTATTTTTATTTTCGTACATTAATTTTGAGAAAATAAATGTTTTTAATTGTAAGAAAGTTTTTATATCAATAATTAATATAATAATGTCAGATTTATTGAATGAAATTTATTTAATATAATTATTTTATTTATGAAGGCAACGCTCAAAATTCGAACGAATTTTAAGCATCCTTACAATAAAAGTACCTAGTATCTTTTTAGTAGTAATATTTTCGAAAGAACAAATTTTGTTCCAATCTATTTTACAATTACTATTGCAGGAATTATGTTGAACATACAAAGCTTTCTCAGTGGATTGCTCAACTATTCTCTTAACAATGGGACCTCTAAAAACACTTCAGCGTAACTAGACATACCTTCTTACACAATAAATCAATTTATTTTAGGCGAATTGAGTTTGTGCAAGTATTAAAAATCGGGTTGGATTTTTAGCTTACATTGCAAAAAAAAACAAGTCGTGAAGATACAGCCTGTTTCAGAACTCGCGTACAGAAATTTGAGGGTATATTAAAAACCCTCTGGAAAATATGAAAAAAATTTCAAAAAAAATCCATCTTCAATACTAATTAAATAGTAAGCTATTTAATCTGACCAATCCTGTTGCTGATGTTAAATTACCTACAAATTAGTTTTTCCCTACTTATTAGTAACTATGGTTTGGACTTGCAATTGTTGACGCGTGCATTGTTTGAGACTTTTAACTTTAGAATGTTTTTAGGTTATTATATTTTGACAAAACCGACAGAGGCTATCAAATATTCTATTTTTATAGGTTCACTCCCTCCGGCGGTGGTTTTTTGACATTAATAAATATTTATGTCACATTATTAATGTGACATTAATCACCTACAGAATATGTACCTGCAATAATTAAATTTGCTTCCATAGCTACAAATTCAACTTTTAAAGGTAATTTAACATCAGCAACAGTATTGGTCTACTTAAAGCGTTCTTATTTTTGAATTGAAAAAAATAGATTTTTTTTTATATTTTCCAGAGGGTTTTAATATACCCTCAAATTTCTGTACGCGAGTTCTGGAACAGGCTGTATGTAATGCTAGGCATTCCATTATATACTATTCACAGTAAATGGTATATTGCATTTTCCCAAATATTAAAAAAAATTATTAAAAAAATAAAAAAATAATTAAAAAATTAACGAAAAATTATATTTTTTTTTTCAAAAAAAATGTGTTTATTTTTTTTATTTTCTTTTTGCGAAAAAGTAAAAATTTTTGAAAAATTTTTTCAAGATAAAAATTTTCAAAAAAAAAAATAAATAAAAAAATTTTCATATTTTTTTTAAATATGTTTTTTTTTGAAAAAGAAAATAAAAAAAAAACTTAATTTTCTTTTTGCGAAAAACAAAAAATTAAAAAAAAACTTGAAATTTTTTAACACTACTCCGGCTGCCCAGTCCGACACTGCCTGCGACACTAACATAATTAAGGATAATGAAGTCACTTACTTATAGTCACGAAAAAGCTTTCGCGATGGGGCGAGCGCCAAAAATTTTATTTTATTTTAATTTTTAGATTTATAAAATAATTTCCATATATGGAAATTATGCACACCTGTATCTAGGAAATGCGTCACCTAGGATATAAAAAAATCATCTGCGGTGCTAAACTTGATTACCAATAATGTGATATCACAACCTTAAATAATAGACTTTATAAAATAAATTGCATAGAAAATTCAGAAATTTCCTGGGAAATGCAAAACTTTAGCGTTTGGTGTTAAACATTCAAAATAACTGTGGCTAGTCATTTGTTTTGCGATTTCGCAAAAAACTTTTTATTGAGAGGCTTGCCTCCTATTAAAAATTCTGCGGGCGCCCAGGCATAAACCTATTTTTAATTAAAAGCTATTAAAAAACAAAACTGAGAAACTTTTAATTTCTAGGCTTTCAAGTTTTATGTGTAAAACAAAGTTAGAAATTATTCGAATGAAGTAAATTACAGCAAAAGTTTTAGGCTGGACAAACACCTTTTCGAAGTTATCCATCTGGAAAAATCAATAATCTGTCAGAGCCTATAAAATTCAGTCAAAAGCATTTATATTTATTTTCATCTGACTACAAAAAGAACGAGCTGTAAATGATTCGAATTTTGTGGTATGCTTTACTCTAGTTTACAGTTGAATTTCAAAACTTTTTATTTGATTGTAACGGCACTTTTTTTATATAATAATTAAAAACTTGGTGTCGAAAAATGGGTAAAAAAATTGACAGTCTGAGATAATACCTTTCTATGATTTAATACCCTATATTTGTACTATATTTTAAAATTTAAAAAATACAGCCCTAAAAAAATTAAGATATTGTATATTTAATGTGCCACTTGAATTTAATTTTTTAAGCAAGACCGCAAACTTTTAAAAAAAATGTATATACATTATTTAGAGGACACTATAAGGTTTATAAATATTCAACTTTCGACGCTTCATGATTTTTTTCCGTTTTTTTTTTTAATTTTTTACCTGTGTGCGACGCTTCGAAAGTCTCCTCTTATTCAGGACTTTAAATTATGTAGGCATATAGTCCAAGTATTTACAGGCTAGGTTTGGACTTTTTAATTAAAATAATAACAATTTTTCACTAATATTAATTTGTTTTTTTTTTTGTTAATACACATGGGGACGTTTTTTTTTGTTGGCAGCAATATTTTATTTCGCGTTTTAAATAATTTTAACTTTTTGACTATTTGGTAAAATGCAATATAAAATTCACTGTACAGTATTACATATTTTCACGACTTATTTAACTTATGACGTCAAACGTTAGGATGCGTGGAATGTGATATATCCTAATTTAAAGTGGTAGCTCTGTTGATTGACGTTTATTTGTTTGTTATTAAAATATCAAATTTGACAGTAAAAGTAAATCGTATTTTCTAGGTTACGTTCCAGCGACTTTTAAAACTAATAAACTTTAGTCAACAGGTTACTCTAAATAACTGTCTAGCTGCTAGCACACTACGCATACTAACCTGTAGAGCTCACAATATTTGAAAAAAAAGTGCCGATGTATTGAAATCTTCGCCGAAAAGTCAAAATCTATGACCATGTCTTTTTTATATTTCTCGACGTTTAAAACCTTTCTGAGTCGAAATCATTAAAAAAATATTTTGCGTCCGTCTGTCTTTCTGTCTGGGTGATAACTACATTTCTAAAAAAGATATCGAAAAGAACTTTTTTGCATATTGTTTATTATCATATTTCGAAGAGCTTATTCGATTTTGGGGGTAAAATATTGGGGAAAGGGGGTAAGAATGGGGTAAAACTCCTAATTTTAGAGTTTTTTGGTTATAATTAAGTTAATTATTATTGTATTTTATTTTGCTCAAAAAATGTCATAAACAACTTTTTCCTAAAATTCATTGTTTTTGAGATATTAGCATTTAAAGCAGTAAAATGTTTTTTTGGCATAACTCACTTATTTATAAATTGATTTCAAAAAATTATATTTCAAATGAAAGCTCTTTTTAAGCCCTACAAAAAATGTTGTATACAGTTTTTGCTAGAATATAACGTTTTGGAGATACAGACTTTCAAACTTTAATAAGTTATGCAACACGCAGGTGTATTAATGGTTGCCTATTCACACAAGTACCTATTTCATAACGTTTCAAATTAGTGCCTAGTGCCGATGTTTTGACAAGGTGCTGTTCAGCTGGTTAATTTTAGTATTTACGTTAAATCATAAAATAACCCAGGTAGCAAAATAACATGACATTCACGTGAAAGCCACGTTAATATGTGACATGTGATGTTAAGATTGTAGTCACATTTAACAAGAATGTAGCATGGTGGGGATGTCCTAAGTCCGCCCCTAATAACATCACACAATGATATCCCGAAAATAACGTGTTTGTGACATCATAAATCCACATTCCTGTTATATCTAACATCTTATGGATGCCGTTACTGGTACTTTAATATTTAAATAATATCCTAGGATATTAGCTTTTTCTAAATAAAACCATTAAAAACGCTATAAGCCTATAAAAAAAATCGGATTTAAAATCAATCAGTAATTGAAACAATCACAGATTGACACAGATAGATTCTAAATACGAAATTGCAGATTAAGCGGAGAATATATTCCTTTAATCCGTGTGTCCGTGGTCTTGAGAAACCCGGCAGAGCCCCCTATTCATTGGAAATCGTATAATGTGTATACAATTTCCTTATAATAATTTACTCTATCAACATCATCTTATATCGATTTTTTTGCTTCGAACGTCGGTGAGAAGCAAAATAACATGTTATTCACGTGAAAGCCACGTTAATATGTGACATATGTCACATATTAACGCGGCTTTATCGCATATGCGATATATTCACAGCGTTGCTAAGTATTTGTTATTAAATAACATGGTTGTCACGTCACACGTGTTACGTTGCAAATGTGATGTTAAATACATGTTATTTTTCAATATTATGTGATGTTATAATTTAGTTTAAAAATACACCCAAAAGTGATGTTAATTTCTTGTAATAAAACATCCCTTGCTACCTGGGAACTTTAAACAAAGTTTATAAACCGCGTGCGACTAAACCTCTAATATAAGAGTTATATTAAATTTAAAATTAAGAATTTAGTCAAGGTAATTTAATTTAGTTTAAAAGTCATTTCCTCTAGGAATTTTCATTACATAAAGAATGTGACTTAAACAACTTATACTAATTGCAAATTCTGTAAGGCTTTGATGTAACAAGTTCGAAAATAAAATAATCCTATTTACAGTCAACCCTATCACTCAAAACTCACTGTAAACGTTTATTTACAGATCTTACAAGAAAGCAATTATAAATTAACCCTCCAGTAGTAGCGTTACGGTGTCCAGGACCGGGTTAGTTAAAAATATGTGCTCTTGTGCAGCGAGAGGTCGTGGAAACCGTTCTGCCACCCATTCCTCGGCCATGTGAAGTGTAAACTACAGTTTTAAAATTAGTATTGATTAGTGAGATTATGTGAGACATTACAACGAGACCGGGGCCCCTACTCACGTACCAGTTTTTGTTTTATACAGAGAGTGTCAACAGTCGCACAACCCAAATAATTTTTTGGTACATATACAGGGTGTCCGGTAACTCGCGTTGGAGCGAGAAACCATAGAATCTTCTACCAATGAAAAAACTACACAAAAAATTAAAGTTCCATCTTGAACAGATACAGATATAAGAATATTTTCTTTGCACCAATACCAAAAAGTGTTATATACACCTAAAAACGTGAGATAATATAATTCATAACTAAGCATCCATACCGATACTTAAATAAAAGCCATATACTTAGGGGGCACAATGAAGACAGGGGGTCAAGGGAAGACATTTTTTTGAATAGAAAGGGGGGTCGTGTGATATATCATTTTAAAGCCTATAAAATTCTCTATTTGACCATATAGTTTTTACATTTTTTAAGGTTTTCATTGATCATTTTTTTTTGTTAAAAAATCGATTTTTTAGGATTTTTTTTTGTAAAATTTTATTTATATAATTCAAAATTAGTTTAAAAGTATAACTGATGTATTTGCATCATGAAATAAACCATTTTTCAAAAAATGTTCGATTTTTTTAAAGAAATTTTAACGTAAATACCCATACTTTTTGTACAAAAATCCTGTAATTAATTAAATTTTCGACAACCATGGTTGATTGATATTGAAACGGTTGACATTTAAATTCTAACACCAAATTTTTTGTCAAAAATGATATATTAATATCACGAACGTAGAATAATATATTACAATCGAATAAAAAATAGTGTATGATACACGGACGATCACTGTTTTAGACCTCGGATGGCAACCTCCGTAATCGTCCTAAAAACATTAGTTTTCGTCCTTGTATCATAAAAGTATTTATAATACAAGGGCGAAAAGTTAAGTTATTCGACTGAGTAGGTTTTTACAAGCCGAGGGCCGGCCGATTTGGCCGGCCCGAGGGTAATAAACCTACGAAATCGAAATTTAACTTATTGCCCGTGTATTATACAATATTTTTTATTCGATTGTTACTAATAATAATAAATTATTAAAATACACTTAATTTTAAATTGCAAAAAATATTTCTTTTTACTCTTATTACTTATCCATGACAAATTGCTATCCAATCAAATCGCTAAAAAAGCAAGTGACCAAAAGGTCATATTTCTTTTAAAAAGCTTTAAAATAACAAGTTTTAGTTAGCGGGCAAAAAAACAAAGTTCAACTTTTCGCCCGTAAAACATAAACAAAAAGTGTCGCTTCTAGAATCAATCGAATAAAAACCATTTTTTTTATGTCAGGAGTAAAAGTATAATACTCCACTGATGTGAAGATGCGAGGAGTATAAAGTACCTTACCTTTGGGAGAATTTCAAATGTAATTAAATTATATTGGCTATATTAGCCGCAATACTAGTTCTTATTCTATTTAGCTCCTCATCTAAGATCTCCCTTGGGAGAGCCTTTGGTGTGTAATTTAATTTAAAATTAATTTCTTCCTGTGCTGTAAAATTTGAACAGAGGCATAGAACATTATTTTTTCCAAAACCATCTTTGTAAATACCTGTGGCACTCTTTCTTTTTATTATACTATTCACAGCGCCTGCGCTAGAATAGTACGTATTATACGGTAGTTTCGAAATTCCCAAAATCGCCAAGGAACGTCCTAGACAAAAAATTCTTGGATACAAATGGGTTTTATGAAAAAAATATTACTTTGAAAGTCTCTGTGTCCGTCTTTCTGTCTAATATCACGCTTTTGTAGACACGATAACTCAAGAACGAATAATCTGATGGACTTTCAGGAATAATCAAGTTCTATGAGGGGAAGATCACTATTGTTTTTGAAAGTAATCTCCACAAACACAAAACAAAAATTAACTTGAGTTCAAGCTACAATGGTCTGATTGCAAAATATGGTAGGTTGGCCCGGAGTTAGCGGTAAGGCTACTCTTGATGGCCAAAGACATAATTCGTGGTTTGGCCATTGAGAGTGCACAACCGTTTATACCTGAGAATAGTTTGATTGGCCATATCAGTTAAATCTAAATCTATATATTTTTGTCAGTGTATGTTTTACGATTTAGTTCCTTAAATTAAGAGTCTAGAAATAGTAATGTAATATAATTTGAATTATATTAGAGATTTAGTTATTAATTTACAACTAATGTAAAAATAATATTAATAGTCAATTTTTGTGGCAGTGCCGGTTAACTGGTATGTATCTCTTTCTCTGTTTAGTTTATGAGTTGAGAGAGAAAGAAATACATATTCCCTAACTTAGTAACCGCTACTCCACAAAAAGTCGACTAATTGGTTTGGACTTTTTAGCGTAGTGGCTAGCGCGTATGTATAGCAAGTCTACTATCGTGAGTTCGATTCTCACTGGCGCCGATTTTGCCTTTTTCAGTTAATTAATAATTGAAATTTGGCGAAGGCGATAAGTAAAACGGACAATCCCTAGAAACTGGTTCGAAAGTCAGTATAAGCCGGTGGTTCCCTCTACTACTAGCCCACACAAGTCCTGGACTTAGGGGATGCTTAATTAAGTAGAATAGTACGAGGTTAAACAAATAAATAAACAAATAAACAAACAAATAAACAAATTGGTGTTGATAATAAGTAGGCATATTGTCCCGCAAAAATAGTTCAAATCAATAGTTTGCATGTTTTATTTTAATTTATGTCGAAATTTCGTTTGTCAGAAGTCATTGTTAATAGTTTTTTACATTGTATTGTTATTTTATATGGTTTATGTTTTACGTGAGGCGTATACTATGCCTAATATTATTTTTATGTTGTCAATATGCTGAATGAAGTAATTAAGGTAACATAACCTCCAAATTTTATTTTATTCATTTTTTATGTATTACTGTATGTTCTAATTAATAAACCTTGTTGTAGCCCTGAAGAAGAGCGACCGTTTAGGTGCTCGAAACGTTGGCGATTTTACGTTAAAAAAGCATTTATTTTGGTCCTTTAACCTATAATTACAACCACTTCAAATATTTTTTTTTTGTTTTTTGCTTAAAGAAGATAAAAAAATAAAAATTAATTTTTTTTTCAAGTTTTACTAGGCCTAGAATGTTTATATCTTTGACAATCATCGCAACATCTTACATAAGCTTCCACGTCAGAATGTATATTTGGCCAACAATAATATTTTTTTAATATTATTATACATTCTATTTATTCCAGCATGACCCCCTGTGGGAAAATATGAAAATCATTCAAAATTATTTTTTGAGATTCAATATTATTAATTTTTTCGATTTATTACGGATATCCTTATTTTATTATTTATATTTTTCATACTATTCCATACATTTTTTATGAATTTTGCATTATTATCATTTTTTAATATAGGGGAAACTGTTGTACCTTGGACCCATTTGTACCTAGAACCTACACTTAAATTTCAAATTTCCGGGAATAATTTCTCCAAATGGACAGTGGTAGTTTATTACTCATCCGATAGATGGTTATTTTCAGTTTATTGGAAAACATTGTCGGCAAGCATGTTTGTGTTGTTCCGCTAACTAATATTTTAAATTGAAAAGTATTAAAGTATAAAATATATGCGCTATGGAAAGTTTAACTCTTACCTAAAAAAATATATGGATTGTTTTTGGTATCGCTACCTATAGTTGTACCTTGGACCTAATGTGTAAAATGTACCTTGAACGGGTCTGACGTACATCACGTTGTAATTTCGGCAGCTTCGATCGATACTCCTTGTCATCTTTAGACAACTAAAAAAAGATTTTAGTTGTAACTCGAGGTACAACTAAAATATTTTTTTAGTTGTCTAAAGATTACACGGAGTAAGCATGGTGAAAAGAGGGGCCCCCCTGACAAAGAAAGTAAGGAGCGAAGTAGAGCCAATGTTAAATAATTAAGTTGTACATATATTTTAACTAAAATATCTGTACCTGAGGTACAACTCCTGCCAGTCCTAGGTACAAAGCTCCTGTTGTACCTCGAAAAAGTTCGTTCTATTTGCCTATTTTTTGCATTAAAAAATGTAAAAATAGGGTCTAGGTACAACAGGTTCCTCTACATATTTCTTCAACACTACGTTGTTTGCATAAATCAGACAGATCTCTCAACGATGCATCGAGTACTAACGCCGATCGAGTTTTCTGCTGTATAAATAATAATAATATAAATAGCATTTTGCTTATAATTGAAAATTGTATCATTTAACATCATATGTATTTTGTTGCAATATATTTATAAATTCATTTTCTGGTACAAAGCACAGTTAGACAGAGTTTTTGGGACGTTTTAATAATTCTACAACTCCAGGGTGATCAAGCCTTTCGTTATGTAAATTATTCAAACTATCCTTGTCCTTGTCGTCCTTAATAAGTTTTTTACTTTGTTGCCTTGTAATGGCATACATTTTTTCATGAATTGTGTTTAACATATTTTTAAGTTCTTCCAAAGATAAAACAATACGTACTTGAACAGCAATAAAAACAGATATACAGGGTGATCAATAACTGGCCGTTTAAAATTGTAATAAAAATAAGGTTTTTAATTAATAACTTTGGTACCCTTTCAGCTAGAGCGACAAGCTTTTGCACGTATACTAGTCTTAATAAGGATAATAAGTTTATATTAATTTATTTTTTTTGAATTTATCCAGAGGCGTGCCCAGACGGACAAAAATGTGAGGCTTAACACATTTTTGCCCCAAACTTTTTTATGTATATGTTTTTTGGATTTTTTTATTAAAAATATAAATTCCTTAAGTATAAATACATCAAAAATGTCATATAGTGTAACACCGTAGGACGTACCGTTTTCAAAAAAAAATGTAATTAATAGAAAGTAAAATTGTGTGCCAACAAAAACGTTACTTTTTAAAAGGCTATTACTCCTTTAATATTAAATTTAGGTGTTTTGGTGAAGAATACTTTTTTGCTCAGTTTTAAATGCTGCAGCATTAAAATTTTATTGATGCTTTTTTTTTGTTCCCCATTCAATATGTCATCTTCGAAGGGCCGTAGCTCCCTTGAGGCTCATTTACGGACCAACCTTTATAGGAACTTTTTTTTCATATTTTTGGATTTGGAATCACCTATTATATTTTGGCGTGGCAGTTACTGATCACCCTGTATATTTTAGATTTATTATTGAAGTTATTATTTTTATTCACTAAATTGCAAAAATACATATCTCTAATTTCAAATGGCGTATTTTTTTTAACGCGTTATGATTTTATGCGAGGTTTTATGGGTCAAGTTAACAAAAAAACAATTGTTTTTGCATATTTGCTCTAAAAATAGCATAAAACGTCGGGAAATTCGAAAAAAGTGGTTGTCAGTCTGTCGAAGAAGTCTGAAGGGCTTACAACTATCAAGTAAAGGCCGGATTAAAAAAATATTTTGTCCAATATCCAAAAGGAATAGGACAATTACTACTAGCTTCATTTTAAACACTTGCAAAGTAATAACCATTCATCTGTCAAAATTTTTTCTACAAATTTTATATTATAAAATTAAATCTAGAACTAAATATCCGTATTTTTTATTACTTACATACAATATCTGTTGTTTTACAAAAATATCAGTTTTGAACAATTTTTACACACTTACAAGAGGGGATATTCACAAGAGTGAAACTCGGAGTAAGGACATGTTAGCGGTACCCCCTGCAAGACTTAAAATTTCACAAAAAAAATCCCGATCATACAGGTGTTACATGTTTAAATAAATTATTTCAAATAGATATGATGCGCTTTTTGCGGCTGCTGTTGCTGCCGCAACTGTTGTTGAAGCTGCCCCCTGGTGGTCATCTTTGGAGTCTCTGGCGGCGGTGTTCTCGTGATGCGGCCCATATTTTATTTTGAATTCCAATCTTAACTTGACCAGGCCGGTTAACAACAAATATGGCCTTGCCACTCGTTAGGGAGCCAAAAAACTATGAAGTGGCGGAGTTGAATATTTTCGCCAAAAATATAGAAAAATGGGTTCTCGGGGTTTCGTGCGTAAGGGTCGTAGATGCAGAAATAAAATTGGAAATTCTTGATCAGACTCGGATTTATTATGTGATCTAATAAAAAGAAATACAATTATAAAGAACTTTCACTTTCGAGTTTAGACCGTGTTAATGGATTTTCACTTTCCGACGTTTCGTCTCTTACTACTAGAGACATCTTCAGGGATTAATCTGAAACTAAGTTTCGAATCAACTTGTGTCACTATTTATGACGAGTTGTGGTTATTCACCCGTGACGAGGTTTTTCCTATCAAAGACTTCCATATTGCAGGTAAGTGGTAACCAGTGTCCCGATTGATATTGTTAGGATGCTTGATGATTTCTATCGATTCCCGTATCTTCCTTGGCATTTTTCTGTTTTCTGTTAATATTTGTTTTGTTTCAGACAAATTGATTTTATGACCTGTTTCATGTACATGTTCGGCTACTGCCGATAAGGAAATTTGTTTCTTTCTTATATTGCGCTCATGCTCTTGAAGTCGTAGAAATTTTTCTCTTAGTTTCACCTATGTAAACCGTACCACAGGAGCAGGGTATTTTATATACGCCTTCTGAACTCAGGGGTATTTTGTCTTTTGTTGAAGTCAAACATTGACCTAATTTTTGGTTGGATCGAAATATAGGCTTAATATTTGACTTCTTCAAAAGTTTACCTATTTTATCCGTGATACCGCTTACATAGGGAAGTATAACTTGTGTCTGTCTGTCATTGTCACTATTGTCCTGTTGTTTGGGTCTGGGATTTCTGTATTTGTATATGGTCTTATTAATGTCTTTTTTGGTATAACCGTTCATGGTCAAGGTTTTGGTTAGTTTAAGGAGTTCTGTGTCTAGGGAATTCTTGTCTGAAATCATGAAAGCCCTATGAACAAGTGAATTAACTACCGAGCGTTTTTGAGAGGGATGGTGATGTGAAAATGCGTTTAGGTATCTGTCAGTGTGGGTTTTCTTCCTGTATACCGAGTGTCCTATTGAGCCATTTTCCGTTTTGTAAACCAAAACGTCCAAAAAGGGAAGTGATCCGTTGTTCTCAATTTCCATCGTAAACCGTATAGATTTATGTTGGGAATTGAGGTGATTTAGAAAACCTTGAAGGCTTTCCATGCCATGGGGCCAAATAGCATAGACATCGTCTACGTATCTGCGCCAAATTTTAGGTTTACGATGGAAATTGAGAACAACGAATCACTTCCCTTTTTGGACGTTTTGGCTTACAAAACGGAAAATGGCTCAATAAGACACTCGGTATACAGGAAGAAAACCCACACTGACAGATACCTAAACGCATTTTCACATCACCATCCCTCTCAAAAACGCTCGGTAGTTAATTAAAGGTACATACCTAATAAAAAGAAATACACTGGTATAACAACTAACAACCATTAAGTTGTACTTGATTTTAAGATCACACAATTTTAGAGTAGTTAAATGGCGAACTTCAACTGACCTACTGACCGTATAAAATAACGGTCGGTGTCGTGCGGGGGAGATGAATATGAAGTTTTTTCATTTAGTAAAAAACTTCATTTATACTGTTCGTTTTGGTGGCGTGGAAGAGCGGGATATTTAAATTTTTATAATTTTTACAGCGACTATTTATTCCGCTACACTACCCAATTCTGATGATACCCTACAAATAACGTTTTTAATTTCTTAATTTCTAAATTATAAGTTGTTTGGAAAATGCATGACAAATAAAATTCTAAAAAATTTCCCCTGCGGCGCTGAACTAAATAATAATAATTACTTAGTTTTATAAATTAATTTTCAATCTCTGAAGAAGATATTTGCAAAACGCGTAACTTGGAAAAAATTCGTCTGCGGCGCTAAACTAAATGCATAGAATATAATTACCTAGGAAAAAAAATTAAATTATTTTTTTTTTAAATTAATTTACTTCCAATGTGTTTGGAAAATGCGTGACCTGGAAGATTCTAAAAGTTTTCACCTGCACCGATGCCAAGTTTTTCTTAAACTTCACTCAGTGTTTACTGGCTAGACAAAAAATACTGCAACTTAAAAAAAATATAGATGTGGCCTAGAAATCTTTACACACGGGCAACCAATTCTTAGTTACGCCAGTCATTTCCATACAGAAATAAGAACTAATATAAGCTTCTAAGAAATTTAGTTTTTCTTATCATTGTTACTAATTTAGAAATAATATTATTAATATTATTATCACGTAATAAATTTGTTAAGTGTATGTATACATTTAACAAATTTATTTGTTATAAGCATTTCAGGAGAAAACTCCATAACTTTTTGTTTATTGTTTATTTTTAACCTCGTACTATTCTACTTAATTAAGCATCCCCTAAGTCCAGGACTTGTGTGGGCTAGTAATAGAGGGAACCACCGGCTTTAACTGACTTTCGAACCAATATATCTAGGGAGTACGCCTTCGCCAAATTTCAATTATTAATTAACTGAAAAAGGCAATCGGCGCCAGTGAGGTTTGAACTCACGATCATTAGCTCAGTGTTAATGCTATATCGATGCCTTAGACCGCTAAGCTAATCTCCCATCTATCAACTGTTTTGTCAAAATCTGTATTTATCTGTATTTTTTAACAATAGATATGTTAATATAATAATTAAAAACAAAATAGGTGCACTGGCTGCGTTCAATGGAAACAGCAAAACTAATCAAAAGTCATCAGATGATAAGTTTTGCTAGCAAGCTGCTGAACGGCTACTATTTGTCATTTGTCACAACCACCATTTGAGGTTAGAAATACCCACAAAAAGTACATTCCCGTTCTTTTATAAAACCAATCAAAAGTAATCATCTCAAAACATTGATGAGGAATGATTCAGTAGTGATTTGACAGCTTTCAATGAGTTTTGGTGTTTTCATTGAACGCAGCCATTAAGTTTAATTATAAAAGTATGTGTAATAGAATCCGAATGACCTATTCTGACAGATTAAATTCATACGTGCGTGCCTCCAAATAATTGCGTTTTTACTGCTAGCAATTGGGTCGCATTGCTAAATGCAACGCATAATACAGTTAACCTTATTTAACCAATTAACCAAAGAAAAACAACATGAACCTAATTTATAGTTTTTATATTAACACGAATGTATAATAAAATAATATTTAGGCAATGGAGATTTCTCCCGTTAGATTAGACAGGGACAAAAGTTCTACCCAAAAAGGATAGAAGACATACATGCACTCCCACTTCCACCCAACCAAACAAATTCTGTATTTGTTCTTTGTTAAACAAATACAATATTTACTTGGCCGGGCGAAAATTGTAACTATATTATTTTTATAAAATAAATTACTGGCGCCATCTAAATTTTAGTAGAATTATCTTATTCTACAGATTCACATTAGCTATGTTCGTTCGTGCCGCTCAGTGCTACACTTTCCAGCCGACCAAATAAATACTGTATTTGTTGTATGCAAAACAAATACAGCATTTATTTGGTTGGCTGGAAAGTATAGCACAAATGAGATAGAGATAGGGTAGACGTCTTTTGTTTCATAATTCTAGTTGTAGAGAGCTCCATTGACCTGACAAAAGAAAGTACATTTATTTAGTGTAACAAAGTCATACAGGATAAAAACAATAGGAAATGTGATTTAACAGCGGTTGCTTAAACAAATAACAATAACTAACATTGTTTAATTTAGCAACAGACACACAGAGATAAAACTAATATAAAATATTTGTGATACTTGTGATACCTGCTTAAAAACTTGTTCCAAGTATAAAAAAGTATAAATATAATTAATCAACTAAAAAATTAAAAAAAAATCAGTAATAATATTACAACAAGTATTAATTGAGCGAGGGGGAATATTGGTGTAGTGGACTACTGTGTCGTACTTGACGAGTTTACTACCCAAAATAGCGTGAGTTCGATTCTCACCGGCGCGCCGGTTTGCTCTTTTCAGTTAATTAATAATTGAAATTTGGCGAAGGCGTAAGTGAAACAGACACTCCCTATAAATTGGTTCGAAAGTCAATTAAAGCCGGTGGTTCCCTCTACAACTAACCCACACAAGTCCTAGACTTAGGGGATGCTTAATTAAGTAGAATAGTACGAGGTTAAACAAAATGTAAAATGTATATGTAAAAACTTAAAACATATTATGTTTTTAGTTCAATTAGTACTGGTTTTGAAAGAAGGAAATTAGTACTTGTTTCGAAAGAAGGAAATTAGTAATGTTACTATTTTTAATTATTTTTAGTATTTTAAATAAACGTATGCTTGTCATCTTTCATTTAGGCTTCTTTAAAACTTAATACAAGGAATTTTATTATGTAAACCATGTAAATTTTACATGAGTCAGATTTTAATCTAAGTAAGATACGTATTCAACTTTAATTAAGCAAAACATTTGAAGGGGTCAGGGGAAAAACGATCATAGTCCATTTTTGTCGAAAATTCGTTATATACACCATCTTGTAGTTCGCGACCCAAGCTTTCAGATGACTATGTCGGTTTTAAGCAAAAACAATTACAGTCGCTGTAACGAATTTAAATAGAAACGATATACAGCGTAAGAAAGGTCAGAGTCCGAGCGATACCATAAAAAACAATTAAAGTCCATAGTTTCGCATCGGTAACTAAGGAAACGTATTTTTGATTGTAAATGGCGTTAAGCAGGTAGTTTAATTTGTGGAGTGGCAGTTTGTAAAAAATATGGAATTTAGTGAGGAAAATGAGGATGAAGGCCCTAGTACCAATATTTTTAAACCGAAGAAAAGACCTATAAGTGGACGTATTACGGATGTTTCGAAGAAACTTAAAGTAAAAGGTTACGTTACCGGGCTTAGACTAAGAATTAAGTTTTTTTTTAAATAAAAATGTGGAAAACTACGACTTTGTTTATGATTTTGCAAACTTACTGCACTAAGCCTGTTGGGCTGCTTTATAACATAAAAAAACGATCAGAGTCCTGGACTGTGATCGATTTTATAAAGTCATATGTGTAGTTCTGTTGCATCTTTCGCTTTGAACCTCAAAGGTAATGTTAAAAACCTTGGTAGGTAATATTATTTTGCTGTGAAATAAGTATGTGACGTGATGAAACAATAATTGACGTTACTTTGCAACTGTAATCATACAATATGAGTCTGTAAACCTTAATTTCGCTATTCTGTGAAAAGTAGTTTTTGTGAATCTGATCGTTTTTCCCCTGACCCCTTCATTTGATTTAAGTACTTAATATATACAAAAACTTTAAGCCACTCGATCCGACACTAGGCAACACGGTTGAAATAACATATTATGTTTTTTTGACTAATTTTGGATCGCTAAGACCGAATCTGGCCTCAGAATGTTTTTATTATCTCAGGATTCTGAAAAATGAGACTAAAGTGGTAAAAAATCATTATTTTAGTCCTCTTTTGTTCTAAAATCAGGGGAGATAAAAATATTCTCAGGACAAGTTTGGATTCGGCGACCCAATATTAGTTAAAAAATACCCTAACTTAGATTATGAAAACTTTAAATTTATAGGTATAATAAATAGGGATACTAGAGAAACAATATTTAAAAAAAACGGATCTTGCGACACAACTAATTAAGGGTGGGGGTGAGGAGAGGGGTGCATAAGGGGACAAGGTTATCGCCACTCCTAAAAAACGTCAAAAGGCATTACTAGGGTGTCAAAAAATAACCTAAAATATGTTCTGTAATATGGTTCTTATGTAATGAAGTAACATTTTTATGATAAATAACAAATACGCAATATTTTTTAATTATTTAAAATTTGGCATAATTGCCTGTATTGAAATTTGAAAAATAAGACGTGCTGGACAAAATCGGTTTCTGCGCCTTAAAATTGATAAGAAAAATATATTTTTATGCTCGGGAAAAAAGTTTACACTGTGTGCTTTAATTTTATTGCTTTTTAATTTATTTACTTTTTATGAACAAACTAAGCCAAATAAAAATTTGTTTATATCGTCGGCTTACAAGTAAAAGGCACTAAGTCACTTTTTTGCAAAAGTAGGATTTTAATAGCACTGTAGTTAATTTTTGATGATCTATGTATAGGTAAAACGAACTAACTTCTAGGTGGACTGCCAAGGGAGTTACCCACTATATAAAACCCACCAATTTGATTTTGATTAAAATTTTATCTGGCAATAGGCACTAAGTCACTTTGTGCACTTAGTGCGTTTTACTTGTAGATTATTTCAAATGTTTCTGCACTAAGCGACTTTCTAAAAAGAGTTCATTTATAAAAATATGATTGCTTGAATCATTTATATGATACAATAACGCGTTATTTATTGTACTGGCAAACGCATTCAAATTTTAACTGATAGATTATTTTAA
Organism: Brachypterus glaber; assembly: GCA_958510825.1. Lineage (NCBI taxonomy): Eukaryota > Metazoa > Arthropoda > Insecta > Coleoptera > Kateretidae > Brachypterus > Brachypterus glaber. The sequence goes on along the minus strand of OY294045.1, from coordinate 80,902,104 downwards.
TTTTGCTCTTAAATCCTTGGTTACTACATAAATAACAAGAAAGTTCGCGGCAAGTTCGGAAAACAGCCCTTAGAATTGCACCGTGAAGTGTTTTATTATTAATAATGATTCATTATAATTATTGACCTTAGGAGATGCTTCTTTGCCGGCACAGCCGATGGCCTCTGAAAACTGTCTTAGTTCTGGCATTGTAAGAAGTTTCATATAATTAATACTAATTAATTTTATTAATTTTGAAAACGTTCTTTAAACAATCAAAAAGTCCAAACCATTCTTTTAAAAATCTAGTTTTTGAAAATGTATGTAAACTAGGGTCACTTCATCTGTACTTGGTCTGTTTTTGCTCTGGTTTTCGTTTTTTTCTTCCTTTCGGGTAGCGCCACACAACAAATGAAAATCGAAAATTTCCCCTCTTTTCCCCTTAAGCTTAGGGATACGAGATTTGGAATTTCATTTTATAAGGTTCCGGTGCCGGAGCTTAAAAAAATATATGTAGAAGCCTTCATTAACTCAAGGCGGCAACCCTATTACATTGATTTAGGCAGGTGTCAGTAGAATGGAATTTTATAAATAATGTTTTATAAGTAAGATTTAAAACCCTAATTCCCATTAAAAATCTAAAAAATATACTTATCTATTAAATAAAATACTAAGGTAAGAAAATTATGTATTATCTTAGCAATAATATAAGAGGATTTAAAAGCATTTTTTGAACTGAAGTATAGTCACTCCATATAGCACCAGCTCACCTCACCTCACAAACGAGTAACTATTGACTTTCCTCAATTGACCTTCCAATAAGCTTAAGCCATTTTACTCTTTATTTTGTTTCTATTTCCTAAAGTAAAACATTTTTGTAAACATAATATATATTATATAAAAATATTTTAAAACCTTTTTGCGGAATTATCATAAATTATTAAATTTAATTCTACTTGCTTTAAATTAAGCTAGAGAGCAGAAATAATACTTTGTTCAATTTCTATAAAAAAAGGAAACCCATCGGTTGAGGGGAGAATATGGACTACTTTAAGAATTGTTGTACAAAAAATCTAGCTGTGCCTTAAAACAGTGGTTTGGAAGTCGCTATAAGCCGGTGGCCCACAGAAGGTAGTATGCACTATCATAGTGGGCATAATGGGCATTTGGTCTGCGTGCAAGTGATATTATCAGGCATTACTGTGCACAGTACCACATGGGGTATTATCCCCCTTCAATGCAACTTTGCTAACTCTTAAAATTAAAATTTAATGTAGTAATATTATGTAATAAATATACTTAATTACATAAGATTATAGTTTATTTTTATAATAATAATTTAGTAAGATTTAAATTCAATAACGAAGAATTACAAAATAATTCTAGTCCTGAGTAGCGTAAGATTGGAACATGAGGCTAGAATTACTAATAATTTTCTTAAATTTCAAAAAAATATAATTAATTTAAAACTATAAAAAGTATTCATGTTATTTGTTCAGTCCTTATTTTTCTTTTAAATTGGGATCTATGATTCATCATTATGGCCACCTCCTGAGTCTAAATAATCGCCCTTGTACTATAGCAAATATAGTATATTAGGAATTATCTTCATTTTCGAAATGTTGATTAAATTAACCTTTTAATTATTGTTTTAACCCAATATGGTATTTATGTGCAAAAATATATGTGTAGAATACTAAAAATATGAAAGCTCTTCTCCCATTCATAGCATGTTTCTCTAAAATGAAAATAAGTCGTTTATTACAGTATAAAAATGATCAATTATTATTAAAAATTTACCTTTTCACAATATTATTGTATTCCATGAGTGCAGATTTATTTTCAGGCTATGTAGAATAATTTTAATTAAATATTGAATGTTGAGATCCTATTTAGTACATTAATGTATTTTATAACTTTTTAAACCAAAATATACTTTCCATTTGTATTACGTTAAGAAATTAAACATTTTTTAAACTAATTTATAATTGATAGATGATAGAAGTCCAAAATTAAAAATTTAAATGTCAGAAAGTATTTCTGGGGCTGCCAAAGCAGGACAGAGCACGTTTCTTCGTCATGATTTTTTGATAAAATTGCGGTACTTTAGCCAAAAAAAAAATCCACATATCGTACCCCTAAGCTTAAGGGTAATCGAGGGGAAGTGCGATGCTCTTTTTTTGTGTGGCGCTACCCGGAAGGAGAAAAGCCAAGTCCAAAAACCGAAAACTAACGAAAGAGAACGAAAGAACAAGTTAGACTAAGGTGAAGTGACTCTAATGTAAACATCTTGTTTTCTACTTTATATTTATACATTACGTTTAATTAATAGAAGGGTTTTAATTTTAAATAGTTGATTTTTATATTATTTTATTGACTTAGTGCTCTTTACTTGTAAGCCGACGTCGTGGGCCTACAAGTAAAAGGCACTAAGTCCATGTCTTTTTTCAGATTTAGTTGAATTAAACTACTTCAATTTTTCTTTATTTAACTGCAAATGGGACATTATTATGTCCAAACATGTCATTGCAATTTGCGGTAGTTTTTTTACAAAAACAATTATTACAAAAATTAAAAAACTAAAATGAAAGTTAAATTTGTTAATATCTCAAAACCATGTTTTTGGACTTTTTGCTCTTTACTTGTAAGCCGACGATATACTTTTGTGAAGAATTTTATAGTCTTTTTAAAGTCCTATAAAATTTTTATACTTAGTTTTGCTAATTTTAAGCTTTTTATTTTTTTTTCGCATACTTACTGTAACTGAAGGTCCTTCGCACATGGATTCTTAAATTACTCGTGTTTTTTTAACATACCCTAAACTGTTCAAAATCTTATTGTTTTTTTAAAAATTTTGAAAAAAAAGGTCATTATTTCCTGGAATGTATCTCAAATTTTTAAGGTGCTGGAATTTTTCTAAGGCCAGATTCGGATCCTACGCCTTTGAATTAGTAAGAAAAAAGATCATGTAATATAAAAATACATGTTGAATTAAGTGAGAATCTGCCATTCTAAAAGTCGCCTAAAAAATACTAAGGCTAAACCTCTCAATCTCTCAAAAAGTCCAAACCAAATCTTTACTTAAATACTTAAAATAACTGGATACCTATTAGACCATTACAATATAAAAGACACAATATTTTAAAACTTTATCCGACATCAACGGATATCATACAAGTGGCCGTCAAAAAATAAAAGGTTTTTAGGGCAGATGAGACTGAACAAACAAGACGTTTATCTAATATGAGGAGTTGAACTGCAAAACTGGACATATCCAAAAAACATAATTTTGGGTAAATTAAGAAAATCCTCTGGGACTGTTACTGGAAATATAATTTTAATTTTTTTATATATAATTTGGAATGAGTATGTGAGATAGTACTGGCATAATATGAACTTTTAATAATTATTAAAAGTTCATAGTATAATTGTCCCTTATTTTTTTAAAAAATATTTAGTTTTGGATATATTTAGTTTTGTTAGGAAAAAGTCAGGATTTCATATAAAAATATTTTATAGTTAAACTGATCAACATAAAACAATAGTGCTGGCAATAAAATAATGCGTTCCCACAGGCCTAGGTTCATTAAAATCAAAAATTAACAAAACTTGAAAAAATAAATAAATAAAAAACAATTTTCAAAATAAATTTCAAACATTTTTTCAACAATATTTTTTTTTTCAAAAAAAGTTTCTTTTTATTTTAGCTACTTAGCAAATCGCGAGGGTCTGACCGCGTCTGAAATTTGTATAAAAGAGTTCCTTTTTGTAAAGAGTTCCTCATAGTTCCTTCGGAGTTCCTCGGAGTTCCTCCAGAGTTCCTTGGGAGTTCCTCCTGTGTTTCTTAAGAGTTCCTCTCTGGAAGGGGTAATTTTTGGCAAATAAGCCGTAGAAATTACCGCTATGCAAGCACTACTTTTTGGCGCCCAAAAAATACCTTCATGAAAAAAAGCTTTTTCCCTGACGGTTACTACCAAACTTGGCGCCCCTTCAGAAGAACAAAAATTGGCGCCCCAAAATTGTTTCGTTTCTACCAAACTTGGATGGCGCCCCAAAATTACCTTCAAGAAAAAAAGAAAAAAGCTTTGTCCCTGACGGTTTCTACCAAACTTGGCGCCCCTTCAAAACCAAAATTGGCGCCCCAAAATTACCTTCAAGAAAAGAAGCTTTGTCACTGGCGGTTTCTACCAAACTTGGCGCCCCTTCAAAACAAAAATTGGCGCCCCAAAATTACCTTCAGGAGAAAAAGCTTTGTCCCTGACGATTTCTACCAATCTTGGCGCCCTTCAAAAAAAAAATGGCACCGGTAAGATGTTTTGATAAGGTGTTTGTAACTGCTCATCTAGTTTGAAAATAAAAACGTTAATCCGCATGGGTAATAAATAATAATTGTTTCTGACCGCGTCTGAAATTTGTACAAAAGTGTTCCTTTTTGCAAAGAGTTCCTCAGAGTTCCTCCGGAGTTCCTCCAGAGTTTCTCAGAGTTCCTCGGAGTTCCTCGGAGTTTCTCCAGAGTTTCTCAGAGTTCCTCGGAGTTCCTCCGGAGTTCCTCCAGAGTTTCTCAGAGTTCCTCGGAGTTCCTCCGGAGTTCCTCCAGAGTTTCTCAGAGTTCCTCGGAGTTCCTCCAGAGTTTCTCAGAGTTCCTCGGAGTTCCTCCGGAGTTCATCCAGAGTTTCTCAGAGTTCCTCGGAGTTCCTCCAGAGTTTCTCAGAGTTCCTCAGAGTTCCTCAGAGTTCCTCCGGAGTTCCTCGGAGTTCCTCGGAGTTCCTCCAGAGTTTCTCAGAGTTCCTCAAAGTTCCTCGGAGTTCCTCCAGAGTTTCTCAGAGTTCCTCGGATTTCCTCCGGAGTTCCTCCGGAGTTCCTCCAGAGTTCTTCAGAGTTCCTCCTGAGTTCCTTTGACTTGTAACAAAGATTTCCTCGCGGTCATCCCCTCGGCAAATCGATTTTGCAGTTATAGTACGACATCGTATTAAAGGTGAAATTCGCTTGCAAAACAACTTTACACTATAATATTTCAAGAACGCTTTGACATAGAGACATGAAATTTAGAAGTTTTTTGCTGCTACTTAGAAAGTCTTTGTTCCAAATTTCAACTCTCTGTGTCAAAGTGTTCTTGAAATATCGTAGTTTAAAGTTATTTTGCAAGCGACTTACACCTTTAATATAGTCAAATTAAAGTCGCAAGCAAGTTGCAAAACAACTTTACACTACGATATTTCAAGAACGCTTTGACCCAGTGACTTTAAATTTGAAACAAAGATTTACTAAGTAGTAGAGAAAATTTGTTTAAAATTTCAAGTCTTTATGTCAAAGCGTTCTTGAAATATCGTAGTTTAAAGTTGTTTTGCAACTTGCTTGAGACTTTAAGTTGGCTATGCAATGATACTGTAACTTCAATTGAGCTGGGGTGCGGTAAAATTATTACGCAACATAAGCAAGCTACTATTTTTTAAATTTTCTGTAAAGTTTTAGGCCATTTAGTGAACAGGGGCGTCTATTGAGATTTTTAGAAAAACATATTATGTGGATTTGTCCACTTTTGACTACCAACTCATATTTTGCAATGCCGAATCAATCGGATCTGTTCAGTTTAGGTCTAGAAAAAGTTAAGAAATCGTTAGTTCTATAGGTAGGTATTTTACCCGATAGGGTCAAAATCTGATTTTTTATAAAAACTGGATATGTTTTGCAGTTCAACTCCTCATATATAAACATATTATGTAACACTTAGCGTTTCATGGTATACTCTTCAAATAATTTTTTTTCGTGTGAACTTTAGTTTTAAATTTGGCTATAGCCTATAGGAATTACAGAAAAAACTCAATGGGGTGGTTTCCTCTTTGTTTTGAGGAGTTATTTAGATATGAATACCCTTAGACTTATTTAATAATAATAACAATAATAAAAATATTTATTGGATAAACCAAAGGGCTAACGACCGAAGTCTTTCTGACCATAATTTACAATACATTGGTATTTACAATATTTTTAGTAATTAATACAATAAATTTTGTAAAAAAAGAAAAAAAAAACTAATAATAATGTTTATAAATAATGAAAAAATGTTCATTGAACTAAGGACTGATAAAGTGGTAAAGAAGGGTGTCGTCTCTTAGGATTGTTGTTGTGGGATTATCATAGTTTAGTACTGTTTGCATCTTATTCATATTATCGTTGTTATCACTGAATTTTTTCCTTAGTCTTGAAAGTCTGTAACAAATTGGTTCTATACCAGTTTTTTCATATAAAAGGTTGTTGGACGGATTGTGTAGTGGGTTCGTGGGGTTCCTCATTTTTGTAATCGCTCTTAAAGCTTTCGTCTCGGTGACTTTAATTGTGTTTAGAGTAGTACGCCTAAGGTTGCATGTGAGAGGGACACTGTACTCTAGGAGTGGTCTACATATTGATGCATAAATTGTGGAGGCTGTCGACGTACTAATGCCCTGATCTTTGTATGCGAACGAAAGTATTTGGCTCTCTGGATAGTTTTGTTTTTGATGTTCTGGTAGTGTGTATTTAAGTTGAGCTTGCTGTCCAGTTCTATTCCCAAATATTTAGCTGTGGGAGATGGATTTATAATGTGGCCATCAATGTTGATTGTTGGTGATGTGTTTTTGATTTTGTGGTGAAAGATTATGAATTGTGTTTTTAAAGGATTTAATAGAATTCTCCATTTATTCTAGAGACTTATTTATTTTTCAAACTTTCAAAGCTTCTATTCTTTTAGGTATGGAATCATATTTTGGGGGAAATGCAGTGATGTTGAGGTTCTTTTTAAACCAAAAGGGTTATAGAGCATAAAATTTTAACTGTGATTGGTCTATATGTTTATGAAACTAATTTATTTTTTTATAAAAATCGTAATTTATTTTTAACTTTAAGCCTAAATCTGCCAGATTTTTAAATTGCGTTAGTTGCTTATGAAAAAGGACTATATTTTTCATCAATTCAACTTTATAATTCAAGGTTTCTGTGAATTTAAAAACTTTTAAAATAAAACTTTGATTATTTGTGTAACATAGAACCATACAGTGTATGGTCCATACACTCTAGGTGAATTTATGTCTTATTAGATTTGTAATTTTACCATTTTGTGGCAGTTTTCAATCAATGTATTTTTGTTTTATATTTTTGTGGCGTCTGTAATTTTACCCAAGGGTTGATGTAAAATATATTGACGGACGCTATATCTGCAAACTGTAGTTCAGTTTGCTTAGGAACGTGTTTCGGTCGAACGGCAAGGTGACAACCATAGGCGACGACTTTTCAAAATCCCAGGGGAGGGCAAAAATTTTTAAAGTAAAAAAGTTTGCATAAAAGTTAAAAATTTAAAAAAATAAAATTATATTTAAAAATTGTGAAGCTTTTATAATATTATATTTATTTCGAAGTATAGACAATATTACAAGGGTGACCGGCCCCCTGTTAAGACTCCAGGGAGGCCATGGCCCCCGGGCCCCTCCGGAGTCAGCGCCTATGGTGACAACTGATGATCGGATTGTTTACTCACATAGTCTAATATACTGCTTATAAAAAAGGACTGCGTTTAAATTAGTTATTATTTTTTTTTTTTAAACGTCAAATTGTTTTTATGTAATTTTTTAATTTAGATAACTTACTTTTTTTTTTTTTTGACCTAGAATTAATATTTTTTTTTGACCTAGAATTAATATTTCAGTATTAAATAGTAATTATTCGCGTTAAAGCAGTGTATAGCATTAATAGTTTGTGAATAGTATATTTAATACAGCGATACCTTTTGATGTAGAGCTACCTCAAACCAGCCTTGAGACTGATAAAAAATACATTGTATAGTCTATATTGTACACTGTACATAATGTAGAAAAATATTTTATGTTGGGTTAGGGGAAAATAAAAATCAAAATTATTTCAGCTGACTGATGTTAATTCTTGTTTTGTTTATTATTGTAATATTTGTAGTAACCATATATTTTTTCTTTGTAGAGCTCTGAAAAAGCATAAATATATTATATGCGAAACCGGTCAGCTGAAATAATTTTGATTTTTATTTTCCCCTAACCCAAGATAAAATATTTTTCTACTTTAACAGTTTGGGAAAAGAAGCCGTTATCAACTGTAATAATGTATGGACAGTACTTACGTATCATAGATAAGTAAGTATTTTTTGAGAGATGTTATATTATAATAATATTTTTAATATTTTTGATCAGTACCTAGTAAGTAATTTTTAACGATTTTAAATATTTGTACTACTTTTCTAGCCTATAGAGCTGTGAAGATTATATTAAGATTAGGTATGCGGAATTTCACCAAAAAAATTATGTTTTATCTTATTTTATCCTGCAAACAATTTCATAAATGTCATGTTTACAAATCTTTTGAATCCATTATAATAGAATTTTGCACCATTTTCTATAACTTTTCGTTTACATCGTAATAAAGATAGCAGAAATTTCTGTGACTACAAATTTATTCATAGAAAATTCGAGAATATTTTATTTATTTTAATTTTAAATATTATATTATTCAGGATATCAGCAGTCCATTTTCTAAGACAGGTTATCTTCTAAACTATATTCTTATTCCTTACCCTATACAGTGATTATAGAGGAGTTTTCCTCTTTAATCAATGCCCTATAGGACCCTAGAAATAACCCTAATAAAGAGTATATTATATATACAGTGATTACACAACCCCACAAAAAAAAAGGTCGAGACCCTTGAGACAGACCATGATATTTCTTTGTATTTTTCGACGCTGAATCTAAATCCGGGGTCAGAAAAGACCCTAGACGTCTGGAATTCACCCCCGGGCCCAAAAACTACCCCTGAGAAGGGTTGGAAAATTGAGTTTCGGATGCCAGATATATTTTTTGACGCTGAATCGGAATTTGAGGTCAAAAAAATTTCTATACCCCGTAATTCACTCCCGGGCCCAAAAAATACCCCCAAGAAGGGGTGGAAACTTGAGTTTCGGATTCGGATTCGACTAAATCCGAATTTTAGGTAAAAAAAATATACACCCCTGGAATTCACCTCCGGGCCCAAAAACTACCCCTAAGAAGGGGTGGGGAATTGAGTAGAATTTTTTTGACCTCGAATTAGGATTCAGCATCGAAAAATACATAGGTATACTATGGTCGAGCATCTGGCATCCAAATCTCGATTTTCCAACCCTTCTCAGGGGTAGTTTTTGGGCCCGGGGGTAAACTCTAGGGGTGCGGAAATTTTGTTGACCTCAAATTCGGATTCAGCGTCGAAAAATACATCGTTATACTATGGTTGAGCATCTGGCATCCGAAACTCAATTTTCCACCCTTTCTTGGGGGTAGTTTTTGGGCCCGGAAGTGGATTTCAGTGGTGTAGAAGTTTTGTTGAACTCACTTCGGATTCAGCGTCGTAAAATACATAGGTATAACATGGTCGAGCATCTGGCATCCGAAACTCAATTTTCCCACCCTTCTCAGGGGTAGTTTTTGGGCCCGGGGGTGAACTCTAGGGGCGTAGAATTTTTTTTGACCTACAATACGGCTTCAATTCGAACTCAATTTTTCACCCCTTTTAAGGGCAGTTTTTGGGTCCGGTGGTGAATTCCAGACGTCTAGGGTCTTTTCTGATCCCGGATTCAGATTCAGCGTCGAAAAATACAAAGGAATATCATGGTCTGTCTCAAGGGTCTCGACATTTTTTTTTGTGGGGTTGTGTTATAGAAGAGTTCTCCTTTTTAATCAATGCCCTAGGACCCTAGAATATACCCTAATAAAGAGTGACCGCAAAGTTAGCCTGGTTTTCCAAAACCTGTAACTTCGATTGGAATTGATAAAATGTAATGTACGTGTTCAATCTTTTTGTCTGGTCATGAACTTGTGCAAAAAGCAAGATTATTGTTCTACAAGCTAACCATCTCCTTAAACAAAGGGTTAACTATGCATACTTGAATTGCATTTTATACTCTAAACTTTCTCACATTTTATTAAACACGGGCTAAATCCTTTTAACTCTATTTTTCTTGAGATACTTTATGATTTACTACTTTTTTTTGTGCTTGGAGGTAGTTTAAACCTCTTTGTGGGGGTGAATTTTCATCAAATCCAAGGGTGATACCCCTTTACGTGTTTTTTATGTTTCATATTACAGAAAAATGTGCATTTTAAATATTTTTATTTTTTTTAATTTTTTAACCCCTTAAAAGGGGTATCACCCTTGGATTTGAGGAACATCCACCCCCACAAAGAGGGTTAAACTACCCCCTAGCACCAAAAAAAGTAGTAACTCATAAAGTATCTCAAGAAAAATCGAGTTAAAGGGATGTTAGGTTTAATAAAATGTGAGAAAGTTTAGAGTAAAATTCAATTCAAGTACCCATAGTTAACCCTTTGTTTAAGGGGATGTTTATCTTCTAGAACAATAAATATTGCTTTTTGCACAAGTTTATGACCAGACAAAAATTTTGAGCACTTATACATTACATTTTATCAATTCCAATCGAAGTTACAGGTTTTGGAAAAACAGGCTGAAAATCCTCTTTTTTTACGGTTACTGTTTATTGTTTTGTATTCATAATCTGAAAACAAGCACTTTTAATAATTTATTTTTTCCCGGATAGATTTTATATATGTCCTAAGTTAAATTTTATTCAAGCTATTTCCAAATTGCAGGGTTCTGGATCCAATTTCTTTGGGTGCTAGAAGACCTAAAAATACCGGGTGAGTTTCATTCCATGGACACCTCCTAAAATTAGGTTTTTTTCAGTCCGATCAAAGCAATTTTTTTATAGCCTATATTTCTCAACAGTGGCTACAAAATGACACACTATTTTTTTTGCACTTCCGGTTTTATAGGAAACTAAGTTATATTATTTTTTTTAAGTGACTCCCCCTGTATATTTTTGCATTTTTGAATCCAAAAAACAGATTTAAATACATAAAAAAAGAATTTAAAAACTTTTATTTTTTTAGTACTTTTTTAATTTATTTTACAAAATTTATTTTTTCATAATTAAAATTAAATTTATTTGCTTAATGTGAAAAATACAAATTTGATGTAAAAACCATAATTTGTTAATTTTTTTGTACTTTAAATTTTTAAAGTGGTTTTCCTTCATAACTTAACTTTTTCAAATGGCAACCCCCTTGGACGCTCTTAACTTTTTGATGCGATATTGTAAAGGCTACAAAATGGCGTGCTTTTTTTGCTTTTAATTCCGCTTTTTTCGAAAATTAAGTCAATTAGGTTCATTTTTAATCAAAAAAATAATTCAATTACTTTTTTTAAATGTAAAATTGTTTTATGAATTCAAAAATGCAAACACACAGGGGTTGTCATTAAAAAAAAAATAAAATATGTTTAGTTTCTGGCGAAACCGGAAGAGCAAAAAAATATATATTTTACGCCATTTTGTAGCCCTTGTTAAGAAGTATAAGCTACAAAAAATTTGCTTTGGTCGGATTAAAAACAATTCCATTTTAGGGGGTTTCCATGAACTTAAACTCACTCGGTATAAATATTAAATTAGATTTTTATACAATTTTTATACTGGGGCTAAGGGGCAAGACAGTCCTTAAAAAGTGCATTTGACATAGGCATATGTCGTATTTAAATTTTTGGATAAATAAGAATTTATAAAACAACTTTTTAATCAAATAGATTTTTTTTAAGAATATCAAATTAGCATAGTTTATTTCTGCAATGTAATACATAAGCATAGAGAGCCCCAAATAAGCTTTTGGCTTGTGTTAGCATACACCAAAGGAATGTGTTAAAGACTGTTTTTATCACTTTTCCCGCTAATATATTATCAATTATAATTAGGGGTCGTTCATAAAAGACGTCACACTTTTTTAGGTGATTTTAGACCCCCTCCCCCATGTCACACATTGTCACAAAGTCTTGACCCCCCTTATGTGACGTCACACTGCAATTTTAGTAAAAAAATTCGATATTTTCTAACATTCTATTGAATTCGTTAAACATATGAACAATACGACCACCAAAATATGAATAGATAGAACTATTATAAAAAATTCTACTTATCAGCAGAATGTAAAAAAGTAATTTTTAGTAGGTCAATAAAATTTTTGATGTGACGTCACACTCCACCAAGCCCCCCCATGTCACACTTCGTCACAATAACCCCCTCCCCTCAAAGGTGACGTATTTTATACACGACCCCTTATAATTATAATTATAATTATAATATAACCATAATTATAATTATAGCATAATCTGAATATATCAAGTGTAATTTGTATGAGCGAGTCATTAAAAATAGGTTTTTACGGTACCTTATTTCAACATGTTTTTAAATCTTAAAGCACTCAAAGGAACCGGGATCATAACAGGTACATTTATTAAGTCGGGAGAAAATAACTTAAAATATTTGCCAGTTTTTAGACTATTACTCTAGGTGGAATGGAGATTTCTCCATTTAGATTAGACAGGTACAAAAGTTCTACCCAAAAAGGATAGAAGTAATATCACCAACATAAAGAAAAAAAAATCTCCTAGGTTTTACGTTGGCTGCACTGTCAGTAATGCCATTTTCTTTAGCCACTGTCATTGTGTGAGCTGCGTTTGATATTGTTTTGATTTCAGTTTTTTGTGTGTTTTACTAAATATTGTGTTTTTATTGATTATTATAGTGCTTTTACGAGTTTTGATATTTAAATATTGTTTACCAAAGGTACGTTTTTTCTTTATACCGTAGATTTAAAGCCTAGGCGAAATTCTTTTGGACTTTTGCAAAAATTAATTTCTTGAAATGTAGAAACTGATAATAATATTAAAATATATAATATTAATATATAGCTAATAATAAATATGATAAACATTAAATAAATTCATATTTACCTTTTAATATTTGAGGTTATGTTTTGTAAATAAATAAACAGATTAAGCAACCAACCTAAGAACAATTAATAAGATTTATATTTCATTCTTTATTTTACTATTAAATCATCAGTTTTATTTCTTAGCAAAAAATATTCATTTCTTTGGCTTTATTTACAAAAATCAACGGTAAATTTTGATAAAAATTGAAAAAAATGTAATATTTTTTTAATTTATTTAAGTTGGTAGTGGCGTGCCGTGCACAAATGAGATAGAGATAGGGTAGACGTCTTCTGTTTCGTAATTCTAGTTGTACAGAGCTCTATTGGCATAGAGAGCATTAACACCATTAAATTTTTTCAATACCAGCATTTTCCAAATACTACATTTTTATTTAATCGAAGCAGATTCCCATCAATGGTGACACTGCCTATGTTTTACGTGGGTACTTTAAAAACATCTATAGACGTAATTTAACGAGACGCCGCGAGAAAGGAGCATCGTTAAATTAGTTTTATGTTTTATTAACTGCGTCAATTATAATTATTTCGTTTTAAGCTACATTAGGGTGGCCCATTTTTTATATTTTTTAAATCTTTTTTAAAAATTTATAAAACCAGACATAGTGTTTGTAATTTTATAAAATTTAAAACCGTTGATATCTATATTTTTTCTTTTTGAGTATAAAAACCAGCCTGCAGAATCTCAGCCTCATCGAAAGTTTCTGACGCGTGCCAACAAGGCCCCGAAATTGCCACAAGCTCTGAAAAAGTGCAACTTTAATAAAATTTTGCGATTTTGTCTATCTAACCGATCTTTTTTGGCGCTTAGGCACGGATATATGTTTTTAGAGTGGCTTAATATTTTAGTACATATTAAATTCGATCTATTTAAAATAAAATAGCAAAATATACATAAAAATTATTTTTTATAAAATTTTACGATTTTGCCTGTTTATCCGACACATTTTGGGGCTTAGGCGCGGATATATGTTTTTCGAATGGCCTAATGTTTTGACTATTTTTACAATAGCTCTATTTAAAATAAAAATTGGAAAAAGTTCTTAACATATTTCGCAAATGCCTCGAATTAATAATTAATAAAATTTTGCAATTTTTGTTAAAAAGTTGACGTTTAACGGCGCTTAAACCCCATTCGTTGCGTAATATTTTAAGATAATCAAAATAGGTTTATATAGAAAAAAAGTGACACAAAAACTTTATTATTTGATATTTTAAATTCGTCAGTTGCACAATTTAATAGAAAATGCACTTTTTCGGAATTTAGGGGCAATAGAGGTCTGTACAACTAGAATTATGAAACAGAAGACGTCTACCCTATCTCTATCTCATTTGTGCACGGCACACCACTACCAACTTAAATAAATTAAAAAAATATTGCATTTTTTTCAATTTTTATCAACAATTACCGTTGATTTTTGTAAATAAACCTAAAGAAATGAATATTTTTTGCTAAGAAATAAAACTGACGATTTAATAGTAAAATAAAGAATGAAATATAATCCTATTAATTGTTCTTAGGTTGGTTGCTTAATCTGTTTATTTATTTACAAAACATAACCTCAAATATGAAAAGGTAAATATGAATTTATTTAACGTTTATCATATTTATTATTAACTATATATTATTATTATATATTTTAATATCGTTACCAGTTTCTACATTTCAAGAAATTAATTTTATGACGAGCGTTATTTCTGTTATAGCTACCAAATGCCAAGATGTTTTTACAAGGGTTGCAAAAGTCCAAACGAATTTCGCCTAGGCTTTAAATCTAAGGTATAAAGAAAGAACTTACCTTTGGTAAACAATATTTAAATATCAAAATTCGTAAAAGTACTATAATAGTCAATAAAAACACAATATTTAGTAAAACACACAAAAAACTGAAATCAAAACAATATCAAACGCAGCTCACACAATGACAGTGGCTAACGAAAATGGCATTACTGACAGTGCAGCCAACATAAAACCTAGTACATTTTTTTTTTCTTTATGTTGGTGATATTACTTCTATCCTTTTTGGGTAGAACTTTTGTCCCTGTCTAATCTAAATGGAGAAATCTCCATTTCGGGTCCTTGTTGGTACAGGTTAGAAACTTTTGATCAGGCTGAGATCTGGTTTTATAAGAATTTTATGGATATTTGCGTGATTTAAGAGTTTTTAGGGCCCCAAAAGTACCCCTTGGGTTGTCTATATAAATTTTTACTCAAAGGACATTCTAACCACCACAAATAAAAAAGATTTAAAAAATTATTTTTTTTTTGGACCACCGTAATGCTAGATTCTGTAAACAATCACACCAATTGAAATCAAGCATGAGCAACATGGGGTTTTGGGGTCAAAAATCTGAATCTAATATCAAAAATTGAAAATTTAAAATGGCGAATCCATTATGGCGTCCGAACCTTTTAAACAAAAAAAATTGTATTTATGGGTTTTTGTGGTCGGTATATCCAAATTTGTTGTGAAAATTTTTAATTTAGATATATAAAATTATCATATTACTTTTTTATTGATTATCAGGTCCGGTTTAAGGGCCGTTACCTCTAGGGCATAGGCGTAAGTTAACTGTAAACAGTTACTTTTGCTATTTTTTAAATTAAACTGAAATTTAGAAATATAAAATAATCTTATATAAGTTGAGGACTCATAGGACATAGGCTTAATATCAAATTTACTTCTTTTTAGCAATTAATTTTAACAAAAATGCTTTAAAACAAGTTAAAAATATACCGCAAAATTTAGGGGCATTAATCGAAAAATAGAATAATAATTTCCCATCAACTTTCCCTCAAAAAAATGGTCAGTTGCGAGTTAAACTGTACCGTACTTATCTTATTTTTTTTTCGTTTTCTTGTCTCTACGTCAAATAATCCTAGCCGTAGCACAATAATGCATAGAACATGTTTTGTAGAGAATTAGGTAAGCTTTTATTTGGTTCTTAACTTTTTTTTATAGGGTTAAGTAGTTATAGAGTTATCACAAAAAAATAAAATTTGTACTGTATTTTTCTGACTTTTTTATCTGTGCGAATACCTTAAACAGTCCTAACATTAGCATAAAAATGCATATAACTTTATTTATTTTTAAATTTATTGTAGGTAATAATATAGGCTTTCATTCAGTTACATATTTTTTTTTGCATTCGATAAGTGGTAAGCGTTTTATAGCAAAAAATATATACTGTATTTTTCAGATTTTTTCTCTTTTCGTGCCTATGCCTCAAAGGTTCCTAGCCGTAGCGTAAAAATGCATAGAACATTTTTTGTAGAGAATTTTATAAGCTTTCTTTTGGTGTAAAGTATTTTTTTCCAAGTTAAGTGGTAAGCGACTTATTGCAAAATAAAATAAAAATACAAATTTGCCACGTATACGGACATTAACCACGTAGATGGACAAAAAAAAATATTAGAAATTCATTTATTTTTCTAAAAATGTTATCAGAACATTGGATCACAAAGGCCAATTGTTTAAAACCAAAAAATAATAATTTTAAAATTCCATAGTCGGAAAATTAGAAAAAAACTGTAACCACGGTGATAGACATTTAAAAAGGTACGCTCTTTTTTTTTTCGAAAATTCCTCCCCAATAAAAAAGTGGGGTTATTAAAAGAAAAGTAACATTAACATTTAAGTACTTAATAAAAAGGGTTTATTTGGGCATAATTACATATGTGATAAAACATTTCATTGTAATGTAATAAACGACTACGTTTTGCCACGTAGATGGACATCAATTTTTTGGGACAAACTTATTATTGATACCAACTTTTTTTGTTGGATCTCAAAAGCTTTGCTTAGTTTATAAAATAATAGCACTAATTAATGTCTTTTAAAAAATAATTAGAAAGAAGTAAATATAATGTAACACTTTGTACACATAAAATAAATATGTATATAAATGTATATAAATGTTGCTGGGGACAACAAAATTTCGATAAAAATTACTATTAAACCAATATTTTCTCTCAAAATAAAATATTTATTATACTGTATTTTAAGTTTTGAAATAAAACCGTTTGAGTAGTACTAGAATATGTAAGATTCTTTAAAAAACAAATTTGAATAATTTTTTTTAGGGTGGGGACAAGAAAGTAGTAAAAATTTGATTTTGACCCAAATATATTATATGCTGAAATAATTTTGATTTTTATTTTCCCCTAACCCAAGAAAAAATATTTTTCCACGCAGTTTTGGGAAAGAAGCCGTTTATCAATAAATTTTTGTATACAAAAAGTGGTATACTAAACTGTTATGTGACTTATCCAATTTCCTGTAAATGTGATCTTAAGGACAATAAATTATTTATTCTTTATTCTTTACAGATTCCAGTTGGTGGTCCCCGATCCTCGGCGATCCTTTTAGGTTGGCGGCTTACTGTAGGCTTCATAAAGGCTTCAAAAGGTAATCAGTGTGTAAGATAAAACCTTGGTAAAAGAAGAACACAAGAATGTTATAAAGTGGACCCTTAAAAAAAATCTCATATAAAATTTATACATTTAATGTATCTCCTGTAAATCAGTTTACTTAGAAACAAAATATTATAGAAAATGCGCAACGAAAATTTTTAAAACTTGAGCCCCGTAAGTAAGGTTTCCTATCACTGAGACTTTTTCCTAGCTTAACTCTAGAAAAGGTCTTCTTAAAAAGTAATATTTTTATTTCAGCGCCCAAGAGTCCAACCAACCTTATTTTAAAAGCAATACCAAAGAAAATATTGTTAAACTTTTAGCGTTAAGTAATAATCAAATAACGCCTTATGGTAAAATCACAAAATTTATCATTTTCCCTTGGTATTTTAATATTACAGGTCCAGAGAATCAAGTTTAGCGGCATTTAAAAGATTTTCAGTGTGCCGTAATATTTGAGTGACCCCTTAATCAAGTTATCCGGCTTATCCGAGTTATCGGATATTTCTCTAAAAATTTGGTTGGTATTAGAACCAAATTAAGCCGTTTTTAACTGAAAGCCTTAAAATTATTAGATTTATCTTAATTATTCGGCTTACCCGGCATTATCCGAGCATTAAATTAAAACGGCACCACCTCATGAATGTCCTCTTTAATTTGCAAGAAGTTTCATCAAATTCCGTTCATTCGTTCCAAAGTTATGCGGGATCAAACATAAAAAAAGAACAAAGACACACATTGAATTGATAACCTTCTCCTTTTTGGAAGTCGGTTAAAAAATTAATATAGAATAAGGGGTCATACGTATGTAATGCCTTCTATGCATACTTAAAATGCATAACGCAAATTTTTGCAATTTGCAAAAAAAAAACAAGAAAAAAAAAAGTTCTCAAGATTTTGGTTTAACACTTATTTAACATGATTTTTCTTTTAATCTTACTAAAATTATAAATTGTATATAATTTATACTTTAAGGGGTCTTAGTACCTTAGATATTTTAAAAATAATATTTTCTTAAACATTTTTTTTTATAGAAAGAAAAAAGATATCATTGTGAAATTTTGTAGGTATGCATATGAATAAACATATATGTTTATTCATATTCGAAGAATACAAATAAAATTTCTTTAGAATTTTAAAGTGCCATTTTCTGGCCATAATTTTTTTTTTTTGAAAAAAACATTATAAAACGGTGGTCGCCAGTCTTATATCCCAAGGATACCCCGAAAGGTATGTCCTGAGGATATACTGCCCGTATATCCCAAAGATACACGGTATATACTTAGTACATCCCAGGGACGCCCCGTGGGGATGTCCCATGGATTTCCTTTAGCGATATCCCTGGGATATCCTACGATGGCTTTTCCTTCATTATTTTAAATTTACCGTGTTTCGTGACTTTAATGGCGGATGTCGCTATTTGTGGTCTGTTTATGTGTGTAAGTTTTTTCTACAATTATTATTAAATATTTATATTGTGTTTTCCTTTGTTGGAAAATTTTGTGAGTATTATCCCTCCCTCCGTCTTGAGTGCTTACATTTTTTATGGACGAGCCCATGGGCCTTTGCGAAGGTTAATCGTAGTACTTTTTAAAAAATTAATCATGAAAAAGAAAATATATTTCGTAGATAAGTTACTAATTATGTACAAATGTCCCCTAAAAAAGTGGCTGTCAAATAGTAATGCTTTCATTATTTTTTTTTTGTAAAACTATTAGCTAAAATTTAAATAACTTGTACCTAGGTGTATTATTTACCAAAAAAAAGCAATACTATTTAATAGCCACTTTTGTACATAATTCGTAGCTATCTTCAGGACATATCTTCGGGATATCTTTGGGATATACGGTTCAGAAGTCGCTCAGTTTTCCATTTAGTAACAAAGTATATCCTGAGGATATCAATAGACGTAAATCGTATATTCTGGGGATGTCGGAAATCCCCAAACGGATATTCTGGGAATATCTATTGTATAAACCTGTGCTATCTGGGAATAAATTACGTAACGCTGCACTGACCCCCTCGTAACGCATAATGCGTTTTAAGAATTGCCCTTAGATACTTGATTTTTTTTTATGAAAACTGTCGACATGTAATGAATAAAAAACCACAAACTTTTACTGTTTTAACTATAAGAACAAATCATGTTTTCTTTATGTTTCCCGTTTCGGGTTTTTTATACGTCTGTAAATCATAAATTTTACTATAGTAAAATAGACAAAGTTATACATTTACTTCCCCTGTTTAAAAAGAAGTATTAGCCATAAAACTAAGGATTCAATTTACTTTTAAACTAAGTTTAGATCAAAATCAAGACTTAGTATTAAACGAATGATATATTTCAGAAATAAAATTCTTATTTTTTTTGAGTACTCTCGTTTAGTTATAAACGTATGCTTTAGTTAGTTTAGAAATTTGTATTTTAAAACATGCAAAGGAGTGTATTGGATTTCGGGCTAATCGCGTAAAATATTAAGATTTTACACACTTATACAGGGTGATCAATAACTGACATGCCAATATCTAAGGGGTGATTTTGCATCCACAAATTTCAAAAAAAAGTTCCTATAAAGGTTGTTCCAAAAATAAGCAATAAGGGAGCTACGGCCCCTTAAAACTGTAATAAACTCGGATACCCTTTAAGCTAGAGCAACTAGCTTTTGCATGTATATTAGTATTAACAAGGGCAATAAGTTTATGTTAATTTGTTTTTTTTTTAATTTATCCAGAGGCGTCCCTAGACGGAAAAACGTATTAGGCTTAACACATTTTTGCCCCAAACTTTTTTATGTGTACTTTTTTTTTGTTTTTTTTTTTTGTAAAAAAATATGCATTCCTTGAGTAAAAATACATAAAGAATGTCGTATAGTGTAACACTGTAGTAGCAACCGTTTAAAAAAAAAATGCAATTAAGAGGAGGTAACATTTTGTGCCACTAAAAACCTTACTTTTATGCCTTTAATATTAAATTAAGGTATTTTGGTGAAGAATACTTTTTTGCTCGGTTTGAAATGAAGAATCACTCTGCAGCATTAAAATTTTATTGATGCTTTTTTTTTGTTCCCCATTCAATATGTCATCTTCAAAGGGCCTTAGCTCCCTTATGGCTCATTTCCGGACTAACCTTTATTAGCCACTTAATAATAAATGAGCGGTTCCAGAACAAAGAAGCTTCTTCTTCTAGATTATTTTACAGATTGTCCGCGTACTCTTAAAATGCACTAATAAGTAAGTAATTAATAAACTAAATTCATATTTGATAGTGACAAATATTTTTTTGAATTAAGACAAGACAATCTTTAGAAGCTGAATGAGTTCTTGGGGCAAAAAAGATCTAAATTAGATATATTTTAGATAATCTAATGACTACCAAAACAGGCAAAACCCAAAGTTCCTAACAGGTGATACACAAAAGCAAATAAAATGTTTCTTCACTTACTTCACACTTCCTGCAGTTAGATCTCAGTCTTACTTTTAATGATAATACTACGTCAGTTATACACTGAGATAAATTTTTACATCCACGAATGGGTAATTTACTTGCAGCTGCTGCTGATGTGAATTTACACTCGAAGCGTTAATATAAATGCGGTGTGTATTATATTTTTACATCCAGTGTGTAAAGTTTACACCAACGCGTAAATATACTTTATACCTAAAACCCTTCAATTTATTAAAAAAAATAGAATAAACATTTTGTTATTTTTCTATTTATGAATAGTGTTTTATGGAAAAACTACGCAACAGAAAAATAAAACGTATATTCGTAATCAGCGCTACAAAAAGTACCAATAAAATAGAAACAGAAAACATACACAAGTCTTAACTACTCAAAATTTGCAGGCCAGTGTTTCCGCCCAAACAAGTAAAATATTATAAAATGTATGTTTTAAGGATATTGTATTAATCACACATTTTAAATATTTTTTTTTTATCAACACTTACCAATTATTTCTTTGAAAAATCTAGCACACACAAAATTATACGTACGCTCTTACAAACGTAAACTATTATAATGGTCGACAGCCACCAGACTCGATGAAGTAGGCTTCTTGAGTCACGTGACTAGCTTAACACCCGCGATTGGCTGGCTTGTACATCAAAAGTGTAATTTTCACACTTTGTTGCTAAAGGTATGTTTATAAAAATACACTTTCTTGAGCTTTGAGTGTACTGTTGCAGAAGGTATGGATGTAAAAATACACACTCTAGGTCAAAATCACCTCACGTGTATAGTGTCACATCAATGTTGATGTACATTTATATAAAGGTGTAAAATTTACACATTTATAGAATGTATTTTTTTACACCTTTTCAATGTAATTTCTTTCAGTGTATCTCAGAAAAAGTCTTTTTATATTCACAGACGTGGAATTTTTTGTCATTTCCAGCAATAGCATGCGTTCTGAGACAACCTGTATAAAATAACGCGTGTCTAAAAAAATAGTTTACAATTATTATTCCTGATCAGTTTCATCTGTTTATAAGCAAAAGTTTTATTTAATTGCTACTATTCGAAATCACAGAAAACTTTGTTAAAGAAATCGCAGAAAATGAATAAAAATATCAGAAACTGAAAACTTAGATAAATAGTTTCAGCAAAGGTAAATTGAAACTGTTTGAATTCTTTTATCGAGTTTCTCATGAATTGGATTTCTCATGAAATATCAATATTGTCTATATTAACGTCTGTTTTATCTATACTGTTAAATCAAATAGCAAATGAAATAAAATTGCACTTTTTAAACTTTGGTTTATCCAAAAGAATGGGTTGTTTCTTTTAAATTTATTTATCATTACTTATGTAGGTATTACTTTACAGTTACTAAGTAAAGTCGTCACAATACTAACTGGTACCTGTGAGCTGAGGCAAGGGGAAGAGAAGAGGTAAAATATAGCATGTAATCAACGTTTTGAGATGATTAGTTTTGATTGATTTTTTAAAAGTACTTTTTGGGTGTATTTCTAATCCAAAATGGTGGTTGGGACAAGTTACAGATATTAGCCGTTCAGCAGTTTGCTAGCAAAACTTATCATTTAATTGATTTGATTTTGATTAGTTTTGCTGTTTTCATTGAACGCAGCCATTAAACATGCATTTCCTGAGAAATAGTCAGTGGGTGCAACGGGCTGGCAGAGACCACGGGGGTTAGGGCAGTAGTTAATTCGGCAACAGGGAGATGCATCGTGGGTTCGAATCCTTGTGGTAAAAGACAATTTTTTTGCATCAAGGCCTGTGGCCGACTGTACAGTACATACATACATAATGATGTTTTAAACTTAATTTAATTGGGGTATTTTTGATTATTAATTTTTATTGTTTTGTTTTAAATTTTTTTTTTGACGTCATGAATCTTTCAATAAAAAAATTAAAAAATTTCCAGCAAAAATTAAGTTGATGCCTTTTATTTTTTTTTTATTCTTTATTTAGGTTTTGTTTTCGGGGACATTTTTTCACTGATCATTTTAATAAAATTATTGTTTTCTAATAAAATGAAGTTTATCACACTTTTTCATTTTTTTTTTATTTTTTAAAAAGTTTAGCTCTCTATAAGTCTTTATTTGGAGGGGATTTTTTTTCAAATTTGGTACATTTTTGTAATAGTAGATAATACCTAGTAGTACCTAGATATTTTTTCTAAAAAAATTATGTTGATCTGTTTTTTTATTGTAAACTACAACTTTATTATTTTTTAAGGGATTCTCTTCTATTTTAATAGGTTTCGTGTGTTTAACAAGTTTGACTTCCCTTAAAAGTTGTATAGAATTGTTTATAACGAACCTTGGCAAATTTTTTGTTTTCGCAAATATTTATTTTCTCTCTAGAGAAAGAAAAGAAAGATATTTTCTCTATAATAATATAGTTTGCTTTTCATATGCCCTTCTATTATAACTTATGATTCATAAAGTGTACGGTAGACCGTTGCGAGCGAACTTAAGTTTAATCTTGTTTTTCTTTTACTAGAGATATAACTTGAAAACTTGCTAGTTTTAAAAAAATCAACAAACTGCTTGTCTAGCTTCTCAAAGGCGAGAGTTTCTTAATTCTTTATAGTCCATTATTATAATGGTCGACAGCCACCAGACTCGATGAAGTAGGCTTCTTGAGTCACGTGACTAGCTTAACACCCGCGATTGGCTGGCTTGTACATCAAAAGTGTAATTTTCACACTTTGTTGCTAAAGGTATGTTTATAAAAATACACTTTCTTGAGCTTTGAGTGTACTGTTGCAGAAGGTATGGATGTAAAAATACACACTCTAGGTCAAAATCACCTCACGTGTATAGTGTCACATCAATGTTGATGTACATTTATATAAAGGTGTAAAATTTACACATTTATAGAATGTATTTTTTTACACCTTTTCAATGTAATTTCTTTCAGTGTATCTCAGAAAAAGTCTTTTTATATTCACAGACGTGGAATTTTTTGTCATTTCCAGCAATAGCATGCGTTCTGAGACAACCTGTATAAAATAACGCGTGTCTAAAAAAATAGTTTACAATTATTATTCCTGATCAGTTTCATCTGTTTATAAGCAAAAGTTTTATTTAATTGCTACTATTCGAAATCACAGAAAACTTTGTTAAAGAAATCGCAGAAAATGAATAAAAATATCAGAAACTGAAAACTTAGATAAATAGTTTCAGCAAAGGTAAATTGAAACTGTTTGAATTCTTTTATCGAGTTTCTCATGAATTGGATTTCTCATGAAATATCAATATTGTCTATATTAACGTCTGTTTTATCTATACTGTTAAATCAAATAGCAAATGAAATAAAATTGCACTTTTTAAACTTTGGTTTATCCAAAAGAATGGGTTGTTTCTTTTAAATTTATTTATCATTACTTATGTAGGTATTACTTTACAGTTACTAAGTAAAGTCGTCACAATACTAACTGGTACCTGTGAGCTGAGGCAAGGGGAAGAGAAGAGGTAAAATATAGCATGTAATCAACGTTTTGAGATGATTAGTTTTGATTGATTTTTTAAAAGTACTTTTTGGGTGTATTTCTAATCCAAAATGGTGGTTGGGACAAGTTACAGATATTAGCCGTTCAGCAGTTTGCTAGCAAAACTTATCATTTAATTGATTTGATTTTGATTAGTTTTGCTGTTTTCATTGAACGCAGCCATTAAACATGCATTTCCTGAGAAATAGTCAGTGGGTGCAACGGGCTGGCAGAGACCACGGGGGTTAGGGCAGTAGTTAATTCGGCAACAGGGAGATGCATCGTGGGTTCGAATCCTTGTGGTAAAAGACAATTTTTTTGCATCAAGGCCTGTGGCCGACTGTACAGTACATACATACATAATGATGTTTTAAACTTAATTTAATTGGGGTATTTTTGATTATTAATTTTTATTGTTTTGTTTTAAATTTTTTTTTTGACGTCATGAATCTTTCAATAAAAAAATTAAAAAATTTCCAGCAAAAATTAAGTTGATGCCTTTTATTTTTTTTTTATTCTTTATTTAGGTTTTGTTTTCGGGGACATTTTTTCACTGATCATTTTAATAAAATTATTGTTTTCTAATAAAATGAAGTTTATCACACTTTTTCATTTTTTTTTTATTTTTTAAAAAGTTTAGCTCTCTATAAGTCTTTATTTGGAGGGGATTTTTTTTCAAATTTGGTACATTTTTGTAATAGTAGATAATACCTAGTAGTACCTAGATATTTTTTCTAAAAAAATTATGTTGATCTGTTTTTTTATTGTAAACTACAACTTTATTATTTTTTAAGGGATTCTCTTCTATTTTAATAGGTTTCGTGTGTTTAACAAGTTTGACTTCCCTTAAAAGTTGTATAGAATTGTTTATAACGAACCTTGGCAAATTTTTTGTTTTCGCAAATATTTATTTTCTCTCTAGAGAAAGAAAAGAAAGATATTTTCTCTATAATAATATAGTTTGCTTTTCATATGCCCTTCTATTATAACTTATGATTCATAAAGTGTACGGTAGACCGTTGCGAGCGAACTTAAGTTTAATCTTGTTTTTCTTTTACTAGAGATATAACTTGAAAACTTGCTAGTTTTAAAAAAATCAACAAACTGCTTGTCTAGCTTCTCAAAGGCGAGAGTTTCTTAATTCTTTATAGTCCAGTTAAATAATAAAGGTGAATTGCAATAAATGTACACGGGCTGATATTTTATTAAAGGGTAGTAGTGGATGGTTACAGAACACTCCTGTTAGTTTTCACCGGGTGATTTGACTAAGGGGTGTCTGCTATCTTGAATTTTAGGGGTGGGTTACTTAATATGCATCTTACGATAAAAATGCACATAACCAATTTTATTAAGGAGGAAATTTCCAATAATTTTTGTTTGGATGATTTTTTTAACATATTAATAGAAATCGAGTTAATTTAAAAATAGCCATGTTGGAGGTAAAATTGGTTTTTTCTAGTTTTCGGCCAAATTATTCATCGGACGATAAGCAAACTTGTAGCTCTTGAAATTCTCTATAAGTTTCATACCTTATAAATTTTCGTTTGGACTTAAGTACGGTTACAGAGGGCGCAACTCGACATTCACTGTAACCGTAACAAAACTTACTAAGCTCCGTAAATCCCAACAAGTGAAAACTCTAAAAATGTATTTTTTTTAAATACATATAGGTACATAATATTTAATCTAAATATACTTACTAATTTTAGACTAATAAAACAGAAGGGCACCGATCTAGATTATTTAATTACCATTGGCGCGCCGCGTTGCTTTAACAGATAAAAGCTATTTAAGTGTTTTTCCTGCTGACCCCACTTGAACTTGTTTGTTGAATGTGCTTTTCTACAAAACGCTTTGCTTTTGTTTTCGTGTATTGTTATGTAAGCGAGCTTTTTTGGGGTACTTTATAATACAGTATGTATAAATGTATTAAATGTTTTTTATTAGACTTTTGTATTAATTTTAATTAAATTTTAATCCTTAAATCCAAAGAATCACTTCGAGAACACTTTCTAATTAATCAAACATTTAAATATTGTTAAATTTAAAGTTGATGGTCCATATTAAAAATTATGATACTAGACAAGCAAATTCTCAATATTTACCTTTTTTAAAAATATCTTTTACGCAAAGAAATGTTTTCTATTTTACACCAAAATTCTATAATTTTCTTCCATGAGAAATAACACAAATTTTATATTATAAAAAATTTAGAAAAGACGTCTAAAATTATATTAATGCTAATTTACATACGTTTTTAAGAGTTATTTTGCAGTAAAAGTTACTATTTATATAAATTTGCTTACCTACCCGCTTAACCCTTTTTCCATTTTCCATTTTCTGAATGGATGTGTACATTTTCCTCCTAAATTCCTTTTTTATTTTTAACTTTTCTGAATTTTTACTTTTACACAGATTTAAAATTTCCTCAGCATATACTCATATTTTTGTTTTGTTTTTTGTTTTATGTAAGTATATAATTGTAGCGATGAAAATATATTTTTTACACAATGTGATATCCTAGATTTAGGTGAACAGGCTAAAAATATTATATATTATATTAGTATCAATTCTTTTTCTCTCATGTTTAAATAATTATTTATTATAATCTGTGAACTTATAAATATTAAAAATTATTTATTGTGTAATTTTTGAGGTTCTTAATAAAATTTAATATTGAATATATAAATTTTCTTTCACTGTAAAAAGTAAACTGAATATTCAGTTACACATGGATAGGAAATCGGAACATATTATCCTGTAAAATTCTACTTTAATAATTAAAGTTTAATTTTTGTTAAAAACACGCAAACTTCATGTCCGTTCTTAAATATTTAAGTAAGTGACTTTGGAACTATAGTGCTTTTAACAACAATTAAAGTACATTTATATAGGATTATAACTTCCTATCCATTTGTAACTTAATTTTCAGTTTATTTTTTACAGTGTTTGTTCAACCAGCTTAATACAAATTACCGCTGAAAAGCATATTGGAAATTGTACAGCTGAAATTCTTCTAGGAGGTGATCCTTTAAGATTTCCTTTGAATTTCCTTCAAGATTACCTCGAAAACTCTTAAAAATTACTTAAAAAAGTTACCACGTTTGGTAGAGATATTCTCAAGAAATTACCTTCAAAAATTCCTCCAATTTGTACACCGGAATTCCTCAGCGGTTTACCCTCAAATTACACTACTCAACAAAAAAATTGTTGTTCTTTGTCCTAAAGTTTATATTATGATTTTTCGGTTCATTATGCACAAAAACGAAAAGAAAATACCTTCTTTTGGTTTAAAGTTTGCTTTTGTGATAGTTGTGGTAATAATACTCATTTTCGGTATTTTTTATAAATTTCAATTAGTTTAAATACATTCAAAAATACCGCACGTAGTGCCTCCAGATGGCACTCAAGTGATAAACAACGATCAGCTGTTTTGTACATGTCGAGAAAACGTTAAAATGGCATCGCGAAAGTGTAAATATGATGCTGATGCATTTTGCTACCTTAGTGGTCAATTTATTAAAGTTCGAGACATGAAATATGAACTAAAAACATCTCACGTTCTCTGTGAAGCCTACGAAGCACTGACTGTCCTGTTCGGAATCAAGACAAACCATGGGCTCCAAATGTTGCTTGTAGTTATTGTAAAAGATGATTGGAAGGTGAGCATTTTTTAATTAAGCAGTGAATTAAATGTAATGGACATATTAACGTTACCAAGTATTGGCCAATGAAAACATGATGGGAGACTATATCTGGGCTTTATTGAGAGAAAGTACTTATGAACATAAAAGAAAGAGTAAGAGTGTACACTTTTAAAGTATTTTCTACTTTTTTGTAAGTTATTTTGATAGTAAAACTTAATAAAAATGATAAACAAATTTATTTCGATGGTTCTATCGTCCAATAAAAAATAATACCACAGATTTTGAAAAATATCGTTTAATCGGTCTTTTAAATACAAAAGCAAACTTTTTTATTCCATATAATTTTTTTTCGTGTAATTACGACCTAAACTATCGAAATTTTATACTTTAGAGTCAAAGTCAAATTTTGTGTTATAAATTATATAGTCCGTATACTTATTTTACACATAAATTATAATATAATATTGTAAAGTTTAGTATTTACAAGGTAAATTATATACACGTTGTTCGCAGTCATGTCACGTATTAAAGGAGATGATTCTACTTCAAAAAATAAAAACATATAGGGACATAGGTTCGAAAACGAACACTAAGCGAGTTAGGGGCTGTCCATATATTACGTAACGCAATTTTTCAAAAAAAATTAACCCCCCTCCCCCCTGTGTAACAAACTGTCACATTTACAACCCCCTCCCCCTGTGTAACGCGTAACAATATAAAAATGTTGTTTCGCAATAAATTTAACTGTATTCTCACTATTAATTCGTTTTTCTCGACAAAACAAACATGAACCTAAAATATAGTATAACATAACCTTAAAAAAAATTTACACGAAAAAATCACTCAAACTTTAAAAAAATATTCATAATCAATATCACACAGGGAAAAAATACTAGGTACCTCTTTTTACACTGAGTGTCACATATAACACGTATATTGTTTATGCACAGGTACACAAAATAGTACACACATTGGTGTTCTGTGAGTACACATTCCGCGCGAAAATGTATCATCGCCGATGATTTATCGGCAAGATCACGTAGGAACAGGGCCGTAAGATTTTTTTTTAATATCAATGTCAACAGTTTTTTTACTGATTACAATATTATTTAAATATGCATAGTTTCGTCAATTTTTGTGTGAAAAAGGGAATTATGGGCTAAATAGTAATTTATGTTGAAATAAAAATACATCTGCCAAGCTTAGGAAATAAACATTAAATTTATTAAATTCCGTTACGTAACGTTTACCTAGACCACCCCCCCCTCCCCCCTGTCACAAACTGTAACAATTTCTCTGACCTCCCCTAAGCGCGTTACGTAATATATGGACAGCCCCTTACTAAAAAGGATGAAATGGTACTATTCACTGTTTCCTGTCTATTTGATTTTAACCTTTTGGGAACAAGTGAACAGATAACAGTGACCACATCAATAGATGGCGCAATACTTCACAATCTATCCGTTTTATTTAAATATTAACAACATACAGGATACACAGTGCTGATGATTCCTAAAAAGGATGAAATGGTATTATTCCATGTTTCCTGTCCATTTGATTTTAACGACAGATAGAGAACTTTCTTATATATGGCAAACGTGCAGTATATATTTTTATAAACTGTCAATTCTTAAATGATTTGTTTTCCTTTATGTAAAGATTTATATCATGTATGTCGATAATCTAATTTAAATGTCCGTACTTTTCACAGAATACGTGGCTTTTATATTTTATGTTTTTGTTGATAACGAAAATAAATAAAAACAGGTGATAATGGAGAAAAATATATGCATAGATTATTGTTTGATCTATAAGTGCTTTTGTAGCAAAAACAAGACACGGTCTAAAATGTTAAATCTTCACTCACGTGGAAAATATAGTATTATTTTCACTACCAGTACAATTAATTATCTATTTATTTATTTATTTATTTTACTAAAATTTAATGAAAAAGCTTATACATTTAAAATATCACGCTGGCCGTTCGCGGCCATTAAAAAAACAACTTGACATTTCTGGCAGAAATTTTCTGGTGATCTGCTAAAATTATTAAGTTAGAAAGTGTTTCCGTGTTGTGTAATAAAATGTATAAAAATGGAAAGTGAAATCCAAAGTGATGATCGGACCGGTGAAAACTGTGAGGGAGAATCTATTGCCTCAAAAATCAATATATGGGAGTTGTACCTCTAGTAATCTATGATCCTTAAGGTAATATATGGGTTGTATAATAATCTATGGTTGAATATGATGGACCAATGATTTTCACTTTTCGAAGTGTTTTTTGTAAAACATATTTTATAGGTACTAATTTAGTTAATATTTTTTAATTTATCATTAAATAAATAAATTTGGTGCTCAAAGACACTTGTAAATAGCAATGTGATATTAAATCATTAAGTAAAACGTCAGATTCTAAAACAGCTGAATAAAAATTCATTATTAACCATGGTGCAATTTCATTATTTTTAGAACCTCTGACGTCATAGGTAGAGAAATAATATTTCTACCAATGAAAAGAACAGTAATAAAGATGTGGTTTTAGGCTGGTGGTGAAAAAAATGATATACTTTAAAACTTTTTATAATGCACAAAATGCTCATTTTATCGTATGCTTGTGAATAAAATCCTTTTTTTTTCTACCGAACATAAATATGGTAGTATACTAACTAGTACTAGTATCATATAAGCAGCCAAAGAAGCGGCTTTCGAATCTTCTAATAGTATATTACACAAAGAGTTCACGAACCTAGTTTTTAGTGTACGAGAATTTAATTTTTTTACTAGGCCATAACCGAGTACTTGAGTTATACATAATTTAGCTCCTGTAAATTTTAAGATCCTACCTAAAAAGTAAAAAGTTAAGGGGTGTGAACCACCTTCCTGAAACACTCACTATACTCATGTGGTATGAAAATATCGCACGAGTAGATTTAGTGAACACGTAAAATATAAGGAAGCATTACTTGATGGTCGTAGGAAAAATAACTATTTTCTACGGATGTCTTAGAATGTTAGTCAAATCACACAAAAAACTCTTACGGTATATAGCACATTCCCTAAGCGGATGAGGGCAAGGGCGTATCCAGGATTTTTTTTCGGGGGAGGGGCCCAAAACATTTTTTCCCTAAATCTCGAAAAGAATGAAAATTGCGCAGCAGGAGAAAATTTTTTCATGTTTTTTTACTTCTGTTAATTTTCGGCCTTTTTTTAATTCAATGTAGTAAAACTCAAGTTTTTAAAATTCAAATAAAAAAAAATAAGAAGGCTCTAGCACCGCAGGTAAAAATATTTACAACTGTGCTGGTCTATTTAAATTTGAAAACAGTGGTATAAGTTCTAGCGCCGTAGGCGAAAATATTGACAAATTTGAAGCTTAGGTTTTATAAACTCTAATAAAAAAAAGTATAAAAGCTATAGCGCCGCAGGCGAGTTTTTTTTTATAAATTTTATAGCCTATTTGAATTTTAGAAGTATTACTATTTAAAGTTTAAATGCAAGAAAACTGTAGGGCCGCTTGCAAAAATTTTTACCAATTTGAAGCTGTAGGGTCCACTTGGAAAAGAGCGTGCATATTTAATTCGCTTTGTGCCCTTATCGTTTTGGGGTAGTAAAAAAGCTATAGCGCCGCAGGCGAATTTTTTTAGAAATCTTATAGTCTATTATAATTTTAAAAGTGTATTTAAAGTTTAAATGCAAAAAAACTCTAGCGCCGCAGGCGAAATTTTTACGAATTTGAATCTGTATGGTCCACTTGGAAAAGAGCCTGCATATTTGCTTCGCTATATATCTATTTAAATTTACTATTTAAATGCAAGAAAACTCTAGAGCCGCAGGCGAAAATGTTTACGAATTTTAAGGTGTATGGTCGACTTGGAAAAGAGCCTTCATATTTGCTTCGGTTTGTGTCCTTATCGTTCTGGGGGAGTAAAAAAGCTATAGCGCCGCAGGCGAATTTTTTTAGAAATGTTATAGTCTATTTTAATTTTAAAGGTGTATTTAAAGTTTAAATGCAAAAAAACTCTAGCGCCTCAGGCGAAATTTTTACGAATTTGAATCTGTATGGTCCACTTGGAAAAGAGCCTGCATATTTGCTTCGGTTTGTGTCCTTATCGTTCTGGGGGAGTAAAAAAGCTATATCGCCTCAGCCAATTTTTTTAGAAATATTATAGTCTATTTTAATTTTAAAAGTGTATTTAAAGTTTAAATGCAAAAAAACTCTAGCGCCGCAGGCGAAAATGTTTACGAATTTGAAGGTGTATGGTCGACTTGGAAAAGAGCCTGCATATTTGCTTTGTGTCCTTATCGTTCTGGGGGAGTAAAAATGAAGTATAAACTGTTTGTTATAAACTAAAAGAAACTATCAAAGCCGGGCCTTAAACCCGGGTCCCGAAGAAGCTTCAAAATTTTTTAGATTTTCGTATAAAATTTTAGGATTTCGGGGGGGGGGGCTGCCCCCCCCCCTGGATACGGCCTTGGATGACGGTATATGACACATACCGTAAGGGTTTTATTATATTATTTACAGCGCCTGCGCTAGAATAATATTATACGGTAGTTTCGAATTTTCAAAAAATTTCAAAAATTGTCCTAGACAAAAAATTCTGAGATATTTTGTTTCATGAAAAAATAAGCAACTTTTTTTTTCTGAAATGTCCGTGCGTCTGTCCGATGCTACGATTTTTATGAGCACGATAACTCAAGAACGAATAATCCGATCGACTTGAAATTTTCAGGAAAAATCAAATTCGACGAGATCCCTATTGTTTTTTGAAAGTAATCCCCTAAAAACAAAAAAGTTATGTGGGGTTAAACTTAAAAAAAAAAACGAAAAAAGCTGAAATAAAATTCCGATTAACGTAACTTTATCAGATAAAAAAACTTTTCGCAAAATAAATGAACCGACTTCTGTCTCTAAAAAGTAAAAAATAAAAATTACTTAAGTCGGTGCCAATTTCACCATTCCCTAAATTAATTACTAACAATTATTTTTTTATTATTATTGTTTGCTGTGAAATTGGCACCGACTTAGGTATTTTTTATATTTTGCTTTTTAGAGACATAGAAATCGGTTATTTTTTTGCGAAAAGTTTTTATTTTTTACTTTTTAGAGACACAGAACTTGTAGATTTGTAACGTCGTCTAAGCTAAATTATAGTTGTCCTTCCATCTCGGCAAGCTGCTGACTTCACAACGCACTGTTAGTGCGTTGTGACATCATTATCTTAAACATAAATTTCTAAAAAGTAAAAGTAATCTTTTTATTTCAGCGCCCAAGAGCCCAACCAACCTTATTTTTAACGAAATACTAAAGAAAATCTTGTTAAACTTTAAGCGTTAAGTAATAATCAAATAACGCCTTATGGAAAAATCGATTTATCATTTTCTGTTGGTATTTTAATATTACAGGTCCAGAGAATCAAGTTTAGCGGCATTTAAAAGATGTTCAGAGTGCTGTAATATTTGAGTGACCCCTCAATCAAGTTATCCGGCTTATCCGAGTTATCCGATATTTCTCTAAAAATTTAGTTTGTAGTAGAACCAAATTAAGCCGTTTTTAATTGAAATTGCTTTAAAATGATTGGATTTATATTAATTATCCGGCTTACCCGGCATTATCCAAGCGTCAAATTGAAACTGGACTACCTCATGAATGCCCTCTTTAAGTTGCAAAAAGGTTCATCAATTTCCGTTCATTCGTTTCAAAGTTATGCGGGAAAAAACATAAAAAAAATTAAAAAAAAATCACAGCCATAGGTCGAATTGATAACCTCCTCCTTTTTGAAAATCGGTTAATTAAGTACTTTTATTCAGAATTCTAATAATTAATAAAAAAGTGGAATATGGAAAATACAGATACATAAAAATGTAATGAAAAACTTCTAATTAAATGGTAAATATTTAAAAAAAAGGTAAGATATTATTTCTGTTGTGTGACGTCGAAAGGTCCCATTCGGTGATATGGGATTGCCTCCGTAACATCGCCTTTATGATATTAATTAAGTGGACTGCGAATAGGTATTTATGATTGAAAAGAATATTAAAGACAAAACGACAGTTCCAATAATATATATGGTAATCTTACCTTAGTTTCAGCATTCAGCACGACAGGTCATGACCGCCATTTCTTCACAGGAGACACCACATAATTGGAAACTGATGTACGCGAATTAAAGTTAGTTTGACCAGTGTAGGTATACACTACTAATTATTTAAATACATATGTGTATATGGAACTTATTTCTATAGTTTGCAGCCGTAAATATGGTAAATTCTAACGAATGCCCGCGACGTGGTATATTCGTCAGCTGATTTGAGTATATTTTTATTGACACGCTTCGATCGTTCTCGAGAGTCAAATTGCTACTACCGGCCGGAAGGCTGGTCCCGAACTCATGCGCAGAAAAGCCAGTCGGTTTTCAGCGCGTTACTTACAAAAATACAATTAATTTAAAATAAAATATTATTTTTGAATTATAACTAAGTAAAGAAATTAAATGAAATTATGTATAATAAAACCCAAATTAAAAATAAATACAAACACAGAAATGTGGTTGTAACATTACCGCCCACCAAAACACACAAAATTAGAGTGTTTTAACAACACATAGGTAATATACATAATTTTACTAAGGGCCTCTTTAGGACACCTTGAGCTGTACGGACATTTACTACTCGGATCACACCATCAGCACCTGGAAATAACTCTATTACACGACCTATCGACCAACGAAGAGGGGGCTGTAAATCGTTCTTTATCAGCACCATAGAACCAAGTTCTATCGGTTTAGAGGGTTCATTCCATTTAACTCTTTGCTGTAAAGTACATAAATATTCGGAATGATACCTGGCCCAGTAGTCCTGATGCATACGTTGAATGAGCTGCCACCTATTTAGACGATTAAGAGGCAAGTCTTGTAGATCAGGCTCTGGCGGGGCAGAGAGTGAGTTCAGGGTAAGAAAATGTCCGGGAGTTAAGACCGATAAATCATTTGGGTCAGAGCTAACTGGACAAAGAGGTCTCGAGTTCAATAAGGCTTCTATTTGAACTAAGAAGGTTGAGAATTCCTCATATGTCAGTCGTTGTAAACCAACTACTCTATAAAAATGAGTTTTTACCGACTTAACACCAGATTCAAACAGACCACCAAAATGTGGGGCTGAAGGGGGATTAAATGACCACTTTATCGATTCAGTTTCAGTGGCATGCTGCATCAACTCATCTAATTGGCGCGCGGCACCAACAAAATTTGTACCTTGATCAGAGAAAATGTGATTACAGCGTCCACGTCTAGAAATGAAACGACGAAGAGCAGCCAAAAAGGACTCAGAAGAAAGTGAGGACACCAACTCTAAGTGTATAGCTTTTGTGGTCGAGCACACGAACACACAAATCCAAGCTTTGTAAGTTTTTGCACCACGTACTCGTCCCATGCTTATATTGAATGGACCACAATAGTCCACGCCACAGCTTTGGAAAGCTTTTAACTGACTTATCCTAAAGCTCGGTAGGTCACCCATCCTAGGTTGGATAGTGTTTGGCTTAACCCTAAACACTTGTGACACTTTGAAACAACAGATTTTATGGCCCGCTTGGCGGATAATATCCAAAACTGTTGATTCAATAAAAACTGTAAGGTTTGAATCCCAGGATGCATATGCCTAACATGCATATCCTCGATAATGAGGTAAGTCAATCGATGAGTACGAGGTAATAATGCGGGATGTTTACTTTCAAACGGCAGATGTGCATTTTTTAGCCTACCGCCTACTCGTAAAACTCCTTGCGGGTCTATGAAAGGATTTAATTTACGTAAAGTTTTATTAACCGGCTTTTGTTGCTCGATACGTACAATATCTTCCTTAAAATATTGGTGTTGAACAATTTTAACCAAAGTCATTAAGGACACTTGTAAATCATTTGCAACTAAAGCAGTAGTAACCTTTTGATTAGGATTACGTAAATTGAAACCAAAACGAAAAATATATGAGACAACACGTATTAGACGTGATAATCTAGAATATTTGTTTAATAGGGTATCAATAAATTGATCAGTCTCTATTAAAACTAGGGATATAATCTTGGCCTCATCTGGAGACGTAACGGGTGTAAAACTATCCGTATCAAGATCCAGGGAGGTAGACAAGAATTCTGGTCCCGCCCACCATTGGGTACACTGCATAAGCTCGCTGGGAAAAAGCCCACGTGAACCATGGTCAGCCACGTTGTCCGCAGACTTAACATGATACCAACAATCTGGTGGTACCAAATCTTGGATGTGGCTAACGCGATTTGCGACGAATGTTTTCCAACGATGGGGCGGAGCCTTAATCCATGATAAGGCTACCATGGAATCTGACCAAGCATATGTTTTATGAAAAGTAATGCTGTTTTTATAAGTGTTGCGAACAAACTTTATTAAATTACTTAATAAAACAGCAGCGCACAATTCCAAGCGGGGTATTGATAATTTCTTTAAAGTAGCAACTTTTGACTTTGCACAGATTAAGGAAACTTCAAACTTTCCATCTGGCAGAGGTTTTCGAAAGAAAATTATAGCACAATAGCCTTTCTCAGAACTGTCACAAAAGCCATGCAATTCTAAACCACTGGCGTTTTTTATATCAAGAAAACGGGAAATTTTTAAATCTGCTAACATGTGCAATTCAGATTTAAATTGTAACCACTTTGTTACCACTTCATTGGGAAGTGGCTGGTCCCAATCACAACCTAGTGACCATAAATGCTGTATTAAATGCTTGGCTACAAAGGTTATTGGACTGAGATATCCAAGTGGATCCCAAATACGCGCAATATCCGATAGGATAGAACGCTTAGTTGGTGTAGACTCTAAAGCCTTCACCCGAAAAGAGAAAAAATCTGTATGTGGAGTCCATTGAAGTCCCAAAATTTTAAGATATGAATCTTCTTCAGAATCAAATGATATATGCTGTCGATGATCGACAGGGATATCTTTCAATAAATTTGGAGAATTGCTCGCCCACTTCCTCAATTCAAACTTTCCTTTTTGTAAAAGTTCAGTTAGCTGAAGACAAAGCACCTGTGCTAGCTCTAGGTTGTCAGCCCCTGAGATAATGTCATCAACAAAGGTATCTTCTTCTAGAGCTTTTGATGCCATAGGAAAATCTTTACCCTCATCTGTTACTAACTGTTTAATAGTGCGTAATGCTAGAAAGGGAGAGGAAGTATTACCAAAAGCTACCGTTGTAAGTCGGTATTCTTTTACTGGTTGTTGGGGATGAAATCTCCAAAGCAATCGTTGATAATTTCGGTGCTTCGGATCCATAAGAATTTGCCTAAACATTTGTTTTATGTCTGCCATTATAACAATAGTATAAAGGCGAAATCTTAATAAAAGGGAAATTATATCAGTTTGTAATTTAGGTCCTGGACATAATAAATCATTAAGGGAGTAGCCCTCTGATGTTTTAGCACTGCAATCAAAAACTATGCGTACCTGGGTAGTACTACTATCCGGCCTTAGTACCGCAAAGTGCGGAACCGTATAATGCGGTGCAGTGGCCTCACATGGAGGTGCTTCTTCCATGTGCCCAGAATCTAAATATTCCTGAATAATTTTAGAATATGATATTTTTACGGATTCATCTTGCAAGCATCGTTTTTCTAAAGAGAAAAAACGCTTAAGTGCGTTTGTGCGAGAATCACCCATAAACGTAGGTTCCATTTTTTTGAATGGTAGGGCAACCATGTAACGTCCATCGTTTGTTCGTGTACATGATTCAGTATATTGTTGTTCACACCATTTTTTCTCAGGAGTTAATTTTTCCTGTTGAGGTACCTGCTCTAATTCCCAAAAGGACTTTAGATCAAAGGTTTCCATGGATGTGACAAGTGCAAAATTTGTCGGGGAGGGATAGGATATTTTCCCCATTAGTATATATCCGAAAACTGTCTCAATGGCTACCGGTTGACTCAGATCCCCTGCTACTTTATTGCTGAGCAAAATCTGAGCAAACACCTCCGCCCCCAGTAAAAGCTCCACGGCTTTTACTTTATTAAATTCGGGATCTGCTAAATTTAGCTGGCGTATGTGATGCCATTGGGTAGTATCGAGTGCGCATGCCGGCAACCGTTCAGGAAGATTCGGCAGCACAACTGCATCAATATTAAGAATAGGATTCTTAGCTTGAGTGGGCTTTATTACGCATTGAGTAATGCCCTTGGATGTTACCGGAGAATTAGGATTAATGCCCGTTATGGTCTTATGAAAAGACGAACGGTGTAATCCTAGCCGATTCAAACATCTTTCTGTTATAAATGAACAAGTAGAGCCATTATCAATTAAAGCACGTATTAATTGATAGTGCCCACGACCATCCTTTACGTGTACCATAGCAGTAGCCAATAAAATTGGCGCTGGTACTGTCGTTATGGATGTAAAAACGTTAGGATCATTAGACTCGACGCTAGATTCATTATTTCCTACGTAGTTTTGTCCCGATGTACCGGCCGTTTGGACCGATAAGGGAGGGGTTACGTTATTTTCACCAGAATGTGATAAATTTACTTTAACTGCCTTGTTATTTGGCTTGTCAAAATGTAAAGTGGAATGATGTCGCTTTTTACATATTTTGCATAAATGAGTAGAATTGCAAAACTTAAAGTTGTGTGAATGGCTAAGACAATTGACACATAACCTATGCTGTTTAGCAATTTCATATCTCTTTTTTGGAGCTTCTGATAAAAACGACCTACACTGAGAAACATGATGATTTGACTTGCAAACAGGGCAAGATAAAATATCAGTATTTGTCACAAAAGAAGAATTATTATATGAATCTAACTTAACATGTTTTGATACTGGCTTTTGAACATTGTTGATTGGTGCTTTTTTAGAAGATAAAGCCTCAACAGTTTCTAAAGCCTTAGCATGTGCTGTCAAAAACAGTTTTAATTCGTCAAATGTGGGAAAACCATTCTTTTTATTTTGTTCCTCAAACTTAGCACAAAGATCTTTTGGAATACGTTTGTACACCATATCTACAAGAATAAAGCTCCACTCGTTTGTTGGAAGACCCAAGGCCCCGAGTGCCGCTAAATTTTCGACAAGAGTATTCAGGAAAATAATCAAGGCTGATGATGTGTCAGAGATGTTTGGCAGTTGACATATTGCCTGCCAGTGCGTATTAGCCAATAATCGTTTATTGTCATACCTCTGACGCAGCTGATTATAAGCTACAGAGTAGTTACTTCCCGATAATTGAACACACTTAATAATGCTAAGTGGTTCCGAAGTTAATAATAAATGTAAATGAGAAAATTTTTCAATGTCTGAGAGTTGGGGATTTGTATGTATAGCAGAATCATACAAATCTATAAAAGTTTGCCAGTCTGGAAATTTTCCGCTAAAAGGTTTTAAATTCAACTTTTGAAGCTTGACATTTGAAGTCGTAGCATTTGAAGAACTTCCAAATAATTGTACATAAATACCTTGGATCTGCCAAAACATTTCATCAATCACCGTAGCAGCTTCCTTTTCTTTAGCTATATCCGTTTTTCGGATAGCATCCGTACGTCCAGGATCTGATATGACGAAAGCGAGTATGTCATCAGCCAGCTTATGCCATTGCTTATAAGTCACATCCAGCTGTTGATAACAAATTTTAAAATGTTGCTGTTTTGTGATATCTTTTTGAGCGGCCACTGCTGCCTTTTGAACTCGCTTTAGCCTATCATATTGCAACTGCCTACGGTTGTCCATAATACAATATTCGTTTAGATCCATGGCTTATAAAATTTTATTTATTGAAAGGTAAAAGAAAAAAATAAAAATTATAAAAAAAATATAAACTGAATAATTTTAGGAAAATTACACAATTTTTTCTCAAATTTTATTTCTTAAATTGAATTTATTGTAGAAGAAAACCTCCAGATATAATGGCTAAAATATAACTTATACCTCAGTAATGAATCACCCTGTAAATATTTTCAACAAAATTCAAAATTCCAAATTATAATCCAAACTATGAGTTACCCTGTATATTTGCACAGAGTTTTTCAAAAAACCAAATTCAAAAAATTACAATTTAATTTTTAAGTCACCCTGTATATATTCTGACAGAATATAAAAAAAAACAAAAACAAAAACTCAAAAGTACAATTTAAGACCCTGTATATATGGACTGGATACTCAAAAAGGCAAAATTCAAATTACAATTAAGCTTTAGGTTACCCTGTATGCATATATTTGACAGAATATTAAAAAAAATTCAGATTATAATCTAAGTTCAATTCTCCTGTATGAAAACATTTTGAAATGGGCTAAATTTATTTTTTAACCTATTCTTTGAAAATTACAATTTTTTATGTACCGATAGTATTTCCAAAAAAATAAAAAGGAAAATAAAATAAAAATTAAAATTATATTTTTAAGTGTTTTCTTCTATTTTTTAACCTGGTATACACTAAAGATACAGCTCAAGATTTCCCACTTGCATAACCCTGTATACATTCGAAAAGTACAAGAAAAAATACCTAGATATCCAATATAAAAAAATAAGTTTTACAAAAGTTCCTAATTTTAAGAACTCCCTGTATAATAGTAAAACTAGAATTTGGACAAGGTATCTTATTTTTGCGCGCAAAAAATATATCAAATTAGAAGGAAAAAAATCAAAATATAAAAGTAATTTTGTTTCCACCCTATATGTAACTTTACTAGCAATAGGTAAATTTTAAATCTATTACTACTAGATAGGTATTTTAATTATAATATCTTGCTCGCAAATAAGTTCTATCGAATGTAATTAATTATATGGATAAATTTTAATTTATTTTTTCAAAGCACAGAAATATTTTTAAGAATCTTTCTACGCCCAAATAAATCACCAGTTTTAAAATAATAATTTTCAAAAGGCAAAGTTAAATAATATTTTTATTTTTATTTTAACAATAAACTGTATTTTTGCAAAATAAAATAATAATTGCGGTTTTGATTGTGTCCAAAGAAAAAGGAAAAAAACGCTTGGATACAGCTGATAATTTTTTGCCTTTTTTATAGAGCACAACGTTTACGATTTTATCGGTTTTTAATTTTTCAACCGAAAAATCCAAAATATATTTTTAAAGCGAATTACCCTATTTGAAAATAATTTTTATTCAAAATAAGATTTTACGCGAGATTTTTTTGTTAATAAATAAGCTATCTCCGAATGCAACACTCAAATATGATAGTTATTTATAACAAATAATTTTAATGCTAATAAATAAGCTATCTTCGAATGCTAAATCCAAATATGATATTGTTATTTATAACAAATATGTAATTTTACAACTGCAAAAGAAAGTTACCACACACACACTGTAAAATTAGCAAAATCTAGTTAAATGAATTTAAAAGCTATGAAGCTATGTTAAATAGTTATACTAGTGCCAAAATTCCGGTTCAAAACGGACCATGTTATAATGGTTCTGCTAGCTTAAATCCGGTTCGAAAGGGCCATGTTGTGTGACGTCGAAAGGTCCCATTCGGTGATATGGGATTGCCTCCGTAACATCGCCTTTATGATATTAATTAAGTGGACTGCGAATAGGTATTTATGATTGAAAAGAATATTAAAGACAAAACGACAGTTCCAATAATATATATGGTAATCTTACCTTAGTTTCAGCATTCAGCACGACAGGTCATGACCGCCATTTCTTCACAGGAGACACCACATAATTGGAAACTGATGTACGCGAATTAAAGTTAGTTTGACCAGTGTAGGTATACACTACTAATTATTTAAATACATATGTGTATATGGAACTTATTTCTATAGTTTGCAGCCGTAAATATGGTAAATTCTAACGAATGCCCGCGACGTGGTATATTCGTCAGCTGATTTGAGTATATTTTTATTGACACGCTTCGATCGTTCTCGAGAGTCAAATTGCTACTACCGGCCGGAAGGCTGGTCCCGAACTCATGCGCAGAAGAGCCAGGCGGTTTTCAGCGCGTTACTTACAAAAATACAATTAATTTAAAATAAAATATTATTTTTGAATTATAACTAAGTAAAGAAATTAAATGAAATTATGTATAATAAAACCCAAATTAAAAATAAATACAAACACAGAAATGTGGTTGTAACAATTTCAATATTTAAAAAAAAGGTAAGATATTATTTCGCACGCGTATAATCAAGTGAAATTTGTCGTTTTCATGGGTGTTCGTAAGAAAAGAATAATAAAAGGTATTTATTTATATTTAGTTAAAATTAATTTGAAAAATGGCTTATTTATTTTCTTTTCAAAACCTGACATAATATTATTATATTTTCAGTTATTAAATTTACTTTGATATAGGAAGCTATTATCTTCTTTTTTTTATTTTTTAATGTATATTTTCCATGCCATAATCTTCTTATAATAAAAGTATATTATTATACTCTTCACAGCAAAGTGCTGTCAGCACTACATCTGCCTGGCTAAGCTGAAGAGTTCTATCTGTGTATGTTAAACCTATGTAGATAGGACCTTCCAGCTTAGCGCGGCAGACATGCTATAAGATGGTATTTTTTATATCCTCAAAAAACATTCTGGATCAACTTTCCATTTTTTATATGTCCTTAATCAAATTATTTGAAGTGGTTGTAATTATAGGTTATAGGACCAAAATAAATGCTTTTTTAACGTAAAATCGCCAACGTTTCGAGCACCTAAACGGTCGCTTTTCTTCAGGGCTACAACAAGGTTTATTAATTAGAACATACAGTAATACATAAAAAAATGAATAAAATAAAATTTGGA
This sequence comes from Brachypterus glaber, assembly GCA_958510825.1. NCBI lineage: Eukaryota > Metazoa > Arthropoda > Insecta > Coleoptera > Kateretidae > Brachypterus > Brachypterus glaber. Next base: position 80,859,505 of record OY294045.1, on the reverse strand, counting down.
GGTTATGTTACCTTAATTACTTCATTCAGCATATTGTCAACATAAAAATAATATTAGGCATAGTATACGCCTTACGTAAAACATATATGTATGTATGTATCTCTTTCTCTGTTTAGTCTATGAGTTGAGAGAGAAAGAAATACATATTCCCTAACTTAGTAACCGCAACTCCACAAAAAGTCGACTAATGGAGCTCTCTACAACTAGAATTATGAAACAAAAGACGTCTACCCTATCTCTATCTCATTTGTGCTACACTTTCCAGCCTACCAAATAAATACTGTATTTGTTTTTCATACAAAAAATACAGTATTTATTAGGTTGGCCGGAAAGTGTAGCAGTGAGCGGCACGAACGAACATAGCTAATGTGAATCTGTAGAATAAGATAATTCTACTAAAATTTAGATGGCGCCAGTAATTTCTTTAATATAGTTACACTTTTCGCCCGGCCAAGTAAATATTGTATTTGTTCAACAAAGAACAAATACAGAATTTGTTTGGTTGGGTGGAAGTGGGAGTGTATGTATGTATTCTATCCTTTTTGGGTAGAACTTTTGTACCTGTCTAATCTAACGGGAGAAATCTCCATTGGTGTTGAAAATAAGTAGGCATATTGTCCCGCAAAAATAGTTCAAATCAATAGTTTGCATGTTTTATTTTAATTTATGTCGAAATTTCGTTTGTCAGAAGTCATTGTTAATAGTTTTTTACATTGTATTGTTATTTTATATGGTTTATGTTTTACGTAAGGCGTATACTATGCTTAATATTATTTTTATGTTGACAATATGCTGAATGAAGTAATTAAGGTAACATAACCTCCAAATTTTATTTTATTCATTTTTTTATGTATTACTGTATGTTCTAATTAATAAACCTTGTTGTAGCCCTGAAGAAGAGCGACCGTTTAGGTGCTCGAAACGTTGGCGATTTTACGTTAAAAAAGCATTTATTTTGGTCCTATAACCTATAATTACAACCACTTCAAATTCTGGATCAATTTTTTTATATATTTACGTATTAAACGTAGTCAACTGAGTATACATGGTGTATTTGAAATAGGGTCCAAAATTTTAAGGGGTGATCCTACATCATAAAATATGAAAAAAAGTTCGTATAAACATGTCTAAAAATGCGTCGCAAGAAAGCTAAGCCTCTTTGACAGTGGCTAAAAAATCGGTTTTTATTTGATAACTCGGGAACCCTTTGAGATATAGCAACGAGGTTTTGCACGTGAACTAATCTTAATAAGGCCCATCTTCGAATGCTATTTTCGTTTGCTTACTTATTCTAACCAGAGGTGTGGCCTTATCAGCTTTTTGTCCTAAACTTTTTTATGTGTAACTTTTTTGTAATTTTATTTTTGGAATACGATTCCTCAGGTAAAAATACATAAAAAAGGTACTCTCGTTGTAATACTGTACGATTAACCGTTTTCGAGAAAAATTAATTTAAAAGTGATATTTCGCGGTTCGAGGACGAAAAATTAAATACTAAAATGATGAAAACCAAAATTTTAATGGTGCTGGGTGAATGTACTTCAAAAACTAAAGAAAATAACTCGTATACAGGTACTTCCAAAAATTAATCCTAAGGAAGTGATGGTCTCCTAAAAATGCACCATTTTTAAAGGGCCATAGTAGCGCTTTAAAAACAGTTTTTCGACCTACATGTACAGAAACTTTTTTCTTAGTTTATATAGTTTATATATAGAATTACCCTGCATCAATAAAATTTTGGTTTTAAATATTTTAGTCTTTAATTTTTCCTCCTCGAACTGTGAAATTTCACCTCAAAATTAATTTTTCTCGAAAAACAAGAGTACCTTTTTTTATGTATTTTGACCTAAGGAATCATATTCCAAAAATAAAATTACCAAAAAGTTACACAGAAAAAAGATTGAAACAGAAAACTGATAAGGCATAAAATAAGGGCTCCTGAGTTCTTAAATAAAAACCGAATTTTTAAGTCACTTTCAAAGGGGCTTATCTCTCTTATGACGTATTTTAAGATATATGTTTATTAGGGTGACCCATCAAAATTTCAAATTGAAAAATTTCAAGGTCTCGCCTCTTAAATTTTTTATTGGGGTAAGAGTACCATCCCTGAATTTTTTCAGAATTTTTGAAAAAATCTAGAAGTTTTGTGTTTATTAAGCTTTTTTATTTTGAAGGATTTTTTTTAAAACTTTTTGACACGGCACAGTATAAAGGGATAGTAAACAGATAGCCTAAAAAAAATGTTTGTGCCTGTCATTACGCCTAAAACGAAGCAATGTTGTGAATTTTCAAACTTAAACGTGCACAGCTCCGCCATTTTGAAATAAAACTATCTGATTTTTTTTTGAGGTTATCCATTTACTATCTCGTGATACCGTGCGGTATTAAAAACATTTAAATAAAAAATCCTTCAGCATTAAGAATAATAAAAAAGCAAAAGAAACATATCTTTTTAAAAAATGGCTGTGAGCGACCTAGATTTTTTTCAAAAATTCTGAAAAAAATCGGAGATGATACTCTTACCCCAATAAACAAATTTAAGGGGTAAGACCCTAATGTTTATAGGAACTTTTTGTCATATTTTACAATTTAGATAACTCCTTGAAATTTCAGACCCTTTTTCAAATACACCTGTATATGAAAAGATTTTTTAGAATTTTGGTGAATAACTTATCAATTAAAGAATATTATACATTTTTTTTTAAACCTGTTAAAGTTAAGGTAAGGAATATGCAAAAAAAACAAGTGCCATCGGCTTATATTTTTTATTTTCTAAAATCTGTGTTTTATATAACCCGTACCCTTGAGGAAACAGTGTATATAAATAAGAATTTTTTGTGAACTCATTTTATATTTATTTTTAAATGAATAAAATAAATTAAATGAATTAAATATATTAGTAAAGAATTTTTTACTTTCTACCTTAGAAATTATAAAAATAATCTTTTTTTAAACATTTTTTTTATATAGAAAGAAAAAAGATATCATTGTGAAATTTTGTAGGTGTGTTTACTTATATTCAAAGAATACAAATAAAATTTCTTTAGATTTTTAAAGTGCCATTTCCTAGCCATAATTTTTTTTTTGAAAAAAAAACATCAGAAAACGTTGGTCGCCATGATTCCGGTTGTTTGGATCGACTGAAAAAACAATAAAACGGCATATTATTCAGTATTGAAGTCGCTATAGCCCTATCTAGAAGAATTTTTTTTGGTCGAAAAATAACAGAATGGCGGACGTTTTTGTCTGAAAATGTTTGAAAAACGTCCGCCATTTTTTTATTTTTTGGCCAAAAATTTTTCTTCTAGATAGGGTTATAGCGACTTTAATACAGAATAATATACCTTCTTGTTTTGTTTTCAGTCGATCCAAACGGCCGGATTCATGGCAACCACCATTTTTGGATGCTTTTTTCAAAAAAAATTGGCCAGAAAATGGCACTGTAAATATCTAAAGAAACTCTATTTGTATTCTTTGAATATAAATAAACATACCTTCAATTTCACAATGATATATTTTTTCTTTCTATATAAAAAAACTGTTTAAAAAAAGATAATTTTTATAATTCTAAGGTAGAAAGACCCCTTAAAACAAATCAAGTTATTTTAAATTTTACCCGAAAAAGCAAAAAACACGTTGTGGCCATCCAATAACTTCGTCATGCTATTTTTGTCCTTTTTGACCCTCTCTTCCTTCACCAACGTTCGTTACGCTGACCAACATCACCTCCCCCATATGGCTATCCTATATAATAACGTCACGCTATCGCTTAGAGGGTAATCTATGAAAAAAATAACAGAAAAAATTAAAAAACTAAATCCTTTAAGTTTTTGGTCGAAGATGGGGGTAATTAGGTAAAATTATAAAAAAATGAAGGAAAAATCCAATAAAGTCCAAAGGTTAAAAAAGTTACATTCTGTTTTAATACAGTATAAACAAGAAAGTTTTTGCTCGAGCACAAAGAATAGTATATTCTATAACTAGTATGGAATAGACAATATTCCGCGAGAGCGGAAAGTTTGTCATACGAGCCGGCAGGCGAGTATGACGGTCCCGCGAGCGCGGAATGACTATTCGATACGTGTTGTAGACTATACTTTTTCTTCGACTGCAAATATGAAACACTGTATGGCTTTAAACTGCGGACAAGGTTAAAAACAATGTTTTTTGTGACTCGACATTGTAAATGCAACAATTAACATATTTTTAACAAAAGCAATTAATGTTATTTAATCATTTTATCAAATCAGTACTTTTTAATATATTTTTATTTAATTTTAGCACATATTTACAAATAATAATGCAAAAATTGAAGGTTATGTCAGATTGTTGTGACAGATATCAGGTTTAAACATTTAACAATAGATGGAGCAGTTTTAATTATTTTGAACTAAATTGATAAAAAACTGGTCAAATATTAAGAAAAACTAATAAACTTTATGTAATTTTAACACAAAACTTTAAACTGCATTAAATTATTCAATATTTCATGGTAAAATATATATATATATATATATTTTTGCTAATTTTGCTACAGTTTTCTTTACTTTTATAAACAAGAGATAACATGTGCTCATTCTAACACTTGATACGGAATATTCATACCGTATCTAGAGCTAGAATGGATTCATTCTGTGTTTGAAAAGTGTGTGTATTTGCTTACATTCTAAAGCAGTCGTAGAAAAACCATATTCTGGTAAGCATCTATGCTAAATGTATCTAGAGAAAACGCAGTATACTATCCATTGTGAAGAGTCTACTATGGAATGCAAGACATTAAATATATTTACGGCTCTTTCTTTTTAAAGCTTTTATTACACATAATATAAAAATTACAAAGCCGTTTACATTCACGTAGTTTAAAGGCCATTAATTTCGATTAATGTTTCAGAAAAATATTTCTATAATTTGTAGCATGGGGTAAACGTTTTATTGTCATTGCTGTCGGGACCATAATTTTATTCGTTAGCTTTACCCTTAGGGTATACTTTTCATGCAGACAACTCTGGCGTAACAAAAATACGATGTTTACGAGCCTATAGGTACCTACACCAATTACAATTTACATTTTTATCAGAATATTTCATTTACATTTTTCATATGATTTAAATAAATATAAATGATTGAAAAATAAATCAAAGAATGTAAATTTTTGATTTAAATAAATGTTTATTTATTTATTTTAATTTACAGTATTTTGAGGAATATTATGTATATTTATTTAAATATAAATTTTTATACCTACTTGGCAAATATTATTCTACTCTTATAGCAGAGTCACTCAGGGCTATCGATACAAAATCCGAGACCGGGGTAAACTACGCCAGGACCCTCTAAAAAATGTAAAATAATAGTTTGCCATTATATTCGGACCCTATCGGGCCCGGGAAAACTGGGGGTCCCTTCGCTCTCTACAGTCCTCTGGTTCCCGAATAGATTAGATTAGATTTATTATCACAAAAAATTGTTTTTATCCAATACATACAGATAATGAGACAATTACCAGCTTTATTTTAAATAGATAAACTCAATAATAACCCCCGAGTGGCTTTTAATTTATTGAGTGGATAATTATTTATTTTACCCACTCAACTGTCACTTGTCAAATTATTTTCTTGTAAATGTCATTAAAATTTTTAATAAAAATATGAATTTCTAAGCTATTTATTGGATAAAACCTTGTATGGCACTCATGGGTAAACCGATATTGCCCGAAAATTAACCTGCTTGGCTAACGCCAGGTTAATTTTCTCATGGGCAATAACTTACTTTACGTGGGTAAAGTAAGTTATTGCCCATGAGAAAATTAAATTAGTACCATAAATAACTATTTCACTACTAGCTTTAGAACATACCATTATTTATCATGTTTTCAGACTGTGAAATCAATTTTCTTCACCTATAGCAATAACAATTTTTTCTCTCCTTGTAGGAGTAAATTTTATAAACAATTTAGGTGTTTTAGTTATTTGTGCAATTTTTACTAGTTAAGTCCAAGAAAATAGCTTTAAATAACTTTTTTTTATTAAATATAATTAATTATAATTATTAACAATTAATACAATCCATAATTAGCTAAATATTATGAAAAAGAAAATAAAAAAAAACTAAATTTTTAAACGTCAGTTTAAAGTATTTATTTGAGCAAATCTCATTGATCAAGGCTACTTGATTTTTATGAAAATTTCAAGAAATATAATTTCTGTTAATAATTTATTTTATTATTTGAATAAAAATAGTTAAATAGTGCTAGTAGTAAAAAAACTAATATAAAAACTAAGGTAGAGAAGACTATTATAGCCACGCACTCTTAAATCCCTCGGCTCGGGTTTAAAAAATGTCTTTTCTATCTTGGTATATAATTACTATTACAATGTACCTAGTATTTGTAATTTACAATAAATTGAAAAACAGATATACAAAGTAAAATAGTGAACGTCACAAAATAAATGTTTTTTCTTTAAAAAATTCATTTAGTAACAACTTTCGTTAATTAAAAGTTCTTTCAATTTTAATTTGAATTATTATTTTATAAACAATTAATTTCTCTCACTAGTGCACTTTAGATGTTTTAGTTCTTTGTGCAATTTTTACTAGTTAAGCCCAAGAAAATAGCTTTAAATACTTTTTTTATTAAATATAATTAATTATAATTATTAGCAATTAATACAATCCATAATTAGCTAAATATTATGAAAAAATAAAAATAAAAAAATCTAAATTTTTAAACGTTAGTTCAAAGTATTTATTTGAGCAAATATCATTGATCAAGGCTACTTGATTTTTATGAAAATTTCAAGAAATATAATTTCTGTTAATAATTTATTTTATTATTTGAATAAAAATAGTTAAATAGTGCTAGTAGTAGAAAAATTAAAAATTTTAATCTGAATTAAGTTATATTATAATTTTATTATTATCCTTTTAGTGGGTATATTTTTGCTTTCCCATTTTGAAAATTATCAAAATTTCGGAAAACTTTGTGTTCGTGCAAAAATTTTCAATTTTTTTAATCGGTCGGTCGATCTGTCTGTCCGGGAAATCTTGTGGGCAGTACAACTTAAGAACACTTTAAGCTAGAAACTTGAAATTTGGCATAGGGGTATGTTCCCAAATTTCTCGCTCGGGATTGTTTTTGGTAAACATTGGGGTGCGGCATGGGGAAAAATACATTTTTTTACAAAAGTTTAGAGTTTAAACGGTTTATTTTTACAGACCCGTGAATTATAGGCCTATTAATCACGGCCGTGGATAAAATGATTTTATATCACTATAAGTAACGCCCCCTATCCCATCCTTTCTCATCCCCCTCCCACTTCTTCTCCCGCCCCCAATGCCAATTCATGACAGATGCAATTCCAGCATCAGTGAGCAAACACTCACTCCCCCAATTATACATTCAAACTAATTATATTTTAGACAAATGAGCCATAGGCACTGCGCCTGTCTCTTAAAGATCCAAACAAACTACTGATAATGATAAGTATCGCAAAGATGATACAAAGGTGATATAGCATAATATAAGGTCTATAAAAAAGGTAACGGCAACCCTTATACGATTATCCAAATTAGTCTTATAACGGTCATATAAGGGTTGTATAAAGGTTTCCGTCACCATGAGCCGGTTACTAAAGGTGTTATAAAGAAGCTCATTTTAGGTTTCGGCAACCTTTATAGGACATAAATTGTTAGTTGTATTACAACCTATTTTTAGACATGTTTTTGGAAACTTTTTTCAAATTTCCTGATGTAGAATCACCTCTCAAAGTTTTTAAGGCTATTTAAAATACATCGTGTAGGTATACCAGTTTTCACAAAAGAAAACATACAAATTGCATAAGCAATATGAATAGGAGGACTGCTTATACACAACAACATAACAGCCGTTAATGTTAGTGTTGGCAGGGCCGTATTCAGGGGAGGATGGAAAGCTTCTCCGGGGTCTGAGTCCGAGGGGGGCCGGCATCGAAAGTTTCTTTTTGTTTACATCAAACAGTTCAGACTTTATTTATACTCACCCCAGAATGATAAGCCTTTTATGATCTAAAAAGAAAGTCACAGAATTCCTAAAACTGAAAACAATTTTTTAGTTTTCACTTTTTTTGTCAGGAAGGGCGCTACTTTAACACTCCTGTACAAGTGCAGTCTATGTGCAAAAAATATGTTTTTTTGGAAAAATGAGAGGGTCCGAACTGACTGCTCGGTCCGGCCCCAATGTTGGTATTCATAAGAATAAACTAGATGAAACATTGCAAGCACCCTGTCAAAACATCGGCACTATTGTACACTAGACCATCTAGTTTGCAAATTTCAAACTAGGGGTTTTGTTTGATTTTAAATACTGTATCTTTAAAACATTATATTCTAGCAAAAAAATGTATATAACATTTTTTATAGGGCTTAAAAAGAGCTTTTATTTAAAATATAATTTTTTGAAATCGGGTTATAAGTAATATATGAGATGCTAAAAAACCTTTTAAAGTTTTAAAGCAGAAACGCCAATATCTCGAAAACAATGCGTTTTAGGAAAACGTTCTTTATAACATTTTTTGACCAATTTAAATTATCTTTTATATAAGTGCTAAATTAACCAAATACAATAATAATTGCCCTTAATTATAAACAAAAAACGCTAAAAATAGAAGTTTTACCCTATTTTTACCCCCTTACCCCCAAT
>OY294045.1:80739022-80850628 GCA_958510825.1 Brachypterus glaber | reverse complement strand
ATATGGGGGGTGATGGTCAGATAAGGGGGATGTAAAATTTATTTTAAAATTTGATTATAATCAAATTATCACTGGATGAGTATGTAACCTAATTTTAGTTTTAAATCTCGTGGGTAATAAATAGATTTTTTAAATTTTAGGGGTAAGTTTTATATAAAATTGTATTGTCAGACGAGCATGTGTACCAAATTTTAGCTTACTAAGTATATTCTAAGTGGTCGAAAAAGCGTTTGGCAGATTTTCCCTAAACAAACAAATAACAAAAAGCATTGCAAGTTAAATAACGGTTTTTCACAGTCACAAAAACCTGTTAAGTAAGCAAAAAAACAAGTCCTATGGATGCTGGATGGATGGTTTGAACGGACACCTTATGGATGTCCACAGTTGTGTTATCTGGACTCTGAACTGATGTCCATGGGACGTCCATAGAGAAAAAATGGGCATCCTATGGACATACAGCCGTCCATGAACATAGGTCCATTGGACGTATCACTTTATGCTATCTGGGAAGAAATTACAATTTTTACCAGATTTGTTGTCTCTAATGTGCTTCTTTTTAGAAAACGACACATTAAGGCACTTAAAAATACTGTTAAATTATGCTTGTAGATAACTTCATATTAAAAAAAAATTCAGTTTTTGCTATTATTTTTAAGTTTGGTCTTTTGAAGTTTAAAAAAAAATCTAGCATATTTTATTCGAAATATACTTGTCTCCCGCTCCGCCGTTTACCATACATCCTCGCTGCAAAATATATTACGATTCCTTTTAATAAATGCATATACTACTAACGCATTTTTTGGTTCCAAAATTTAAAAGAAACTTGTGTGATCACATTTAAATTCATTGTTATTTTAGTTTATTGTTTGGTTTTCAAATAATTACACATACGACAAATTTCCTTAACCGGAAAACCTACTGTTTTCCCATAAATCACTACAATGTCCGTTCAACGTGTTTCCACAACATGTACATTTGTTGTAATTAATCTTCTTACTTTTGGATTGCGTCTTTTTACGTCTTTTCTTCTACCACTACATTTCTACGTCTCACTCCAACTCACAGTTTAAAATAGGTTTAGATTGAACAGCTTGCTTTTTCTATTATACGAGAAATTAAACTCGGACAATTTGTTTAGATCATTAAGTGTCACACAAAAAAAAAAGAAAATCTGTTAAAACCGAGTGTAATATATTAACCCATACAACATGATTCACAATCTTTCAGATCCGGATTTGTAGGACTAACATACGAGAAACTATTTAGATACTAACCGCGAGATTAAAAAATAAAAATAAACAAATTAATACTAACTCGTTGTCGATCTCACGAAGTAATCTCTCTGCTTTTAGCACTTTTTCAGATAATTTCAAAGTTTTATGCATTTTAATTCAACTTTTTTAAAGAACGTTTGCATTTTTTCAATATTTTTGTGCTCTTTATACCTTGAGATTAGTGTTTGGACTTTTTGAAAAAGATACTCCCCAAATATCTCGCAAAATAATCACAATATAAAAATTCTAAAACACAGGTCAAGTTAATTTTTTAAGGGGAAAATTTAGGTGTATAACTTTGGGGGATGTAACTAACCCCTTAACCCTCAGCTACCCTAATATTTAAATCTTAAATAGCAAAACCCATCTTGTGACAAGTCATTTAAAAGAGTTGAAAAAAACTATATTTTGATTAAAAGTATGAAATACACCAACTCAAGGTTCTGAACGTAACATTATATTATATTATATTATCTTGCCCCCAACGCCTGTGCGATGGGGGCGAGATTGGAGTTCCTATTTGAAATTTTATGTTGGGGTAGATGGGGGTTAGGGGGTAAGAGTTCAACCTTAAAATTTTTATTCTTAAATTTCTACCTTAAAATACTAAATTGACTTATTTTTTAGAATTTTCACATTGTGCTTAGTTTGTGAGATATTTGGGTTGGATCGTTTTCAAATGATCACCCTGTATACCTTAGTATGTGCATTGTTATATGAGTTTGAAAGTTACAGAAAAATAACACTAAAAATGTGTATGCTACTTCGTAAAGACATTTTTTTAACGGTCAGTTACGGCACGTTAGGCCACCTTGTAAACATAAGTTTATTGAAAAAAAAAAATCGTTAAAAAATTATATCCAAACATATTTTTTTTTTCGAAAAAAGTAAAAGAAAATATGTATTTTTTTTTTGTTGAGAATTTTCTTTTTCGTAAAATATAACAAATCAAATTTTTACTAACCAAAGACTTTTCTTGGAAAGTTAAACTAAACACGTATTAAGTACGCCGTTACGTTACGCCGCGTTACAGAGGGGGGTGGGTGTCAGTAAAAATGTTACGTAACACTTAAAAAATTATGAACTTTTATTGGATCACGTTTTTAACAATGACCTAGGCCTAAAGAGATGGATTCATTGCTAATTTTATTGCACACGGCGTGGTTAACAGTTCACTAAATCCTTTAAACAAAAACAAATTAGAGATGGAAAACCATAGGCAATAAACGGTTTTTGGTTAACCGGTTGCGGAAATTACATCAGACCGGTTTTGGCTTAAAAGCGGTTAAAAACCGGTTTAAACGCTGGACGCACCACTTTTTTTAGGAAAAGTAGTAAATTTTTCACCAATTTGGCAAAATATAAGTCGGTTAAGCGGAAAAGAGCCAACTTACTGTCAACGAGTTAACGGGTGAGTGCGTTAAGAGGTTAAAGTTAACGCGGGTAAGCGGAAAAGAGCCAACTTACTGTAAACGAGTTAACTCGGGTGAGTGCGTTAAGGGGTTAAACCATAAAGCAAAATTTCCTTTCAACTTTTTTACTTTAAAAAAAAAAAAGAATGTTACGTAACAAATAGGGGATGGGGGGTCGCTAAAATGTTACGCCGCGTTACATGTGGGGGGAGGTCAAAAAAGGTCAAGTTTTGCGTTACATAATACTTGAACGCTCCCATATGTATGTAACAGTGTGTTGCTGAGATGCCCAAAAGTGCCCAGTCATCTAAAAAACTGTACAGCTTCAACTAAACTACCCCTATATTTAAGAGTACAGAAAGGTTTATAAACATTATAGAAAACATCAAAAGTGTTAACCTTTGAACCGTTAGGTTAGTAAGTGAGATCTTATGCATTTGTTGGTTACGTGATTTAACTAGCCTTTTGTGCAAATATAAAAATGTCACTTTATGCAAAAGTTGGACATTTTCTTTCTAAGTAAAAATGGTTCATAATCTCAAAATGTGCAATCAGTGGGTTAGGTTAATTCGTCAGATCGCCGACGATATAATAAAAATTACTACAACTAATTGAGATCTAAGGCTTTGACGGTTAGACATATTTATAGAACTAGTAGTTTCGGGTTTAAACCGTGTTGATCAGTATCCCTGAAGATGTGTCTAGCACTAGTTTTAACGCCTACAATTTATGTACAAACGTTTTTTAGTTACGTATGTAAACTTATGTACATACCTTCCGTTGTTTTCTAAAACTATAATAATCAAAATCAAAAGCACCAGATTCTATAGATTTTATTAACGTATGATTTTTTTTTAGGCGCCTATAGGCCTTAGTTTCAGTTTATCTTTAGATTCATCGTTTAAATATTTTTTATTCGATTATATCTAAAAGCACCAATTGTTTTACAAAAAGTTAGTATAAAAAGTTTTATTTTTCGTACTAGTGGGAAAAGTAAAGTAGTCGACATTGATTGGTTGATTGATATTGAAAGTGAAACCAAATGACTTTTGAACCGTAACGTCAATTTTTTTTTTGTAAAAATAAATTTTAATTTATCAAGATCGAATCGAATAATACACTGACGAAAACTGTTTTTGTTGCTATTACGGTTGTAAACTCGATCTCCGAGCTCGGCTGGCTATCTCCGCAATCGTCCTAAAACAATATTTTTCGTCGTACGTTCATAAATAACTATTATGGACAAAATAAATCTATGTACTTTATAGCCTTCTAGTGTATTATACCGGTTGGTTTTATACTGTGACTTTAAATAATATACAGGGTGTTTCGAAAAACATGTCCCATCCCTCGCGGAGAGATTCCTCACGTAAAAATAAGACTTTTTTTCATATCAAGGTCCGATTCTGCTTTGTTTCGTAGCGACAGGGTGTTAAAAATTTATTTTTATTTTTAATTTTTCTAAATAATTTTTTGAAATAATGTCGCTATTTGAATAAAAATTGGTATCTGGGGGTTTTCTGACATTCGAAATTCGAATTTGATATTAGTATGGCTTCCACTTGTAGGGGGCCCACCTACATGTCTTTTTACTCTTTTAAGGAGTCATAACTTTCTTATACGTGCTTGTATTACATTTTTAAGCCTAAATATAGATTTCACTATAATTTTTACGTAAAAAAGGCATATTTGATAGAAGACGCTAGGAGTAACCGTTCTCGAGGTATTTGGATTTGAAATAATTAAATACTAGTTAAAAGTAACTGAATTAAATCACAAGAAATGTTCAAAATGGCCACCTGCAGCTTCATTATAAGCCCTCAATCGTCGCCGCAAAGATCTTCTAACTTTGGCACAAATGCGAGGATTTTGCCGAACTCTCGCAAATGCTAGTGTTATGCGTTGTAAAAGTTCTTCCAATGTTTGTACTGGGGCGTATGTATCCGCAAAATGCGGCGGTGCCCCATCATGCTGGAACAACATTCTATTTCTCACTAACACAGGTAATAGTTCGGGCAGATCATTCATCAGAAAATTCAAATATGACACATAATTTAGTCTATCTGGCAGAATAATTGGATTTTTTTTGATGTAAGGGAGTACCTCTCGGAAACATATGATCGTCGATGGATTGGTTGTGGTAGTCCAGTAGCATGGCCACCAAGATACCCTGACTTAATTCCTTTAGATTTTTATCTATGAGAGCATGTAAAGGAGCTTGTTTATGAGACATCAGTACAAATATTGGAACAACTTTTACACCTACATAGTAACACTAGCATTTGCGATAGTTTGGCAAAATCCTCGCATTGTGCCAGAGTAAGAAGATCTTTGAGTCGACGATTGAGGGCTTGTAATGAAGCTGCAGGTGGCCATTTTGAATATTTCTTGTGATTCCATTCAGTTACTTTCAACTAGTAAATAGCTTAAATTAAATTAAATTAAAATTTTGCCATTTAAAATCACATGCATCGATTATTTTAAATTCAAATACCTCGAGAACGGTTGCTCGTAGCATCTTTTTTACGTAAAAATGATGGTGAAATCTATATTTAGGCCTAAAAATGTAATACAAGCACGTATAAGAAAGTTATAACTCCTTAAAAGAGTAAAAAGATATGAAGGTGGCGCCCCCTATAAGTGAAAGCCATACTAACATCAAATTCGAATTTCGAATGTCAAAAAGCCTCTGCTCTGCTTAAAAATGTAATACAAGCACGTATAAGAAAGTTATGACTCCTTAAAAGAGTAAAAATACATGTAGGTGGCGGTCCCTACAAGTGGGAGCCATACTCAACATCAAATTCGAATTTCGAATATCAAAAAACCCCCAGATACCTACCAACTTTTATACAGATAGCGAAATTATTTTAAAAATTATTTAGAAAAATTAAAAATAAATCTTTAACACCCTGTAGCTACAAAACAAAGCAGAATCTGACCTACGTTGATATAAAAAAAAACAGCCTTATTTTAAAGTCAGGAATCTCTCCCCGCGCGATGGATTATATTTTTTTGAAACACAAAAAGTCCAACGAAATTATTTTAAAAATTATTTAGAAAAATTAAAAATAAATCTTTAACACCCTGTAGCTACAAAACAAAGCAGAATCGGACCTACGTTGATATAAAAAAAAATAGCCTTATTTTAAAGTCAGGAATCTCTCCCCGCGCGATGGATTATATTTTTTTGAAACACCCTGTATACACACTCAAAGTACGATTCTATTTACACAAATTAAATATAAATATAAGTACTAATATAAATATTAAATAAATGTTGTCTCTTTTTCTGTTTCAGGTGAGTAGACAATCAACTTAGATGTGCATATTCATTTAGTTAACAATTAGTAAGTATCCAAAATAGTATAGAATATTTTTAGGTATACCTAATTGAGTCGTTTTGACGGCAATAGTGCCCGTCAGAATACCTTTTTATGTAGCATACTTGTCATTTTGTATTTATAGTAAATAGGAATATACAACAAATAACATAAAAATAAACAGATAACAGATAAAAAAATATTCTGAGAAAACTAAGAACGAATCCACGATAAAAATATTTTTTTTAGACTTACATATTTTTGTTGACAGCAACTATAAGCAAAAAAACTATTCTGCATTATACAAAAAAATGAACTGATCAAAAAAACGAAAAAAAGTTCCGAAATCAGCGCATCAAATATAGGCAGAATTAACTAAAAGGTTGTAGAGCAGTGTTATTTGACAGTTAATCGTTGTATTCAAGAATTAAACACGAAATAATAATTATTAATATTATTTTATAGACGTAAGAAAATATACTACGAAATAATATAAATATACTAATCAGGATTAAATTATAATATAGCCGTGACTTTTAACGAGGTGTTCTAAAAAGTTAGGTAGGTATACTTTGACGCACGGATATGTGGCTACGGGAAATATGTTTGGAATGTGTGTGCAAGTGAGAGGCCCATTGCAGGCACGCAAGCCTTATAACGTTTTTGACGGAAAGAAGAGAGCGCGAATGATTCCTCCCCCTTTCGTCGGAGACTTTGTTTCGTGCGGAGAACTATATATACAGTGCGTACATTAAGTCTGGAATCACCCGATTAACCTTTCAGTTATAAGTCTTAAAAAAAAAACGCTCGGACAGGTTGATTTTTATTTTTAATTTTGCAAATTTTGGTGTAAAAAAAGTTAAGGAAATTTTCACCCACTTGCACCCTTCCATCACAACTTTTTTTTTAAATAGCAACCTACCTCTTGTGACACATCGTTGAAAAGGTTATTTAATAAGCTTTCTAACGGTGTATGATAAAGCCTTATTTGACAAAGGGCTTTTAAAAAAATGGTGGCTATTTTGGAAAAAAAATATATATTGGCTGGGTACAAGGGGGTGAAAATTGTGATAACATTTGGTGTAAACCAAAATTTGCTAAATTAAACATAAAAAAGTTAAAGAAAAAAAATGCTCAGATAGGTCGATTTTTATTTTTGTTTTGCATATTTTGATTTAAACCAAATTTTATCACAATTATCACCCCTTACACCCACCATTTTTTTTTTAATACCCTTCCATTTTTTATAAGCCCTTTGCTAAATAAATAATAAATTATCACCCCTTACACCCACCATTTTTTTTTTAATATCCTTCCATTTTTTATAAGCCCTTTGCTAAATAAGGCTTTATCATACACCGTTAGAAACCTTATTAAATAACCTTTTTAATGATGCATCAAAAGGGGTAGGTTGCTATTAAAAAAAAGTTGTGATGGGTGGGTACAAGGGGGTGAATAAGGGGTGATAACTTTTTTTATTCCAAAATTTGCAAAATTAAAAACAAAAATCGACCTTTCCGAGCATTTTTTTAAAAGACTTATAACTGAAAAGTTATTCCAGATTCCAGACTTAATGTACGCACTGTATAATGTAAGGTAATGTAATGTATAATAATAATAATAATAATAATAATAATAATAATTAATAATAATAATAATGATAATGATAATGATAATGATAATGATAATGATAATGATAATGATTAATGATAATGATAATGATAATGATAATGATAATGATAATGATAATGATTAATGATAATGATAATGATAATGATAATGATAATGATAATGATAATGATAATGATAATGATAATGATAATGATAATGATAATGATAATGATAATGATAATGATAATGATAATGATAATGATAATGATAATGATAATAATAATAATCAAACTGAAAAAATCAATAAGTATCTTCCTCTAGCGGATGAAATAAAAAAATGTGGAAGTTGGATCAAGTTGTAATGATTCCCATTGTCTTAGGTGCTACTGGAGAAATACCAAAAAAATTGCTCCAAGGACTTCTAAAATTGGATTTAGATGAAGACTTCAGTAAAACAATACAACTGTCTATGCAAAAATCAGTCATACTTGATACCTGCAGTATAATAAGAAGGATTATTGGTGAACAAAACTAAAATTAAAAATTTAGGCAATGCATTTTGTTGAAGGACCAATGCTAGCTTAATAACTTTCCTCAAGCCCAAAAAATTAATTTTTTTAGTGAGGAAATGTGGAAAAGTCAAATAATAATAATAATAATAATAATAATAATAATAATCTCTTTATTTTATAAATAAAAACTGAATATACAATGATAATGCAAGATAGACAATTATGAAATATAAATGTTCGTCACAATACAATATAAAAATATAAAAAATTTTGGATAAAATAATTAGAAAACATTAAAATACATCAATAATATTAAATAAATAACAAAAACTAAACTATTTTTTAAAAAACATTAATTTTGTGTGTATTGATCAAGCTTGTAGAGTTCTAGTTCGAGTAAATGCGAAAAAAAAAAGTTTTTTGAATTTATTAAAATTTTTTGTAGGCTTAATGTGCTTGGGTAGCTTATTGTAAACTATCAAGCTTGCGAAAAGGCTTCCTTTCTCAAATTATGTCAACCTATGACCCGGTACATTGTAGTTGAAACTTCTTGTACTTAAGCCCCTCATATTTTGAAAGAGACGGCTATTTTTAAAAACAAACATCAGCAGTTCGTAAATGTATACAGCCGTAAGAGTTAAAATATTGCTTCCCTTAAAATGACCTACACATGTTTGGTTATACTTTAATCCAAGCATAGTTCTCATTGCGCGCTTCTGGATAGCAAAGATTTCTTTTACGTTAGTACTTCATCCCCAAAAAATAATGCCGTACCTTAGTATTGAATGAAAGTTTGTAAACTAATATAGGGTTTTAGTGCCCTAAGAGTAAACGGTTTTAGTTAACCTTTTACCGAGATTTTATAAGTATAGGTCCCAACCGAGGTTTTCATCTACAATTAGATCCAAAAATTTGGTGATATTGCTGGTCTGGACAATTCGTCAAATGGCATTTGGCATGGCGTAATAAAATTTGACCTTGATGTTTTAAAGAAGATTATGTTGGCCTTTTCTTTGTTTAGAATAAGCTTGTTCTTAACAATCCTTTAATGCTTGATTTTAATTTATTCATCAATTCTTGAAAACTTTTTGATTTTAAAATTAAATTGGTGTTATCTGAAAAATTTATCAAGGGAACAAAATCAAATGGCGATGTTACGTCGCTTATGTACATTAGGAAAATCAACGGTCCGAGGATGCGGCCTTGAGCTACCCCCACAGGCACTACTACCGGTGCTGAAACCTCTGTTTTTCCCTCTATAACCACTTTCACAACCTGGGTTCTTCCTGTTATAAAAGATTTGATCCACTGCAGAGCTTTTCCTCTTATTCCATACCTTTCGAGCTTCTTAAAAAGTATTTCGTGATTAATTGTTTCAAACGCTTTTGACAGGTCTAAGAATATGCCTATTACAAGTTCAATTTTTTCGAAGCCCGCAAGAATTTCCTGAGTGAGGGTATGCACTGCAGTGGAAACAGATTTATTCTTTAAGTACCCATGCTGACAGCTGTTAAAAAGTTTATGTTCTGTAAAAAAGTCTACCAGTCTAACTGATATTGCTGTTTCGAAAATTTTCGAAAAATACTGATTGGTCTGTAATTTTCTATAAGAAGGGGGTCACCTTTCTTATGGATGGGTTTAACTTTAGCTACCTTTAAAATCTCTGGAAACGTTCCATGTACACAAGAATTAACTATGTATGACAAAGGTTGGAAAATTTCGGGAATACAATATTTTATTACTGTAATGGGGATTTCATCTAGTCCGCTACTGGTTTTATTTTTTAAATTTCTCACAATATCCAACACTTCAAAAAATGTAACTGGCCTTACAAACATCGTATGTGGTTGTTGTTTTATTTCACAATTATACTCTACATGTTCTAATTTGTCTACTAAATTTTTTACAGTGTTGATTATAAAATTATTTATTTCATTTGATCGAAGGGGGTAGCATTTTTAAACTTGACAGTAGGCTGCCACATTAAAATGAAATTGGTGGTAATTTTTTTTCTTAGACTGAAATTTAATGTTCTTTTCATATCTGGCTAAAATATATTTTTACCTTTTACACATGTGTTGATATTTAGATTTATGTTAATCATGTTTTGTTTTTAATTTTAAAAAATGTAAAAAATGAGTAACCTAATATCTCCATAACTAGTCATTTTCTAGCAAAATATTTTCAATCTAGTCATCTGAACCCTATTTGATGAGGATGTGCCAACTTTAAGAAAACTATTGTTTAAATAAAAATTCTCTTATTTTGGTTTGGACACGCTCTTTGGCCCTAAAGGCAGGCCTATTATTTGGTTTTATTGTTTTTTGATTAATTTTTTTCCATTAGTCTTTAAGAACGATTTTTTGGCTAAACAGGTAATTGATCCACTTCGCTCTCATTTATGGGGCGAAGCGGATAAACCTTTAATAAAGAAAAACTGAAAGAAATGATTAGCTAAATTTTTCTCAAAATGTTAAACGTATAGCTGTATATTTTTTTTCACATTTTGTTCATACCTTTAAATATTTAAAGAAAACTGATATTTTTGATCCGCTTTACCCCAGATTACGGTAAAATACAACACTACTTAAATACAACACATGCATTATAACTAGAATTTCTTGTTTGGCTGGTTTAAAACGGACTGTAACTTTATTTCGTAAAAAAGTGTTTCGATTGGATAAATTATGATTATTTTTTTTAGGGTGCGTTCATGCTGCATAAAATATAATTTTATTGGGCTTTTTGAAAAAATGAAAAATAGATTAATTTTAAATTAGATATGTCAAATTTAGACCTCAAAAATTATATTTCATAACAAAAGTATGGCATATAAACAATTTAAAATTTTCCACCTTGGTTTCAAATTCTATGGAAAGGCTGCCAATAAAATTTTAATGCTGCATGGCGATTCTTTATTTAAAAGTAAGCAAAAAAGTATTCTTCTTTGAAATACCTAAATTTAATATTAAAGAAGTAATAGCCTTTTAAAGAGTAACAATTTTGGTGGCACAAAATGTTACTTCCTCTTAATTACATTTTTTTTAAATGATTGCTCCTACAGTGTTACACTATATGACATTTTTTATGTATTTTTACTTAAAAAATCTTTATTTTTTACAAAAAATCCAAAAAAATACACATAATAAAGTTTGGGTCAAAAATGTGTTAAGCATATATATATATATATATATATATATATATATATATATATATATATATATATATATATATAGAGATGTTTAATGTCAAAGTGACGCCCATTATAATTGACGTACTTGTCACTCCCATCTGTATATGATAAAATGTGCTATTGTCACACCACGATAACTTGTGCTAATTACACACCCAAAGTGTATGTATGAGAGAACAGTGTTGCCAGATCAACTTAGCTAATTTGTATTAAATTTTAATTTGAGATCGTGATATTGAGGTAGGACATTTTTAGTGGATTAGTCGAAGCAATTTAGACGAAAAAACCACGAATAGAAGAAATAATTTAAAAAGTTTTGAAATTTTGGTTGTGAACTCGCAGTAGGAACCCAAATACAGATCCGAAGAGTTCCCACCTTCCCGGGGGGAGCTTCATCCCCTTTTGCTGAAAAAACCACCCCCAAACGTGACTTCCTGGCGCTTTTCTGCGTTTATCTCGTAAACCGTTACTCCAAAGAGAAAATGTTAAAGAACTAATTATATTCTCCATTAAATTCTACATAAAATTATCCTATTAGGTCTTTGTGTATCTTTCACCCAACGCTCACAAATGACGTTGGAAAATAAGCATCACGCTCAGCTCGAAGATAAGAATGAGTCCAGCCCCGTTTTGTATATTGGAGTTTTAGAGGTTGCTGAAAGTAACTGTTAGTGCTTTTACAACCTGTTATTTAACTTGCAATGTTTGTTTATTTATTTATTTATTTGTTTATTGCAAATCTGCCAAAGGCTTTTTCGACCACTTAGAAACTAACTAGAAGGGTAAAATTTGCTAAACTTGCTTAACTCGGCTAACATTACAATTTTGTATAAAACTTACCCCCCAACCCCCCACCCCTAAAATTTCAAAAATCCATTTTTTAACCCCACAAGATAATTTAAAACTAAAATTAGGTTGCATACTCACCTAGTGATAATAAAATTTTATAATAAATTTTACATTCCCCCTCGTCTCCCCATCACCCCCCGTACGCGTATAAGTCTAAGTTAACCTCCCTCTTTCACCCACTTAGAATAGGGTCTACCTAATTTGATGATCACACTCAAAATATTTAAAAAAATTATTATTTGGTGAATATCAAATCAATTGAGTGCGGTCACTCAGGGTAGGGGCGGTCACATGTGCTCTACTGAATAGAATACTTTGAGTCAAAATACCGCCCCCAGCGCCGCCCTCACATCCAACAAATTTTGCAAATATGGGACTATTTGGTGCGGTCACTCAGGGTAGGTGTGGTCACTCATCCTCTTCACGACAAAGTGGTTTTGGTTGTTGCACCGCCCCCACTGCCACCCCCAGAAACAATAAACGTGATAAAAAATGCCAATATGGGGCAATTTTGTGCGGTCTTTCTGAGTATGTGCGGTCACTCGTCCTCTTCACGACAAAGTGATATTAGTTGTTGTACCGCCTCCAATGCCGCCCCCAGAAATAATAAACGTGATAAAAAATGCAAGTATGGGGCAATTTTGTGCGGTGACTCCGGGTAGGTGCGGTCACTCGTCCCCTTCAGGACATATTGGTTTTGGATGTTGTACCGCCCCCAATGCCACCCCAGAAACAATAAACGTGATAAAAAAATGCAAATATGGGGCAATTTGGTGCGGTCACTCAGGGTAGGTGCGGTCACTCGTCCTCTTCAAGACAGAGTGGTTTTGGTAATTGTACCACCCCCAATGCCGCCCCCAGAAACAAAAAACGTGATAAAAAATGCAAATATGGGGCAATTTTGCGCGGCCACTTAGGGTAGTTGCGGTCACTCGACTTCTTCACGTATAAGTGGTTATGGTTATTGTACCGCCCCCAATGTCGCCCCCAGAACCAATAAACGTGATAAAAATTCATATATGGGGTAATTTGGTGCGGTCACTCAGGGTGGGTGCGGTCACTCATCCTCTTCAAGACAAAGTGGTTTAGGTTGTTGTAACGCTCTCAATGCCGCCCCTAAAAACAATAAACGTGATAAAAAATGCATATATGGGGCAATTTCGTGCGGTCACTCAGGGTAGGTGCGGTCACTGGTCCTCTTTAGCACAAAGTAATTTTGGATGTTGTACCGCCCCCAATTCATGTTAACATGTTAATTGTTTCTGGAGGCAGCATTGGGGGCGGTTACAACAACTAACACCACTTTGTCGTGAAGAGGACGAGTGACCGCACTTACCCTAACTGACCAAACAAAATTGACCCATATTTGCATTTTTTATCACGTTTATTGTTTCTGGGGACGGCATTGGGGGCGGTACAATAACCAAAACCACTTTTTCGTGAAGAAGACGAGTGACCGTAACTACACTAAGTGACCGCACAAAATTGCCCAATATTTGCATTTTTATCACGTTTATTGTTTCTGGGGGCGACATTGGGGGCGTTACAACACCCTAAACTACTTTGCGTGAAAAGGACGAGTGACCGCACCCACCCTAAGTGACCGCACGAAATTGCCCAATATTTGCATTTTTTATCACGTTATTGTTTCTGGGGGCGACATTGGGGGCGGTAAAATAACCAAAACCACTTTGTCTACTTTGAGTGACCGCACGAAATTCCCCCATATTTGCATTTTTATCACGTTTATTGTTTCTGGGGGCGGCATTGAGGGCGTTACAACACCCTAAATCACTTTGCGTGAAAAGGACGAGTGACCGCACCCACCCTAAGTGACCGCACGAAATTGCCCAATATTTGCATTTTTTATCACGTTTATTGTTTCTGGGGGCGACATTGGGGGCGGTAAAATAACCAAAACCACTTTGTCTTGAAGAGGACGAGTAACCGCACCTACTTTGAGTGACCGCACCGAATTTCCCCATATTTGCATTTTTTATCACGTTTATTGTTTCTGGAGGCGGCATTGAGGGCGTTACAACAACCTAAACCACTTTGTCGTGAAGAGGATGACTGACCGCACCCACCCTGAGTGACCGCACGAAATTGCCCCATATTTGCATTTTTTATCAGGTTTATTGTTTCTGGGGGTGGCATTGGGGGCGGTAAAATAGCCAAAACCACTTTGTCTTGAAGAGGACGAGTGACCGCACCTACCCTGAGTGACCGCACCAAATTGCCCCATATTTGCATTTTTTATCACCTTTATTGTTTCTGGAGGCGGCATTGGGGGCGATACAACATCCAAAATTAATTTGTCCTGAAGAGGAAGAGTGACTGCACCTACCCTGAGTCACCGTAAAAAATTGCCCCATACTTGCTTTTTTTATCACGTTTATTGTTTCTGGGGGCGGCAGTGGGGCGTTGCAACAACCAAAACAACTTTGTCGTGAAGAGGACGAGTGACCGCACCTACCCTGAGTGACCGCACCAAATAGTCCCATATTTGCAATATTTGTTGGGTGTGGGGGCGGTACTGGAGGCGGTATTTTGACTCAAAGTATTTTATTCAGTAGAGCACATGTAACCGCACCTACCCTGAGTGACCTCACTTAATTGATTTAATATTCACCGAATAATAATTTTTTTAAATTATTTTGTGTGTGATCATCAAATTAGACTTTCCCCTTAGAATATACTTAGAAGCTAACATTTGGTACACATGCTTAACTTGGCCGACAGTACAATTTTATATAATACCTACTCCCAACCCCCGACCCTAAAATTAAAAAAAAAATAATTTTACCCACACAAGATTATTTAAAACTAAAATTAGGTTACATACTCATTTAATGATAATAAAATTTTACAATAAATTTTACATTCCCCCTCGTCTCCCCATCACCTCCCATACGCGTATAAGGCTAAGTTAACACCCCTTTCTTTTTTACCCACTTAGAATATACTTAAAAAGCTAAAATTTGGTGCACATGCTTAACTCGCCTGACAATATCATTTTATATAATACTTACCCCCAACCCCCGCCCCCGCAGATAACTTTGATTTGACAATTACCCCTTGGTGGAGTCTCTTTTTTAAAGAATTGTCCCATTACGTAATGGTACAAAATCTAAAATTATAATTTTATTCAAATAGCTATACCTAAGCAATACTTTAAGGTAAATATATCCTTTCCGATAAGAATTCATATATTTAATATTTTACTTACTTTTTGGTTCCCCATTTTTTAAAATATAGAAATTTTGCAAGTTTTTTTATTTTGGAAACTTGCTGAACAATGAAAAACGGCCATTGTTTTAAAACCAGTATTGGTCCATATGGATCTTATTTAGGGCTGAAAACAGAATTTTATTGGTGGTAATCCCATATAATAAAATATAAAAAAAATATATTTGAGGTTATGTTCTTAAAAATACTTACCAAATGTATTTTCTTATATTCTCATTTACATTAAGCTATGCATACTTTAAAATAAAACACAAATATATCTTCATAATGTATACATTACCATTCCTATTAATAATTATTTTAATGGTACGTTAGTCTTAGAAATACGTCTTTGAATATGACATTTGGCTAATCTCGCCAAAATGATTTTTTAAATACATTGTTGCCAGTTTTTGGGAGTCTCTTTGACGTGTATTATACATTTTGGGCGTCACAACGGTGTAGATACACTGGGTGTGAGTTTAACGTGTATTATGTAAAGTGTATTATACATTTGCTGCAACAGCGCCACCTGGTGGCCACTTGAATGAACCCCTTTTGTATCTAGCTAGATAAACACCTATCAAAGTGACGCCAAAAAATATTTTTTGTTAGGACCTGTACTACACTCTAACCATCCAGAGAAGTCGATTGCGCGCATTAAACGGACTGACGCCCAAAGTCGGGCGTCACAACGTAAATTTGGGTGTCTGATTGACGTCAATTATACGATTTGGGCGTGTATATGACAGAAAATATATATATATATATATATATATATATATATATATATATATATATATATTTTTTTTTTTTTTGAATGAAAGTCTTAATTTAAAAGTTTAAAATACCATGTATTCGTTTGAAAACGATTTCAATTTTAAAATTGTAGAAAACAGGACAATTTGATTTTTTGAGGGGGAAATTTAAGTATATAATTTGAGGGTTGTAACTTACCCTGAACCCCCCAGCTATCCCAGCACAAAAATTAAATTAAATAGCAAACCCCATATTGCGATAAGTTATTTGAAAGAGCCTTTAAACAATAAATACACCAACCAATACCCAATAGTTCAAACTAAATATTTGGGGTCTTCCATAAAATACGTCACGCAAATTGACCAAAATTCATACACTTCATACCCCGTTTCTCACGTTATTAAAGGATGTAGAGATTTTATATTTTGACTACCCCCCTAACACCCCCCCATACTGGGGGGGTAGCCAAAATATTAAATCTCTACATCCTTAGATAACGCGAGAAACGGGGTATGAAGTGTATGAATTTTGCTCAATTTGCGTGACGTATTTTATGGACGACCCCTTTACAAAAGCCTTGCTAACTTAAGACCTTGTCTCTAGTTGCAACCCTCAAAAATAATTATTAAAATTTTTCACGATAAGAAAAGTTACCTTAATTTTTATTATTAATACGCTATTTTTAAAACAATATCTTGTATTAATTCTTAAGAATTAAAATCATTCACACTTAAGTTACGGGTTGATATTTTTATTTTTTGCATACCAAAGTATAGCATCTTTTAAGCACTTTTTAAGCACTTTTTAAGCATTTTTTAAGCACTTTCAAATAAGATATCACAAGAATTGGTTTGGTTTGATTAACTTCGCCAATTCAATTAAGTGCAGTAAAAGCATGCGACTTATGTGGAGAAATATATTTTTATTTGCAACTGTATATGTAATACATTATATGTATTATACACGGTGTATTTGAAATAGCGTAGGAAATTTTAACAGATGATTCTACATCATAAAATATGACAAAAAGTTCCTATAAACATATGTCTAAAAATGCGTCATAAGGGAGCTACGCCCCTTTGAAAGTGGCTAAAAAAAATCGGTTTTTATTTAATAACTCAGGAACCCTTTGAGATATATCAACGAGGTTTTGCACGTCAACTAATACTACTAAGGCCCGTTTTTATGTGTTATTTTCATGTACTTATTTCAACCAGGGGTGTGCGAAACGGGAGGGGCTTATCAGTTTTTTGTCCCAAACTTTTTTCTGTGTAACTTTTTTGCAATTTTATTTTTGAAATATGATTTCTCAGGTCAAAATACATAAAAAAGGTACTCTTGTTGTAATACTGTAGGATTAACCGTTTTCGAGAAAAATTCATTTGAAAGTGAAATTCCACGGTTCGAGGACGAAAAATTAAATACTAAAATGTTGAAAACCAAAATTTTAATGATGCAGGGCGAATGTACATTAAAAACTAAGAAAAAAACCTCATATACAGGTACTTCCAAAAATCAATCCTAATGGAGCTATGGTCTCCTAAATATGCACTATTTTTAAAGGGCTATGGTAGCTTTAAAAGCGTTTTTTCGACCTACATGATTGGAAACTTTTTTTCTTAGTTTTTGATGTAGAATAACATTGCATCATTAAAATTTTGGTTTTCGACATTTTAGTATTTAATTTTTCGTCCTCGAACCGTGAAATTTCACCTTCAAATGAACTTTTCTCGAAAGCGGTTAATCCTACAGTATTACAACAAGAGTACCTTTTTTATGTATTTTGACCTGAGGAATCAATTTCAAAAATAAAATTGCAAAAAAGTTACACAGAAAAAAGTTTGGGACAAAAAACTGATAAGCCCCCCCGTTTCGCACACCCCTGGTTTAAATCAGTACTTGAAAATGACATACAAAGATGGGCCTTATTAGGATTCATTCACGTGCAAAACCTCTTTAATATATCTCAAAGGGTTCCTGAGTTATTAAATAAAAACCGATTTTTTGAGCCAATTTCAAAGGGGCGTAGCTCCCTTATGACGCATTTTTAGAAATATGTTTATAGGAACTTTTTGTCATATTTTATCATGTAGAATCACCTGTTAAAATTTCCTACGCTATTTCAAATTCACCCTGTATGTATATGTTTGGGAAGTACGTGATTTCTTGTCCCACTGTTTTCCACGCCTGGACCTGACCTGTAATGAAAAATAGAGACCAGTAAACTTATTATTAATTTTCGCTAGATGGCTACACCGATCAAAATATCAATATTAATGCTTAAAGCAAAATGACTGAACTGCTGTTTTCATGATAAACACGAATATAAACTAATACATTTCATTTAAAAAACTTAAATGTACAGTTTTAGTCAATGTTTTCTACTTTTGAGACTGAGAAGGATAATAAATGTTATAAACGGTGCCTTGTGTGCTATTAACAAATGTTTTTTGTGAAATGCAGGAAAAAATATTTGTGGTAAATATGAAAAGAATTAAAAAACTAAGTATTATAGTATTATTTTCATCATTTGAATTCAAACATCTGGGTTTCAAAAAAATTAGTACTTTATTTTTAAATAAAAACAGTTGCGAATAAAATAGTATACAGGTCTCCCGGCAAATGGTAATTTTTCTCGACCTATAAATGGTCTCGGAAAAGTACTATTTTCCGAGTCGACCTGTAATCTACTATTGCGCGACAGATACTAGTGCGGTAAAAGCTAAAATACGTAAAATTTGCGCTCAAAAATTGCGCGGTTTTTTACGCGGTAAGCTTTTTTGGAGATACTCATTACCCAAACGTTGTGATATATAGGTACATACGACAACTGCCATTAACTGGTTTCTGATTTTGCGCCTGTTGTAGGGTTAAAAAGCTCTCTGACGCCAAAGATATATGATTACGACTCTAATTAAAGCTCACTTTTAATAGAATGTATACGAGATAACCACCAACTGTTCATCAAATCCATATTAATGTCAACTAGACTGTGCCCTATAAAGTTTAATTGTTTAGACAATAGGTTTAAAAATACAATTATTATATAACCCTGCGTTTTGTTTTTTATTGCATTGCATTGCTTTGCGATTACGGTTGCCAACCTCGCTCTCAGAGCTCGCATGGCAATCTTCGTAATCGCCCTAAAAATAGTATTTTTTGTACTTATATCACAAACTGCTATTTTATCCGATTGTATTTGACCCTTTTGCTCTGGATTTGTTTTCTTTGAATTTCGGAAACTTTTTTTTGTGTATATAAAATAAAATGCCAGCAAAAGTACGAAACAAGTAAATATTTTTTTTAAATATTTTTTTACAAAAAATGAGTGGGATATGTTTGTCCCAATATAAAATATTATGTGACCCTGCACAAACAAACCCAGTTAGTGTGTCAGATTCTTATGTAAAAAACTTTTCTACATAAGAATCCGATAAAAAAAGAAATTCGTTAATTTGATACAGTAACTCGGTTTCTTTGTGCTGGGTGACATATAGTGTTTTAAAGCTGCTAAAATATATTCCACTATGGTCTGTTTCATCAAGCAAGAGAGTAAATTAAAAATCGCACAGTAAATATTTTTACAACAGGTTTGAATAGTATATGTTTGTGTATAGAATATAATTATGTTTTATAAAATAAACTACGCAGTATATTCGCACATCCAATATTCGAATCTGTTTCGATAACTGTGCGATTTTTAATTTACTCACTTGCTTGATGAAACAGACCATAGTAACTTATAGTTAAGTATTGATATCACTTGATATCAAGCTTGGACTATAAATTACTAATATGTCCCTGTTCTGTGCATTATAAATGTTCTTTTTGGCTATTTTTGTACGAAAAAACGTCCTAGACAAAAAAATTCTTGGATACAAATGTGTTCCATGAAAAAATAAGAAACTTTTAAAGTTTCCGTCTGTCCGTTCATCTGACTGTCCGTCTGTCTGCCGTCTGTCCGTCTTTTGTAGACACGATAACTAAAGAACCAATTGTCCGGTCGACTCGAAATCAAAAAAAAAAATTAAGTTCTATGAGGGGAAGATCCCTATTGTTTTTTAAAGTAATCCCCCCAAAAACAAAAAAAGTTATAAGGGGTTAAACTTAAAAAAAAAATCGAAAAAATCTGAAAGAAAATTCCGATTAACATATCTTATGTACGTATCTTCACAAAAACAAAAATGTTATGGGGGGTTAACTCAAAAAAAAATCCATTATCATTTTTTTTTTTCATTTTTTTTTTTTTTTTTGAAAAAAAGGAATAAAAATTCTTTCGTTTTTCGCAAAAGAAAAAAAAAGAAATATTTGAAAAAATAATTATGTTTTTTTTTTTGAATTTTTTTTGAATTTATTTTTTTTCAAAAAAATATAAAAATTTATTTTTATTTTTGTTTAAAAAAATTATAATAAATTATTATAATTATTTTCAAACAAAAATATTATATAGTAATAATAATAATAATAATAAGGATTTGGGAAAATACACAAAATAGCACAAAAAATTGAAAAATCAAAACCTTAAAAAAATTAAAAAACTAAATTAAATTGTTTGATATTTACAAATTTAAAAAATCTATATAAAACATTTTACTATTCCTTAAAACGACTTTTGTTTGATTAACGCAGTCGTCCCTCCGAAGTGACTGATCGATTTCGTGCTTTTTAGCACTCTTCAGAGCCACATATCGGTAGTAGGGGCAACTACGAAAATCAAATCCTTTCCATATATCTCTATATAGAGTTTAAAAATCGTTGTAAGGAAAACCAAAAACAGCTAGCGACATCTACTGCTAAAAGCAGAGACTGGATAAACCTAACGACAGTCCAAAAAAGGAAGCAGTTATTGGTTTCAAGAACCTATTGCACGCTGTCGATAGGGGGCAGATTAATCAATGCCACGGTGGACATTGCCGCCAATTTAATCCTAAACGCTAGGAGGTCACCTTTTACAGTGGTATCTGAATTAATAAACTAAATTAAATTGTTTGATATTTACAAATTTAAAAAATCTATATAAAACATTTTACTATTCCTTAAAACGACTTTTGTTTGATTAACGCAGTCGTCCCTCCGAA
Source organism: Brachypterus glaber (assembly GCA_958510825.1). Taxonomy (NCBI): domain Eukaryota; kingdom Metazoa; phylum Arthropoda; class Insecta; order Coleoptera; family Kateretidae; genus Brachypterus; species Brachypterus glaber. Next base: position 80,829,389 of record OY294045.1, on the reverse strand, counting down.
GTGACTGATCGATTTCGTGCTTTTTAGCACTCTTCAGAGCCACATATCGGTAGTAGGGGCAACTACGAAAATCAAATCCTTTCCATATATCTCTATATAGAGTTTAAAAATCGTTGTAAGGAAAAGCAAAAACAGCTAGCGACATCTACTGCTAAAAGCAGAGACTGGATAAACCTATCGACAGTCCAAAAAAGGAAGCAGTTATTGGTTTCAAGAACCTATTGCACGCTGTCGATAGGGGGCAGATTAATCAATGCCACGGTGGACATTGCCGCCAATTGAATCCTAAACGCTAGGAGGTCACCTTTTACAGTGGTATCTGAATTAATAAACTAAATTAAATTGTTTGATTTTTACAAATTTAAAAAATCTATATAAAACATTTTACTATTCCTTAAAACGACTTTTGTTTGATTAACGCAGTCACTTCGGAGGGACGACTGCGTTAATCAAACAAAAGTCGTTTCAAGGAATAGTAAAATGCTTTATATAGATTTTTTAAATTTGTAAATATCAAACAATTTAATTTAGTTTATTAATTCAGATACCACTGTAAAAGGTGACCTCCTAGCGTTTAGGATTCAATTGGCGGCAATGTCCACCGTGGCATTGATTAATCTGCCCCCTATCGACAGCGTGCAATAGGTTCTTGAAACCAATAACTGCTTCCTTTTTTGGACTATCGATAGGTTTATCCAGTCTCTGTTTTTAGCAGTAGATGTCGCTAGCTGTTTTTGCTTTTCCTTACAACGATTTTTAAACTCTATATAGAGATATATGGAAAGGATTTGTTTTTCGTAGTTGCCCCTACTACCGATATGTGGCTCTGAAGAGTGCTAAAAAGCACGAAATCGATCAGTCACTTCGGAGGGACGACTGCGTTAATCAAACAAAAGTCGTTTTAAGGAATAGTAAAATGTTTTATATAGATTACTTAAAAAAATTGTTTAAAAAATTAAAAATATATAGTCCAATAAAGAATTTTATTTTCTTTAAAATTATGTATCACACGACACCCCTTTCCTCTTGAAAAAACCCGCCCCCTACCCACATTTTAAAGCATATATATACTAAAAGATGAAGCTGAAAAGTTTACAACGTTTTTTTTTTCAATTCAATAATATTTTAATTCAAATAGTATATTAAAGCACTTATTTCATTACACGTTTTTAGCGCACTAGTACTTTAGAAAACTCGTCCCAAGCTGCTTGTTTTCTAAACTTGTACTCGTGTGCTAAAAACGTATGTTATGAAACTAGTACTTTAATATACTATTTGAATTTTCGTTGCAAAAAAAGGTTGCAAATTTCGCTTTAAGCTAAAAGATAGTTTAAGTTGTTTATTTAAGAGTTTTAAATTTGAAGTCGATATTTCAACTCGTTCAAAAGTTAAGAGAGGGGGTGACTTTTGCACCGCTCTGTGTAATGGAATGCGTAGCGTAACATACAGTGGTGGCATTAAATATCGGGACAAACTATTTTTCATAGATTATAGTGGGTCTTGTGTCATTTGTTAAAAAACGTCAAAATATGTCAAATGTTTGTTTATTTTTGGCTGTTATACAAGTAGTTTGTAAAAAAATTGCTTTTTATCTTTATTTTAATTTAAAATAAGTTTACGTATCGTGGAAATTTAAGAGAAAAAATGCTCAGTCGTTCTTAGTATTAGAAGATATGGATGAGGTTCTATTTTAATGAAAATAGTTCAAGAAATAGATGTGTTTCTTAATAAATGTTTTATAAAGAAAAAATTAGGTTCTTATATCAAACCGAACAAGGATCATCGGTGGTCAAAAGCTACAATGGATGGTGAAGCAATTTTTAATTATATAAGAAAAACCGATAGAAACCAAGTGCAGTTGCCGTATACTAGGATTTTTTTTTCGCTTACCTCAGTGCGGCTCTTCAGTAATTAACTCTTAACCTCAAATCCATTATCAGTAGAAAATTTATAAAACCTTGTGAGTTTTTAGCTGTACTGAAGAGTAAAATTAGGTGTGTGTTTTTTTAATGAATATTAAACATATATTCTTTACAATTTTGATCCAAAGATTATCAATTTTATTATTATTTAAATATAACAACATTTGTGTAAAATTTAATGAATATAATATATTATATTTATCAATAAACATTAATTTATTAATTTAATAGTTTTTGACAGTAAACTTCAAGTAAATAATTCAGTTATGTAAAAACGAAGTAACCTAGTTTTTAATTTTTAAAATAATCCCATGTTAATCCATGAAAAAAATATAAAAATGACACGAATTTTTTTGAGGTTGTCCCGATATTTAATGCCACAACTGTGTCTTCAAGGCTTTTATTTTTATTTCTTTTGAATTAATATCAATAAATTTATCTTATGAAACATTGTTTTTGTGCTTGAAAGTCTGTGAAGCCATGAAAATATGTAATGTTCCGTATTCCATAGTATACTCTTCACAGTGTAAAGTATATTGCGTTTTTTCTCAAAATATAATATCTTTGAGCTCGTGGGCCACTTAATTTTTATAATATGATAAAAAATGGCACCCATTATAACTTTTTTGTTTATAAATATATTTTTAGAAAACATAGGGACATTAAACTTATTTGTCTATTGTTCTGTGCATTAGTTTTATTGCCCTTTTTAAATATAGGAGTAGAAGAGGAAACAAGCCAGTCATCGGGTAGAGAGGATGTGGATAAGGAGTATTGGTATATATGGGTTAAAGGTTCTTATAAAGCATCTGAACAGTTTTTTAATACTTGCACAGGAATACCATCGGGGCCTGGGCCTAGATCAGAACGAAGCTTAGTTAAATGACTTAATACAGTGGAGGCATCTATTGCAATGTTTTCCAGTGACCTGATATTTTCAGATTTTAGATTTCAGATTCAGATTCAGATTTATTTAATTCGTACATTACAATATTTATAAATTATTATGTTATTCCACCTAAACATAGTTGCTTGGAGTATTAAATGTTCGTGTGTATATATATCACTAAAAACCGAAGCAAAGGTCTCTGCGCACTCGGTATTAGAGGAACATAGGTCAACATTAGTGTTTCGTAGGAAAAATACCCTAGATGATAAACAATTTCTAGAGTATTTATACACGGCCTTTGGTCCCTTTTTTAGTAGTTTTCTTCATAGTCTGACTTGGATTTTTTAATTAGGCTTTTTAGGTTATTAGAAAAATTTCTATGTTCAATATAGTTTCTATCTAAACCGGAGTTTTTAAATTTATTCCATAATGTTCTTTAGTCAGTAAAATCAGATCATTTGTTAACCAGGGTTTTTTTGAATTTATTGCTATGATTTTGGATGTAGTTACTCTATCGGTACAGTTTTTAATTATTTTTTTAAAAATATTCCATTTACCATTAATATTTTGACAGTCAAACAAAGGCTTTCAGTTAGTTTAGTTTTTGGTAATTAAATATTTTTAAATCTTTAGTTTCACGTTTAGAAGTAGGGTATGATAAAAACTGTATTGTAGATGAAATGGTTATATGATAGGATATATCAATAGGGGGCAGGTATTCTATATTGCTAATAAGGTTCTCGTCGCTAATTAGCAATAAGTCCACAAGAGAAGATTGGTTGTTAATACGGAATCGGGTATTTTTGTCTACGAATCCGGTATCCAAAACGGTATTGGTAAAGAAAACAGTTGAAGAATCCCTACCATCGTACTCTAAGTTTTTCCAGTCACTAGAGGGAAAATTAAAGTCGCCAAGTATAACCAAATTTTTTGAACTATGTTTTAGATTAATAATTTTATCGCAAAGTAACTTGTCATGGTCCTTTATAGTTGACGGTGATCGGTAAATAGAAACGAGTGTAAAAGAAAATATCTTATTTGATAAGTCCAGGCATACAATTTCAAAACCATTTACAGAAACATCACGCTCGGCAATATTAAAATCAGAAAAATAGGTGGAGTTTAAATAAATACATGCACCGCCTCCCTTTTTGTCAATACGATCACATCTAAAAAGCGTATAACATGATATCGAGACCAAAGCATCAGATATTTTGGGTTTAAGCCAAGTTTCGGTTTGCATTCTGGTTGTTGTTGTTCTTGGATAAAAAGCAGGAAAGGGTTAAATTTAGCAGGAAGGGAATCAAGATTTGTGTAGGTAATGCGAATTTCGTTAAGTTTGGGAGTTAATCCTTTTTTGGTACAATTGTTGGTATTCTGTGTACATACTCGTTTTATCATCACTTATTGAAACCTGTGTTTGAGCGAGTTTCTTTTTCTTAATAAGGATGTGGCGGACTTCTTACTTTCCCATTTTAAAAATTTTAAAAATTTTGGGAAAATTTTCAATTTTTTTAAACGTATTTTTGCGTTTTAAGACGTTTTATTTGATATAAACCTATTTCGAGTAAAAAAAATTATCGGTCGGTCGTTCGTTCTGTCCGGGAAATATTGTATGCACGATAATTTAAAAACGCTTTAAGCTAGAAACTTGAAATTTGGAATACAGGTTACCAAAAGTTGTCGCTCGGGATTGTTCTTAGTGAACATTGGTGTGCGTAAGGAAAGCAAAAGGGGTACACCGCAGTGGAATTCAGGTGTACAAATTGGAGGTATCCTGGAGGAAATCTTTGACGGTTACGAGGTAATATGAAGGAAATCTTTAAAGATTTTCTCCTTTTCGGAAGAAATCTTAGAACCTTGAGGTAATCTTTGGAGGTAATCTAGAGGAAATCTTTGAAGATTTCCTCCTAAGGTTGTACGAAATTTTTTCACCGGTTTACCCCTCGGGAAAATCCATATTTTTTACAAAAAATTGAAAATTGCACTATAGGGCTTTTTAAGGTTGCTGAAATTGAATCTGATAATCATTTTTTTTAGCAACATCCCCACGGGGGTATGGGGTTAAATATTTTTAAATAGTTTCAATATTTTCAATATTTTCGTCAAAATTGGTTTTCGGGGTCGACGAATCTGAATCTATAATAAAATTTGTCTAATTTCACCCCTGAGGGGCAAGAAGTAGTTTTCGTGAAAACTTGTGTATTGGGGTTTTTAAGGTTGCTGAAACTGAATCTAATGATAAAAAAATTCCACCCCTAGGGGGTATTTTCATGAAAATTTGTATATTGGGGTTTTTGCTGAAAGTGAATCTGATAATAAAAATATTCTAACTCAACTTCAAACAATACGAGCTGTGAAGAGTAATATGATAAAAGTAATTTAGTATCGATTGACACGTTTGATTATAACCTTCTGTTTCTCCAGCTTTAATTTATTAACGCTGCTAAATAAATGGCTTTAAGAAATTGTTTCTTTCATAATGTTTAGATAAATTGTTTAGTCAATAAACAAAATTATTTTACAGAAAGATAAAGAACAATCTTAAAAAAGTGCCATTATTAATTATTAATTCTTGTTAACCGCTGGGGTGTTTTATCGAAGGACATTTGTGACATGAGGCAAAAGGGACTTACTTGTATTGTTCCAGGTGTCTTCTTGTACTTGGGCCCAAGATGATGTTTCCTCGGAGAAATGACGTAAGCCCTATTTGCAACTCGTTCTACGCGAAATGTTATTTATTTGATGTATTTTCCATTACGAATAACTATTGTTATTTTTGTTCTTTGGAAGCGATAGTGGCGTGAGTATCGCTCCCCTGACGAATTTAACGTTTTGTGCAGACCATGTTGTTTTACGAACTCATTCAAACTACCGAGATATCGCTTAAAGCCAGCTAGTACGTCATGCGCACGAAACCTTATATTTGTCCGCATAAGGGACTTATCATAATCTACTATATATAGGATGAAAACTAAACAATTCTATAGATTTTAAGCCACTAAACTTAGTTTTCCATTTGAAAATTTTAAAAGCTTCGGGAATTTTATGAAATTCAAGTTTAAACTGCTAGTTTTTCAAAAAAAAAAAAGCGAATGCATATTTTTTTGAGAGATATTTCTTAAAGCATATTTGTAAAAATCTAGTCTCTGTCCTAAAGTTTTGAGATCACTGGATTCAAAAATAATGCCAAATTGACGATTTCGACACTTGGTAGCTGTCAACTATCTGTCAAATCACTATTAGATTGATTAAACAGTAAAAACAGTAAAAGAGCTTTCTCATTTTTAACTTCCACGAGTGAAATGGATTTTTTTATTTTTACGAACACTATCCCCGCCCCTCTGGATGGAATTTAGAAAAATTGTATTCTAAGATTCAGTTGTAGCGACCTCAAAAACCCCAATATACCAGTTTTCATAAAAATTACCTCCCCACCTCTTAAGGGGTGGATTTAGAAAAAAATTGTTCTGATTCAGTTTAGGCAACCTCAAAAACCCGAATATACTAATGTTCAAGAAAACTGCCCCTGAAGGGGTGGAGTTAGAATTTTTTTATTATCAGATTTAGTTTTAACTACCTCAAAAACTTCTTAATAACAAATTTCACTAAAATGTTGTAAACATTTAAAAATAATCACCCCCATCCCCTGGAGGGGTGGAGCTAGAAAGTTTTTATTATCAGATTTAGTTGTATCCTTAAAAATTTTTTTGCCAAAAGGCTTCTGTGCATTCGTATGTATCATTAAACACTTTTGCGCATAAATATATTTCATCAAACACTTCAGCGCATAGTATATTTGTATATGTTGGCCAGAACACTTTCTTGGATTCGTATGTATTATTAAACCCTTCTGCGCATAAATATCTTCCACCAAACACTTCTGCGCATGGTACATGTGTATATGTTTGCCAAAATACTTTTGTGCATTCGTATGTATTATTAAACAAATCTGCGCATAAATATGTTCCATCAAACACTTCTGCGCATGGTATATTTGTATATGTTGGCCAGAACACTTTTGTGCATTCGTATCGTATGTATTATTAAACCCTTCTGCGCATAAATATGTTTCACCAAACACTTTTGCGCATGGTAAATTTTTATATGTTTACCAAAATACTTTTGTACGATTCGTATGTATTATTAAACACATCTGCGCATATGTAGAATTTTTTTGTTATCAGATTCATTCAAAAACCTCAATATACCAATTTTTAGGAATACTACCCCCCGTCCCATCAGGGGGGGAATTAAAAAATATATATCAGATTCATATTCGTCGACTCCAAAAACCCCTATATACTAATTTTGAAGAAAATAATAATATTGAAAAAGGGGGTACATCCCTAACCCCCTCGGAGGTGGAATTAGAAAAGTTTTTTTATCAGATTCAATTTCAGCAACCTCAAAACCGATATATAGATAGCAATTTTCAAATTTTTCTAAAAAAATGTATTTTTCCCCATTTGCCCCCCTTGTCGCACCCCAATGTTTACCAAAAACAATTCCAAGCGAGAACTTTTGGTAACATACCTGTATGCCAAATTTCAAGTCTCTAGCTTAAAGCGTTCTTAAGTTATCGTGCCCACAAGAATTCCCGGACAGACCGACCGACCGACCGATCGACCTAGCGACATTTTTTTTTGCACGAAATTGATTTATATCGACATAAAACGTCATAAAACGCAAAGATACACAAAAAAAATTTTTGAAAATTTTTGCACGAATACAAGGCTTTCCGAAATTTTGAAAATTTTCAAAATGGGAAAGCAATAGAGAATTTTACTGGGCAGTGTATTGAATTTTATAATGAAGCTTTTAATATTTTTAAGTAGGATAACCTAGTTAAGTGGCTCAAAATCCATAGAATTTAATGGGTATTTTAGGTTGGTCTCCGGGGACAAAAAGTTGAACTTTTTCAACATTGTTCTTTAACCCTTAACTGGTCCGGTCCATATTTTTTACGTAAACGGCCAATAGTAATTTATGATACAAGGACAAAAAATACTGTTTTCAGGGCAATTACGGAGATTGACAACTGAGCCTGGGCCCATGTGGAGTTGAATTTAGTTTTTCTAATTTCTTACATTCCATATTTTTTGTGGATTTTATTTTTCAGTTATAGCTATTTTATACGCCGTGACTGCTACCCCGTGCGCACGGAACCATAGTTAACTGACTTGCGCTCCGTGCGCACGGAACTATATGTATGTGGCTCGCGCAGCGTGCGCACGGAACAATAGATATGGACTACCTGCACCGCGTACGGTGCACCGTACGCATGGAGTTGCGACGTAAATGCGATAGGAGCGCCTAAATCCTGAGATCTGTACAAAGTTTGTGCTGAACTGCGCATGCTTCGTAGGGGGCTGACCGTTTTTCAATATCGTCGGCTTACAAGTAAAGAGCACTAAGTCCAAAAACATGGTTTTGAGATATTGACAAATTTAACTTTCACTGTTTTTTTTTAATTTTTGTAATAATTGTTACAAAAATGCACGTTTCGCCAAACAAACACTCAGTCGATTAGTGCAGAAACATTTGAAATAATCTACAAGTAAAACGCACTAAGTGCACTAAGTGACTTAGTGCCTATTGCCAGATAAAATTTTATTCAAAATCAAACTGGTGCGTTTTGTATAGTGGGTAACTCTCTTGGCAGTTCACCTAGAAGTTAGTTCGGTTTACCTGTACATAGATCATCAAAAATTAATTACAGTACCCTAAAAATCCCATTTTTGCAAAAAAGTGACTTAGTGCCTTTTACTTTTAAGCCGACGATATATAATTTTTAATTATTAAATAAATACCAATTTTTACAAAAAAAAACACCTATCATGCGCAAAACCAACGTTAACGTAAACCAACATCCCCCATTAAAAAAAAACACAGACCACAAAAAACCTAAAGAAACTTTGTGCAGATCTCACGATTTAGGCGCTTCTAATGTGATGCGCTAGAGAGTTTTTAATAATTTCGTAACGTATTATAATACTATTCTGGCGAAGGCGCCGCGAATAGTACAAGGTAGGAGCAGGTACTTACGAAGATTTTCTAATCGCTTTTCCACGACTCTTGAAACGCTCTCCGCCTTTTGGACATGCATACTCAATAAAATAATACTTAAGATCTTGATTACCTTTTGAAGCTCTAAAATACTTTGTTACCGCTTTAAATAATGAACAGGAATCCAAATTCTTCAAACGTTGCAAATGACGCACCTTCCTTTATTTTATTCACTTAAAACATGAACTAACCTATATAAAAGTAACAAGCCGCGCACGGAGCCCGAGCCACATACCTACCGTTCCGTGCGCACGGAGAGCGAGTCAGCTAACTATGGTTCCGTGCGCACGGGGTAGCAGTCACTATCCATTTTATAGGGGGTCACTAAGGCAAAACTACTAACGAAATTTTAGACTTTTTAGAACCCGGGTATGAAGTGTATGAATTTTGGTACAATTTGCGTTACGTAATACTTGAACGTTCCCTTATAAGTTATAACGAGTTATTAAGATTTATTATTTTATTTTGAGTTATTATGGGTTATTATGAGTTATTACGATTTATTATGCTATTATGAGTTATTACAGTAAAGATAATTATGAGTTATTATGGGTAATTTTGGGTTAATATGATGGATTATTACGGACTATAATAGGTCATATGAGTTAATATGGATTATTAGGAGTTATTATGGGTTATTATGATTTAATATGAGTTATTATAATTCAATATGGGTTTTTAAATTAACTTACACAACATTTATTATGGGATTATTGTAGTTGCAACGTTAAAATATGGAAGTTTTTAAACGTTTACGTTTCGGATATTTCACATAAGCGTATTTTATCCAGATTATAAAAATACGGAGTAAACAATGAAATATAATTGCTTTAATCTGATTGTGTAATATTATAAAGGTAAAGTCGGTCAAAGTGGAACGCGATAGCAAAATAGAGCTTTTTACTATTTTTATTAAAAATGTTTAATTAAAGTTCTTTTTAAAAAATCTAATCTTAATGCTTGTTATACTCTTTACAGCACCTAAAGTAGTGCTAGAAGAGTATTTTTCGATGGTTTAAAAATTTCTATATTTTATGATGCGTTTATTTTATATTGTGTTATTTTTGCTTTCCCATTTTGAAAAATTTAAAATTTCGGAAAGCCTTGTATTCGTGCAAAAATTTTCAATTTTTTTGTGTGTATTTTTGCGTTTTATGACGTTTTATGTCGATATAAATCAATTTCGAGCAAAAAAAAAATTGTCGATCGGTCGGTCGGTCGATCGGTCTGTCCGGGAAATCTTGTGGGCACGATAACTTAAGAACGCTTTAAGCTAGAGACTTGAAATTTAGCATACAGGTATGTTACCAATGTTTGGTAAACATTGGGGTGCGGCAAGGGGGGAAAATACATTTTTTTAGAAAAATTTTAAAATTGCTATATATATTGGTTTTCAAGGTTGATGAAATTGAATCTGAACTTTTTAGATCCACCCCCGAGGGGGTAAGGGGGTAAATATTTTTTAATGTTATTAATATTCTCTTCAAAATTGGTATATAGGGATTTTTGGGGTCGACGAATATGAATCTGATAATACTTTTTTTCTAATTTCACCCCCCGAGGGGTGGGGGTAGTTTTCGTGAAAAATGGTGTAATGGGGTTTTCGAGGTTGCTGAAAGTAAATCTGATAATAAAATTTTTCTAAATCCACCCCTGAGGAGTGGGGGGTAGTTTTCGTGAAAATTGTTTTATGGGGGTTTTTGAGGTTGTTGAAAGTGAATCTGAGGAGGTAAAAATGGGAAAGCTCTTTTACTGGGCAGTGTATTTTTACATAATGTTGCTTTAATGAAAGTGTTAATACATTCTGGCTTCATGAGATTTTCTTCGACAAAATCACGGTTGTTCTATATTTAGATTCGGATCCTTTTTGGTTTGGACTTTTAAAAGTTGACTCATAGATTTAATTGTATAAAAAAATATTATTTATTGTTAAAATTATCGTTTTAAATGTCATGAATAGTAATTATGTTGCGAATTTATGAGATTTGAACGCTTTTTCTGGATAATTAAATATTTCTTTAAAAAAATACCATGATAAGTGCACTGTCAAATAAATATAATTTTGACTTAACTTATTGTTTTAAAAATCCTATAAAAAGAGATGCAAAAATATTTAGTATTGTTCAACTAAAAAGTACCATGTAGTTCATGTTAGGAATAATTTTGAGAACTACTATTGAAATAAAAAATAGAAAATAATTTTAATATTTTCCGCCTTTAACTTTATAATTTTTGGCACTTGTAATATGAAACTTAAAACTAATTACACATTTTTGGACAATTATAAATAATGAACTGAAAGATATTGTGTAAAATTATTAAAAGGACTCACTCTGTCCGGGTTTTAATATTTATACTGATAGAAATGTGAACAATGATTTGGGCTTTCAAAATTATTGTGAATAGTTGGAATCTCAAACATACAATGATTTAATTTAGTAGTGTTTAATGGCAAATTATTTAAGTAAGAATTGATCTTTCATGTTCTTGAAGAATTTTAATCACTTTTATTTAAGATATTATTCTTAAGTTAAGAAGTTATTGTTTTAATTTGTTTCCAAAGGGAACGTTCAAGTATTACGTAACTCTCCTAGGGGGGGGGGGTCATTTTGGAGTGTTACTCCCATGTTAATGGTATAGGATAATAGCGTTACCTTGTCCAAAATGATCAAAATTTGCTAGAAGTTACGGCTTCCGAATAAAGTGGTAAATAATGATTAAATAGATTCTCCGCTCGGCTATACTTTATACCATATAAACTAATTAACGTTACTCATTTACATTAAAGTTTACACCCTTCTGTAACTTTAAGTTAAACTTTTTTTTTATCAACATTTATTTTTTTTATATAGAATTTAGTTATACTAAACATGTACGTTTATTATATACAATAAAGACAATACAATACAATACTTTATCCCATAAGATAGAAGATTGGATGACAACCTGAGTAAGTTACAATCACCGCTCGGCTATAACCATTAATCGGAATAAATTCAGTTATGACTCATCAACGTTGAAAATAAACAAAGAAACATAGGCTTACGGAATAATTTTGCCGAATTATGAGGGAAATTTTTATAAAGGTCACTAAATCGAAACATTTGACTACTAATTTGTTACACACAACATAATTGAATATACATATTAACTATAAATATGTAAATATATCGGTGTTTTTTGAAGAAAATAAAAATGTAAATATTTAAAACCTCGCGTCAATGATAGAATCGACGCGGCGCCTATGCGAGCACTGAAAATTCGCCGGTGACTGGCTATAACTGAAAAATATTCCACTTCATATCGTTAGTGATGGAATAATATTTTTATGAAAAAATCACCTCGTAACACATATATGTTTTTATCGAATTCTGATAACTTTTTTTTTGCTCCAAATGTCACAAATAAGTAGCACACGACAACTCAAACTGGAGTTCTAAAACGGAATATCCGATCATAATAAAAATTTTAGAAGACTAGTTGATGGAAATATTTCATCCAAATTTTGAAAAAAAAAAAATAAAGTGCACGCACGAAAGAAATCATATTTGGGTATTATGCCGAATAAAAATGCAATATAATATGATGGTTAGACGTATATACCTTGGTTTCAATATGTAATAAAACTGCCTATTTTAGGTATAAAATGTATATTACGAGTGGCCGAGCGCTTTCGATAAGAAACTTATCATCCTCAGGGCTGTGCCTTGTCAAGATAGAAGAAATCATTCTTTATAAAACATAGCGGAATGCTTTGAAAACATCATAACATCAAAATTAATTATAAAATGGGTACATTTTATACCTAAAATACGCAGTTTTATTACATATTAAAAACGCAATACACTGTCCACTGTCATTTAGGGTTTGTGTGTGGCTATGAGGAATGCGAAGCATTACATACCTTCGCGCATTGTTCTTTTTTATCGAATGCAATTATTAAGTTTCTTTCAGACTTTATAATACAGTTAAGATAAATGCTTGGAAAGTTTTCCTTATCCTTCTCGAAGTTTTTCTTTTGTTTTAAATATTAATATGTAAATCACATAAAAGTAAACAATAGTTATATTACTAATGTGAATAAAATAGAGCTATTTTTATACTCTTCATAGCGATATAGCTGCAGTTTTAAGAGTATTATAAAAAACACACTTTGCATTATCAAGAGAAACCGAAATAATATTTATCCAATACATACAGATAATAAGACAATTACCAGCTTTATTTTAAATAGATAAACTCAATAATAACCCCCGCGTGGCTTTTACTTTATTGAGTGGATAATTATTAATTTTTTCCACTCAACTGTCACTTGTCAAATTATTTTCTTGTAAATGTTATTAAAATTTTTAATAAAAATATGAATTCCTAAGCTATTTATTGGATAAAACCTTGTATGGCACTCATGGGTAAACCGATATTGCCCTCTCGAAAATTAACCTGCTTGGCTGACGCCCAGGTTAATTTTCTCATGGGCAATATCTTACTTTACCCACTAGTACCATAAATAACTATTATAGGATACAAGGTTATTCTTTTAAATGGTATACCCACCAAAGCAGACAAAACTTTTGAACGGGATGAGATATAAAATTTATATTTGGAATATGCATATCGCACAACAAAAACTATCATTTGTCATATTTTTCAATTTTTTATTTGGTAAGGCGGCGTCATGGGGGCAGTGGTGGACAAATTTTAAATAGCATCCTAGGTTTTGTGATACATCATTTTAAAGAGGTGTAAATTATCTATTTAACCATGTAACTATTTATTTTTTAATATTTGTTTTGAAGAGTTTTTTTTTCTTCAAAATTGATGAAATTTTCAGTATTTTTAAAAAATGTATTGTGGAAATTTTGCGCAAAAAGTTCCAAATGGTGTATTATGTTAAGACTTATTATTTCTATTTTCATGTAAAATTTTGAATATTCAAAAAATACTAAAAAATTATATAATTTTGAAGAAAAAAAGTCCTCAAAAAAAATATTAAAAAATTAATAGTTTCACAGTTAAATAGAGTATTTTAAGCTCTTTAAAATGACGTAAAACAAGACTTATGGTGCCATTTGAAATATATAGGTGCCATAGGCCACCTGGCGCCACCTTACCGAATAAAAAATTGAAAAATATGCCAAATGATAATTTTTGTTTTGTGATTTATATATTTCAAGTTTAAAGTTTATATCTCATTTCTTTGAAAAGTTACGGGGGGTGTACCATTTTAAAAAAATAACTCTGTATTATACTATCCACTGCAAATAGTATACTATGGAATGCAAAGACGGCTTGTTTATTATTTAAAGCATACTTATTCTCGCTCCTCTACACACGAAAAAAGCGTTTTACAGAAGTTTTTCACCCGTATGCGTACGGTGTTTTATACTCTCCCCTCATGTCGTGGAAAATACAAGAAGGGTAATTCCGTCTTAACTCGTAATTTTGTGGTCACTGAAATTTTGTGACAAAATGTGTTAAATTATATAGTTTTTAATTTGACTAATTAATGCCTACAAGTTTGTTTTATAAATGCCATTACGAAAAAATTTTAAATCCTTGCCCCTCTTTTGAAAAAAATTACACAAATCTCACGTAAGTTACCTGTCACCAACAGTTTTATTATAATTTACAATAAAATTTTACAGAAACTATAAAAAAAAAACAATATTTTAAACTAAAAGTACAAATTAGAAATGTCGTGTTTTTATTTTAAAAGAGATTTTGACTGCAACATAATAAAAAGTCACTATCCCAACTCTCCCGCGGTACCAACTCTCCCAGATCTCTCCTACCTATAGGTATAGTTTTTTCATATAAGTTACCCTGCGTGTCCCATATGTTACGGACTACAATTCTTTTGATGTAATTGTTATATTTCTTATTTTAAAATAACACAAAATAGCATACAAGCTGTAAAAATAGCTATCAACTATATTTAGAGTGTAAAACTAAAATTTTTTATAGAATAATCTATTTTTGCGTCTTTAGTAACATACCTACGTGACAATCACATAAGTAACTAGTTTTCTTTTCCCCAAAAAAACACAAAAAAAAAGAAAAGTGTACGGCTCACATTAGTATTAATTTAATTAGGGTCTAATACTAAGAACCTAACAACATGAAAAATGAAAAAATTTCCCCCTGAAAATTACGAGTTAAGACGGAATTACCCATAAACAAAATTCTCTGCTCAAAAAAAAAATAAATCAGGGACCGCCTGCGCACTCCACTTTATTTAAAAAATGAAACAAAAAAAAATAATAGTTTCTATTATAAGACATATTGTTTTAATCAAATATATTTGGTATACCATATGGTGCAAAATACAAAAATATTATTTGTGTTCTTGTTTTATTTTATTTTTTTGTGATATAGGGTTAGTTGTTTCATCAACCTCCTTTCACACAAAATGAATATTAAACTCATACCCAAACTTTTAAGGACTTGACAACTTTAATACCGTACGAAGAGAGATTTATTAATGTTTTGGTCAATATCAAATGAGATATTTAGAAGCCGTTGAGTGTAAGAGACTATCCACGGCGCGATTTTTTAGGTCGGTAACAAAAAAATGGCCCAACGCGAAATTAGCCTTAAAGTAATTTTGGGTCTCTAATTTTGAAAATAATATCAATTTTTCGGTATAAGTTTTTGTTAAAGAAAAATAAATCATGGCAATCTATGATAATCCGCAGATTTCGTTTAAGTATGTATTATACACTGTATAAATATATTTGAAATTAGCCACCCAAATTAGTTAAAACAGTTAAAATGTTCAGGCTTTATAACAAAATTTTAATATTATTGGCCATTTTAATTAATTTGTTCCAAAGCAGTACACTAAAAAAATAAAAACTTGAATAATTTGTTCATCGATGGATTACATGTTTGTTTAACCTCGTACTATTCTACTTAATTAAGCATCCCCTAAGTCCAGGACTTGTGTGCTCTAGTAGTAGAAGGAACCACCGGCTTATACTGACTTTCGAACCAGTTTTTATAGGGAGTGTCCGCTTTAATTACGCCTGTTAAATAAAGCATAGTTAAATAAATTAAATATAATAAATAAGGTTCCATACATTAGATATGTACTTGGCGGTTGTATTCAAATAAGCTTACACCCCCCAAGAAAGAAGATAATGGACTCATCCACTGCCCCTGTCAACAGGTGTGAATAAAATACAAAAATCAGTATGTAATTGAGCATGACAGCGAATCTACGGGATCCCAGTATTATAATTTGTTTCGCGAACAGAAGCATTCTAAAATTACGTCGCGATCTTAAGAAAATGCGTACACTAGATTAAACGTTTAATGATATTTTAAAGTGTCATGTGTATGTCCCACATTTTAAACTATCTTCAAGGATAATTCGAAGATAAAACTATTTCAACAAGAGAGCTCTCATTCCTAGGAATCTACAGAAATCTTGGGTAAGTATTTTTTTGATTATAATTGTTAAGATATATCTAGTATGCCAAAGACCCTATAACACTAGGCATCAAATCGCAACTTTTTTTTTTGCCCCGATCGGAAAGTAAATTTTTCTTACTAATTCGAGGGCGTAGATTCCGAATCTGGCCTTAGAAAAATTCCAGCACCTAAAATTTTTGAGATATAAGTTCAGGTAATAATGACGTTTTTTTTTCAAAATCTTTAAAAAAAAGAGTAGAATTTTGAAAATTTTAGTGTATATTAAAAAAAATACGAGGAATTCAAAAATCTATGTCAAGAACCTGCTGTCAGAGTAAGTACGCGAAAAAAAATAAAAAGGTTAAAATGAAAGTGCAGAAGAGTTAACTTAATTGCTCATTTGTGGCAAAACTATCAAATTTTTTTAAAAACTTTATAGAACCTAATTTGTAGATTATAAAATTCTCTACAAAAATATTTATACTAATATTTTTTTTGCTTAGTTTGTTCCTAAAAAGTAAATAAATGAAAAAGATATAAAATTAAAGTACACATTGTAAACTTTTTTCCCGAGCCCAAAAAATATATTTTTCTTATCAATTTAAAGGCGCAGAATCCAAATTTGACCTTAAAAAAAATTCAGCACGTCTTATTTTTTAAATTTTAGTACATGCAATTATGCCAATTTAAAAATAATTTATAAAACATAATATTTTGTATTTTTTTTTGTTTTTTTAATGGTTCTACATCATAAAAATGTTACTTTATTACATAAGAACCATAATACGTAACATTTTTTTAGTTCATTTTTGACCCCCTAGTAATGATTTTTGACAATTTTTAGCATGAGTACGTGGCGATAAGCTTGTCCCCTTATGCACCCTTCTTCTTACCCTCCACCCCTACTTAGTTTTGTCACATTATCCATTTTTTTTAATATTTTTTTTTTCATAATATCCCTATTTATTCTAACTATGAATTTAAAGTTTCTATGTTTTAAGTTAAGATAAGGGTATTTTTTAACTAATATTGAGTCGCCGAATCCAAATTTGTCCTTGGAATATTTTTGTACTTGAATATCCCATGATTTTAGAACAAAAGAGGGATAAATAATGATTTTTTAACATTTTTATCTTATTTTTCTCAGAAAACTTAGGTAATAGAAATATTCTGAGGCCAGATTCGGTTTCAGCGACCCAAAATTAGTTAAAAAACATATGAGTCCAATCGGGGCAAGAAACCGTGTTGCCTAGTGTAATTATCCCTATGCATTTTAGTGTATTATTATCGAAGAGAGAAACTAGGCCAGTGGTCCTTCTAAAAAATAAATAATCTATCCTAGTTTTTTACGGCTTTACAACCCGTTGGGGGTTAGCCAGACCCTCTCTAAAATCATTTGGCATATATAGCCATTTTCACCTCAAACAACGCCTTCGCCAAATTTCAATTATTAATTAACTGAAAAAGGCAAATCTGCGCCAGTGAGAATCAAACTCACGCTATTGGCTAGTAGACTTGTCATGTACAGACGCGGTAGACCACTACACCAATCCTCCCATAAACTAATCTTTCCCTCGCACGTGCGTTATGCAAAAATAAGGGGGTAGTTAACCCTTTACTTAAGGGATGTTTAGCTTCTAGAACAATAAATCTTGTTTTCACTAGTTCAGGACCAGACAAAAAATTTGTACACTTATACGTTACATTTTATTAATTCCAATCGAAGTTACAGGTAAAAACAGGCTAAAAAACCTCTTTTTGTGCGGTCACTCTTTAGTCTGAAATAAAAGCCACACTGAAAAAAGAAGTTTATTTGCGTCAACTAAATATTTGGTTGGATATGGACAAATAAATATTTGATTATGTCAAATAAATTTTAAAAGTCCAAATAATATTAATTTAAAAATGATTTATTAATGGGAACAAAATATTTTGTTTGACAGAAATAAAATTTATTTGTCGCAACCAAATATTTATTTGTCCATATCCAACCAAATATTTAGTTAACGCAAATAAACTTTTTTTCAGTGCAGACTTGTAAGGAATCTTTTAAGCCTAGTTTCGCATTGGTCATTTTGTTTTTTGTTATCGACCCAAAAAATCGCGCCGTGTATCCTGTAGAACATTAGATGCAGGTCCGTGTTAAGGGAGGGCGAAGGGGGCACTCGTCTTGGGGACCATCTCACCGATAAAAAGGATTTATTTGGATATGGCCAATTCAATTATTTGGTTGTGAGTAACAAATTTGATTTGAGTCAAATAAATATTTAGTTCATGTAAACAAATATTTGAATTTGAAAATAATTTATTAATGGGGACAAAATAGTTTATTTGACAGAAATGAAATTTATTTGTCACAACCAAATAATTCAATTGGCCATATCCAGCCTAATATTTTGTTGACACAAATAAACTGTTTTATCAGAGTACAAGAAGGCGCCAAAATCCCGATTTTATAATTATGCTTTTCCACAAATTTGGTTAATTACTCTCCTAAATGGAAAATGCAATACAGGATAATATTTTATATAACAATTTTCAAAAGTTTCTCCTGCGGTTCTAGATTCTTGTTTGTATTAGGTCTATTTGGTATATTAGCATATACACAATAAAATAATGTTGGTCACTTTTTTCCCGTTTGGTGGCATAGGGAACGTTCAAGTATTACGTAACGCAGAGTGTACCAAAATTCATACACTTCATACCTCGGTTCTCGCTTTATTCAAGGCTGTAGAGATTTCATATTTTGGCTACCCCGCCTAACACACCCCCTATTAGGGGGGGTAGCCAAAATATGAAATCTCTATAATCTATAATAACGGGAGAACCGGGGTATGAAGTGTATGAATTTTGGTACAATTTGCGTTACGTAATACTTGAACGTTCCCATAGTACGTCTGTAGAGAAAAATACAGACGTGTAGGGGTTAAACTGAGTCCAGATTTGGTTTCAGCGGGCGAAAATACATAGGAATATCATGGTCCTATTCATGACGCAGACCACTTTTATTTTTTTGAGGGCCTGTATACTACACAGGCCCACTGGCCCACTGTGTGTAATATTTGTGTTGTACTCGTTGGTTTCCTAATGCCTTAAACATAATATTAAAACCAAGTTTGTTAATTAAGTTTAAACTAAATGCAAATGGAATTTCTGGTCGCATATTAAAATGTATTAGGGGCAATGTGATTACCATTATCACAACTTTTTATTCCAGCGTATAAATTTTTGATTAAAATCTAATCGCCAAATTAACCTAGAAAAATTATTATTGTCGAAATTAACATGATTTTATTATACTCCTTACAGCAGTGATAGAAGAGTATTATTCTATTGTTTTCAAAGGAGGGTATCGTATTTTGGGCTAAATCGCCTGCAACGATAAGACTTTACATGCTTATAGAAATAAATACTTAGCCAAAATGTTAGCCCCTCTTATGTCCCAGAACATAATTTGATTAATTATTTTAATTACGAATTTTGACATAGGCTGAAGGATTTGGCAACATTGCACGTTACGAAGTTTCATGTGTCAAGTGTCATGAAATTAAATATCGGTTTTGTTAACGGACTATTAATAGTAATTATATACCAAGGTAGAGAAGACATTTTTTATAGCCGAGCGTATTAAATCCCGTAGCAGCGAGGGATTTAAGAGTGCAAGGCTATAATAGTTTTCTCTACCGTAGTGTATATATTAGTTTTTTCACTAGTAGCTCTATTTAACTATTTTTATTCAAATAATAAAATAAATTATTAACAGAAATTATATTTCTTGAAATTTTCCTAAAAATCAAGTAGCCTTGATCAATACCATTTGCTCAAATAAATACTTTGAACTGACGTTTAAAAATTTAGTTTTTTTTTTAATTTTTTTTATAATATTTTGATAATTATTGATGGTATTATTTGGTAATAATTATAATGAATTATATTTAATAAATAACAAGTTATTTCAAGCTTTTTTTTTGGGTTTAATTAGAAAAAATTGCACAAAGAACTGAAAAATTTAAGTGGCAGAAATCAATTGTTTATATAATTTACTCCTACTAGGAGGGAAAAATTTATTATTGCTATAGGTGAAGAAAATTAATTTCACAGTCTGAAAACATGATAAATAATGATATGTTCTAAAGCTAGTAGTGAAAAAAAAATTGTTTTTCTATGTTCTGTGTTAAAAATAAAGCTGGGTCAAATTTTTTAATACCATACCACCTTCACATGTCAATCTCACCGATTTTCGTCAAATTTGGTACACAAGTTCACTAATGCATTGTAACAACAAATGTAAAGTAAAAAAGCTTAAAAAATTTTTTTCGCCGATTTATGGACAAAACAAGTTTTAGTGGTTTTCCATAAATAATAAAATTTGTGAAATGCAATTTTTTCAAAACTCTTTTATAAAATGATTATTTTTTGTTAAAAATTGCTCAAAATTTGTGATGTTACAAACACGTAAATGCTTTATAAAGAGAAAAGCGCAAATTAAAAAACTAATACATTTCGCTCTTCTTCTTCTTCTTTAAATATAAATTTTTCTCGCTTTTTAGGGTCGCATTCAATCCAAATTTTGAAAGGGGGCCCCTAATTTTTTTGAGATGTCAATTAAGGCAAACGAGAGCCCAAATATACCTCTATCGGTGATATAAAATTTGTTCTGGTATTTTGAGATCTAAACCCTCTACGAGCCCCTTATATAATTTACTCCTACTAGGAGGGAAAAATTTATTATTGCTATAGGTGAAGAAAATTAATTTCACAGTCTGAAAACATGATAAATAATGATATGTTCTAAAGCTAGTAGTGAAAAAAAAATTGTTTTTCTATGTTCTGTGTTAAAAATAAAGCTGGGTCAAATTTTTTAATACCATACCACCTTCACATGTCAATCTCACCGATTTTCGTCAAATTTGGTACACAAGTTCACTAATGCATTGTAACAACAAATGTAAAGTAAAAAAGCTTAAAAAATTTTTTTCGCCGATTTATGGACAAAACAAGTTTTAGTGGTTTTTCATAAATAATAAAATTTGTGAAATGCAATTTTTTCAAAACTCTTTTATAAAATGATTATTTTTTGTTAAAAATTGCTCAAAATTTGTGATGTTACAAACACGTAAATGCTTTATAAAGGGAAAAGCGCAAATTAAAAAACTAATACATTTCGCTCTTCTTCTTCTTCTTTAAATATAAATTTTTCTCGCTTTTTAGGGTCGCATTCAATCCAAATTTTGAAAGGGGGCCCCTAATTTTTTTTGAGATGTCAATTAAGGCAAACGAGAGCCCAAATATACCTCTATCGGTGATATAAAATTTGTTCTGGTATTTTGAGATCTAAACCCTCTACGAGCCCCTTAAAAATGACTAAAAATAGTAAAATAATAAAATTTGTGGAATGCAACTCTTTTAATATTTTGTTATAAACTGTTTATTTTTTGTGAAAAATTGCTCAAAATTTGTTATATTACTAACACTTAAATGCTTTTTAAAGGAAAATGCGCAAATTAAAAATATATATATATATGTTGCTCTTCTTCTTCTTTAAATATAATTTTTCCTCGCTTTTCAGGCTCGCATTCAATCCAAATTTTGAAAGGGTGCCACCAATTTTGTTGACATGTCAAATAAGGCAAACAAGAGCCCAAACATACCTCTATCAGTGATATAAAAATTTTTCTGGTATTTTGAGATCTAAACCCTCTACGAGCCCCTTAAAAATGGTTAAAAATAATAAAATTTGTGAAATTCAACTCTTTTAATATTTTGTTATAAAATGTTTATTTTTAGTTAAAAATTTCTCAAAATTTTGGATGTTACCAACACGTAAATGCTTTATAAAGAAAAATGCCCAAATTAAAAATAAAATACATTTGGCTCTTCTTCTTCTTCATTAAATATTAATTTTTCTCGCATTTCAAGGTCGCATTCAATCCAAATTTTGAAAGGGGCCCCTTTTTTTTTGAGATTTTCAAAGGGGAAAACTATAACCCAAACATACCTCTATCGATGATATAAAATTTGTTCTGGTTGTTTGAGATCTAAACCATTAAAAATGGCTAAAAAATGTTAAAATAATAAAACTTGTGAAATGCAACTTTTTCAATATTTTGTTATAAAATGTTTATTTTTGGTTAAAAATTTCTCAAAATTTTTGATGTTACCAACACTTAAATGCTTTATAAAGAAAAATGCGCAAATTAAAAAAATATATATTTGGCTCTTTTTCTTCTCCATTATGATTTCGATACCCCCAAGCAACAAAGCCGTAACTCATATATTGTCATTTTTTACGACAGCTAAATTTCTAAAATATTTTTTTTTGTTATATAAGGGTGGGTAAATGATTGAAGTGGAAAAGGAAGTCATGTGATACATCATTTGAAAGCTTATAAAATTCTCTATTTAACTGTTTAAGTATTTATTGTTTATTTACTGTTTGTTTCTGATAATATTCAAGTTTAGAATTTCTTACTTTAGTGATTTTAAGTAAACTTTTGCTTAAAGTGGACTGTGGAGAAACCTGATTAGTACCACCATGTGTGTCTTTTTTCAACCTATGAGTATAACTCAAAATGGGTCTAACTTGAGTTACATCCTTGTTGCTTGGAAAAAAAACTGCAACTGCAACATATAAAAATCACTTTTTAATATATATTAGTCATGAATTTTTTTTTTTGACCTCTAGACCTCAAATATAGTTTGCAAATGACTTTAAATAATACCTAGACATCTACCAAAAATAAAGTCTCTAGGTTAATTCATTCAAAATTTACCAATAAATGTTTTAAATATTTTTGAAATATTTTTTGAACAATTTGATCTAGAGACTTTATTTTTGGTAGACGTTTAAGCAGTACAAAAAGTAATTTGCATAATGAACTTAAAGTCTGGTCAAACCATTCGAAAGTAATTTGATTTTTACATAAATAAAACCAGATCTTCTCCTGCATGTGAAAAAAAAAAATAAAAAAAACGTGTCAATAGCTCATCTAGAAATTAAGATATAGTGCTAACATACATACAAACATACCGACAGACGATGTTTTTGCAGATTTCGAATCAAAATGTTCTAAAACGTCGAGAAAAGAGAAAAAACATGATCAACAATATTTACCCAACATGCACGAATTTAACACTTTGCTCTAATGTTAGTCATTTTCGAGATGTATTTCGATATACAGTCCATTAATTCATAAAATTCAAGGAAAGGGGCCTATTTTTAAAAGGTTATTGCTTCAAAACTGTTAAAGGTGCGACCCAGCCAGTTTTGTTCAGGGAACTAAGGACTACAACATACAGAAATTTCAGCCAAATCCGCTGAAAGGTACTTTCCTTAGTAAATGTCTAGATAAATGTGCACATTTTGTAAATTAATTAAATTATTTTTTTTTAGTAGGCGGCATTGACTTTAACAGTTCTATATAGCTTATCTTAAGTATTAAAACAATTTGAATTTGCCGATTAAGCCATATTTTTTTGCGACAAAAGGGGCGGATTGCATAAATGTATGATCCATAAACATATGTGCATAAACGCCAGTTTCATTGAAAATCTGTGAAATAACTAAGATTTCCTAAATATATGCCACAATTTATGAACTAAGCCTAAATTCTTAAAAAATATAAAAATTGATTTTTACATGTTACAATATTTAATTTTTTCCAAGTGTCGTTTGGTCCCATGAACAAAATATATCAAAGATAAATGCTTTTCAAAAGGGATAAGGACCCTATCGTTACATTATTTTGTACTTAATGTAAATATAAAGGTACATACATGTATATTGAAAATAACTCTTGAATAGGTAAAATGCGCTTATTTTTAAATTTTACCATTTTTTAGCTATTTTCCAAGGGATGGTAGGGGGTTTAAATCTCAGAAAATCAAAACAAATTTTATATCATCGATAAAGGTATGTTTGGGCTCTCGTTTGCTCATTGTGATATCCCAAAAAAGAATAGGGGCCCGCCCCCTTTGAAAATTTGGATTAAATGCGACTTCGAAATGAAAGAAAAATTATTTTTTAAGGAAGAAGGAAAAGAGCCAAATGTATTTTTTTTTTAATTTGCGCATTTACGTGTTATTAATATAACACATTTTAAGCAATTTTTAACAAAAAATAAACATTTTATATCAAAACATTAAAAGAGTGGCATTTTACAATTTTTTTTTATTTTACCATTTTTAACAATTTTTAAGGGGCTCGTAGAGGCTTTAGATCTCAAAATACCAGAACAAATTTTATATCATCGATGGAGGTATGTTTGGGCTCCCGTTTGCCTTATTTGACATCCCAAAAAAAATAGGGGCCCCCTTTCAAAATTTGAATTGAATGCGATCCTGAAAAGCGAGAAAATTTTATATTTAAAGAAGAAGAAGAAGATCAAAATGTATTTTTTTATATTTGAGCGTTTTCCTTTATGAAGCATTTAAGTGTTAGTAATATCACAAATTTTGAGCAATTTTTAACAAAAAATAAACATTTTATAACAAAATATTAAAATAGTGGCATTTAACAATTTTTTTTATTTTACCATTTTTAGCCATTTTTAAGGGGCTCGTAAAGGGTTTAGATCTCAAAATACCAGAACAAATTTTATATCACCGATAGAGGTATGTTTGGGCTCCCGTTTGCCTTATTTGACATTCCAAAAAAATTAGGGGCCCACTTTCAAAATTTGGATTGAATGCGACCTTAAAAAGCGAGAAAATTTTATACTTAAAGAAGAAGAGGAAGAGCCAAATGTATTTTTTTTTAATTTGCGCACTTCCCTTTATAAAGCATTTACGTATTAGAAATATTACAAATTTTGAGAAATTTTTGACAAAAAATAAACATTTTATAAAAGAGTTTTGAAAAAGTTGCATTTTACAAATTTTATTATTTATGAAAAACAACAAAAACTTGTTTTGTCCATAAATCGGCGAAAAAAATTTTTTAAGCTTTTTTACTTTACATTTGTTGTTATAATGCATTAGTGAACTTGTGTACCAAATTTATATAACAAAATATTAAAATAGTGGCATTTAACAATTTTTTTTATTTTACCATTTTTAGCCATTTTTAAGGGGCTCGTAAAGGGTTTAGATCTCAAAATACCAGAACAAATTTTATATCACCGATAGAGGTATGTTTGGGCTCCCGTTTGCCTTATTTGACATTCCAAAAAAATTAGGGGCCCCCTTTCAAAATTTGGATTGAATGCGACCTTAAAAAGCGAGAAAATTTTATACTTAAAGAAGAAGAGGAAGAGCCAAATGTATTTTTTTTTTAATTTGCGCATTTTCCTTTATAAAGCATTTACGTATTAGAAATATTACAAATTTTGAGAAATTTTTGACAAAAAATAAACATTTTATAAAAGAGTTTTGAAAAAGTTGCATTTTACAAATTTTATTATTTATGAAAAACAACAAAAACTTGTTTTGTCCATAAATCGGCGAAAAAATTTTTTTAAGCTTTTTTACTTTACATTTGTTGTTATAATGCATTAGTGAACTTGTGTACCAAATTTGACGAAAATCGGTGAGATTGACATGTGAAGGTGGTATGGTATTAAAAAATTTGACCCAGCTATTAAAATGTAAAATTCTATTAAAAAATGCAAGAATATTAAGCTGCCTATGTAATCACTGCCATATTTAGTTTTTAAACACAAAATAAATGAAAATAACTTTTATATACATTATAATGTATTAATAATAATAATAATAATAATAATTATTATTATTATAATAATGCATTAACTTGTCAATTGAATACCAATCAAAAACATGTATTTTTCCTGTGGGGCCAAGGGCAAAGTTTCAACCCATTCCTCTTCTCTTAATGCACGAATATTACTACGTTTACAAATATCGCTAACTACCGGTATTTATAACTTCTCTATCATTTTCTCTTTCTCTAAAACAACTTGACAGAAAGAGACAGACTGCTCTCGGAATTTATAAATACCGGTAGTTAGCGCTACGTGTAAACGTAGTCTTTATTACCTCAAAACTAAAATTATTTTCCCAAAATATTTAATAGGATCGATTATACACGGCGTATTTCAAATAGTGTCCAAAATTTTAAGGGCTGATTCTACATCAGAAAATATGACAAAAAGTTCCTATAAACATATGTCTAAAAATATAAGGTGTGCGGGCCCAAAGAAATTACGAGAAATACGAGAGAAAACGCAATTACTAACCATTGTGAAGACTATTCTATGGAATGCGAAGCATGTACGGCTTGCTTCTTTATTTTAACCAAGCATTTCGGTCATTTTTAAAGATTACGTTACACAAAATAGATATTTTATGTTTGACTCTGATTAATAATAAATGACGTTATTACCATTTATCATGGAATCTAGTCACTGGAGTCTAGTAATTTATAGTGGTCATTAATAGTACAGTAGGTCGTCTTTCCAATATTTAGGGCGCTATTTCTCAACTATCTTTAAAGTAATCTTGGATATAATATTACTTTTAATTTAGAGGCCGATAAAAATTGCAGTTTTTGGGTAAGTTTTGATAATCAGGATGGATTCCATCCGACTTATAATTTCCGAAAACGGAGTCTTATTATTTTTAGTATGTAGTTGTACGTATTTTTATTTAAATAAATGTTAGTAGTAAGTAGTAATGGTTGGGAGGTCAAGCCTGCCAACTAGACTAGGTTCTCTTTTGC
Organism: Brachypterus glaber; assembly: GCA_958510825.1. Taxonomy (NCBI): domain Eukaryota; kingdom Metazoa; phylum Arthropoda; class Insecta; order Coleoptera; family Kateretidae; genus Brachypterus; species Brachypterus glaber. The sequence goes on along the minus strand of OY294045.1, from coordinate 80,802,421 downwards.
CTACCCCTGTGTTACTAGTTTTTCTACTCTAACGAGGATTTTTGTTGTTGTACCCCGGGACTTACAGTTTAGCGAGGAATCCGAACCTCGTTTGGAACTGCTTAAGGATAATTTTCGGTCACAGTCTTAGTACAGATCCTGGTTGCTTGAAAGTCCATAAAGTGAGCTCGGCCAACAGACCTGACAGCTACCTTGCTGCTCCCTTTCGGTGCTCCCGGGTAGTATAACAGGTCCGAGTGCTAGTGCGGCATTATCCACTGCAAACCATTTTCTGTACTGTGTGCTTAGATATTCGGCAGCATAAGCCAACGTGGGAAAACGACGGTATTTTATTTCTGTGCAAAGGTTGTTCCACATCTGGCCTCTCGATTACTAGATCGACCACAGGGTAAACTGTGTTTTAGCCCCCAGTATGAATGTTTCTCTAGTTTACTTCCTTGATATAAAAATAACTATTTTCTTTATATAGCGTGTTTGATCACAAGCGTTTACGTATATCGAAATAGTTTGTTCCCGGCTTCCGACTTCCGCTTCTACATGTCGTCCGAGCATTTAATTTTAAGGTAAGGACCCCAACCCTTATTCGAAAAACAAATAAGAGAACCTTCCTCATTCGTGACAGTATATTTTTCGCACAGCACTGTGGTTAAAGGTGTATTTTACTTTTTCGAAATAAAGTAAAATTGAGGGCTTTGCTTCCCGTTAAGAAAAAACGCTAAACCAGCAAAAAACCAACGCAAACCAACGATTAAAATTATAAGATAACCTTACTTTATATCCTTAATAATTACTATTTTAATTGGTACGGATAGCCGTAATAATAGTCACTTTGTAGCTTATCATTTGAACTTTGCGTTTAGCATTGACTTACTTTCCTTAAAAGTTTCACAAAAAATCCATACTGTTAATAATATATTGTAATCCTAGCTCGGAAAGTGGATGTTTTCTGGGTCGAGGCAAAATATGGACAGACAAGACCTTGTGGAGCCTGATCACTTCTCGAGACCCAGAAAACCACTTTTTCGGCGTGGATTACGTATTGTTTTTCCTACAAAAAAAAATATTAGTAACGAATACAAAATCTTTAAGGTATAAAAAAATTAGGTAATAGACCGAGTGACTCAATAAGCATTTATCAGATATGTCAAGAAATTAATGACAAGTTGCAACTTGTATCACCAACATCAACATTAAAATTAATGACAAGTTAATAGCAACCTTAGGATGCTATTAATAGATACAGTATAATACTGTCAGTATTATAATAATATTCCATTAACTAAAGTATTATGTAAGGAAATTAAATTAAAAGTCGCATTATCTATATATATATACCAAAAATATAAAATTTAGACCATCCACAGGTTTGCATAATGATATATTAACTTGCATACGGCATATGGATATCCATTTGATATCCTAATACATAAGCGCATAAGATTGGTAAATAAATGACAGAAGAAGAAGATGACGAACATGTACAAATTACGAGGGATAAACCACAGGGGAATATAGGTGTACAAATTGGAGGTAATCTGGAGAAAATCTTTGAAGGTTACGAAGTAATCTGAAGGAAATCTTTGAAGATCTCCTTTTCGGAGGAAATCTTAGAAAATCGAGGTGATCTTTGGAGGTAATCTGGAGGAAATCTTTGAAAATTTTCTCCAGGAATTCAGGTGTACAAAATTTTGTCAGCGGTTTACCCCTCGGCAAATTATGCCATTATGTACTATGCGTTATTTATTTATTTATTTATAGGGCATAGAGGTACAAACAGGTAAACCCCAAAAAAGTATCTACGAGGTAATACATATAGAAAAAATATTTTTTGAATTACAATAATAAAAAAAATAATAATAATAACAATAATATGAATAATTAACTAAATGTGAGTGGTATATAAAAAAGTAATGTATAAATACATAAGAAGTAATATTTATAATGTATTTAATATTTATATAAGCATTAATGCTTGTTATAATTAATGTACGCAAAAAAATGTTTGGTTATGATAAGCCTTTATCGCCATTAATATGTTTCCTTGCGAACGTTCTCCCGACTTTAGTGCCTATTCACAGGCTGGCATAAGAACACAAAACATAACAATGCGATGCCGTGATTGGCTTGATGGGCCGCCATGTATCTTGTAAGCCAATCATGGCATTGCATTCTTATGTTTCATGTTCTTATGCAAGCTTCTGGATATGCCTTAAGGCATTCGTCTGCATTAATATCCCTCAGCTATCAGTGCTAATTAAACCACGTTGTGATGTGTATCGTAAATTTAACGATCCATTAAACTTTTTAAGACACATTGCGACAAATAATTTATTTTTGATGTTTTTAGTATCTAAGACTTAAAATCTTATGTTATTTGTTGTTTTAAGCTTAATAAAATTAAGCTAAATATTACTTCTATATTGGAAAAACTTTCTATTTTGATATATTTTATTAGATTTCATTTTTTTTATTTAGTTTTACCTTTTTAATACTCATAAAAGTTATATAATAAAGTTTGATATTAAAACCTTTATATAGGTACTTATAAAACTTGTTCTTTATCATTTTGCAAGTCTTATGACATTAACGAGCTTGCAAGAGGCCCTTAAACTATGTAACTTAAAAAATATACTTATATAAAAAATATTTCAACAAATATGTAATATACACATAATTCACTTTACCATTTAAAAATTGAATACCTTTTTTGTTTGTCAATTTTTTTATTTATTTCTTTTACAATATAGAGTACAGGAAATGTTTTTTTTAACTATGTATGAAAAATCATGTCTTTTTAATGAGAAAAATCATGTCTTTTTAATGAAAGTCCATTTTCCGCCTTGAAAGCTCAGACTCTTTTCACGACATATTCCATGACGGCTCCTAGTATGTCTGGCCAAGCTGTTGAATAGTCCTGGGCTAGGAACCCTATATATAATGACATTTTTATTATTATTATTATTATTATTATCATGGGCTTATCTTTCAGGTAGCATACAACATCACTTTTTTGTTTTTAGGGGGGTTACTTTCAAGAACAATAGGAATCTTTTCCTCGTAGAACTTGATTTTCCCTGAGAATTTCAACTTCGATCAGATTCTTCGTTCTTGAGTTATCGTGTTTTCAAAAATGGTGATATCGGATAGACGGACAGACGGACATTAAAAAAAAAGTTGCTTTTTTTACCCAACGTGATGTTTACTGGAAAAAATCACTTGGACAACTGATTTTCTAAATAAGTTATACTCATATTTATAGACTCTAAGTATAACGGATTTTATTTTAAAAAATGCGGGAAATATTTTATACACGCCTGAGATTTAAGCATATTGTGGGGACAGATATACACACATGATATTTTATTAAATTGTGGGGTAATGTATATACACCTGAAGTTTACCTCTATTGTGAGGACATATATACACACCGGATATTTAATTTTATTGTGGGGGCATACATACACACCTAATGTTTACAAGTATTGTGAGGACATTTTTACACACTACATTGTGGGGACTTTTATTAATTGATTTTTCAAGTGTGTAAGGGCTTTTTTTGGAGTGTATCGAAAATTTACAGGTAGCTATAAAATCAGCAGAATCAGATCTACAATACTACGTTGCCAGATTCGAGGTCCACATAATATACGTAAAAATCCGTCGTCCCCACAATTATAGTAATACAGGTATAGGTGCATTTGAATGTGTAAATTAATTAATTAAAAAAGTTAATGCTCTTTAAAGAAGTTTTAAACGATCTCAAAGTAAAAAAAAGTAAAATCATAATTATCTAATAGAATGTTGGAATAAAAGGAGAATTGATTGGATACCTGAAGGCTTTAATGCATTTAAATTATTGTAATTACAGTCTATTATGGTATGAAATACCTTGATAGGTCCCAGAACGACTTAAAACCTATAAATAAATAAATAAATAAATAAACTAAGTATTGGCTATTGTGTTATATTAATCCGTAATTTCTGTAAAAAAAGTATTGTTCGAAGGATAGAACCCGGGATCTTCGTTTTATAAGCACGACGCGTTGGGATGCACAATCCCTGTATCCAACCATCATTACACTTGTAAATTGTACATTACCTATGATTCTGCATGTAAATTTACATATTTAATTTTTTACAGTGTACTCGGTAAAATTTACTAGATTTTACATGTAATTTTACATGAATTGTGCAAATAAAATTCTAAAATTACATGTAAAATCTAGTAAATGTTACATGTATTGTATTGAATCTCATTTACATGCAGAATGGTGCGTAATTACATATTTATTTTTTACAGTGTAGTAGTAGTAGTAGTAGTAGCAGTTGTAGTATAATTTTGAGAAAATAAAAAATGTTTATCTAGAAGTTCTTGAATGCATTTAATAAAAGTAGACAGTGTCGTGATTACTTTCCTTTATTAAAACGAAGTATGTAATAAAAAGTTAATAAAAAATACATGGCTTGTTTTAAAATACATTAATCACTTTTTTCTCACGAAAAAGCTACACCGTTGCATAAAATGTTATTAAATTTTATAAAATCCACCGGGTTATTCCGCCAGCGGGAAATTAAAATCATTTGTAAAAGGAAAATAATAAATCAGCGCGATAAGTCTGAAACTAGTTTTTTTTGTTAATTTTCGGAAGCTGAAACTTTATTTATTAGAGGCATTAATTCTATTTAATTTTTTTGTACATTAATCTGAATATTTTCTATGCCACTTTAATTTTTACACCGCATGTCAAAAAACTTTTAACATTTTTTTATTATTTATTATTCTAGAGCTTTTCGGCTTCCCTTTGCTTAAAAGGGTGACTTTAAGACAATTAATCATACTGCATTATATTATATAGTCACACTTTTTTGTTGTTAAAAACAAATTTTATTGGAGGTGGTCTTTCAGATGCTCAGATCAGAGTGAGTATTAAGGTTGGATAACGATCTTGGTCGAAATCCTTACTGAGCACGGTACTCTTGAATGATCAATGGGTTGAACTAACGTGGCAAAAAAATCTGACCATGGAACATGGTAGTAGAAAGTTCACTTGTTATAGAACCATCGACAGCCAAATCCCAAAAACTTGTTTTTGGAAAATAATGTTAAATAACCGTCTGCAGAGTTCATGGTCAATACAAACTTAAAGTGTACATTATGTTGCTTGATTTTGGTAGTATTTCTCGTGCTGATTCCGAATATGTTTTAAGTTACTCTCTATCTTTTTCCATTTTTGAGAAAAAAGCTTATAAAAATCACAAAAAATATTTTTTCGCATGTTTTAATGTAGCCTAGACATTTTGTTATAAGACGATAAAATAACTTTCTTGGCTTAAATTGTAGTCCGATTCTCGTTATGTATAGATCCAAAGGAATATCTTGGATTTTTTTTCTTTTGGTAAATCTAAATACATATTTAAACATCCTTGAAATCGCGTTTTTATTAAAATACTTTTTTTTGTTAATCAGTGTCATTACATATGTTTCAAATTTGATGGATTTGTCCAACACAGAGGCGCGTTAATAATTTTTACCGAATACTTGAGAATGTTAATAATACTATTAACCGACCTATTACTAGCTTGTTATAAATTGACTTATATGTCAGAAATAATGTTATAACAATAAACGTTGAATTTTGATGAAGGCTTTTATTTTTTACCTTCAGTATTATTTACATATATGTAAGTATTTTGAACTTAATAATTATATATTTGATTTAAGAGTGATATTTTGCCAAAAAGAATTTATATTACGGTGATATAAAATAAATAATTGCTTCTATACTGATAACTTTTAAATTTATCTTAGATAATGAGCCACCACGAAAATAATAGAAAAAAAAGTTTGTGCTGCCTGCGGAGTGAAAATTTCATTTAAAAAATGTAAAGAAGTCCATTTTAGGATAACTAAAAACTTTATTTATTTATTTATTTTATTTTGTTTAGACATAATATGCTATATGCTTAAGTTTTAATTATCATGTATTAGAAAAAAAAACAAGCAGCCGTTTTTAAATTCATAAGCATATAAATCTAATTCCTAATTAATTTTTACTTATTTTTTATACAGATAATGAAAGAAGGTAGTTCAGAATTTGATAAAAAAAACGTGTATATTGTAAAAAACTTTGGATCTGAGGTAAATTGTTGATGAGTTTTTAATTTAATTTAAAAACCATCGTTCAATACTTCACACTGTGAAGTCTATAATAATAAATGTTTTTGTCTGGGCAAAATATAGAAAATAACTTTAGGAACGTCTATGTACACATCTGACAATTACTTTTCAAAGTGAAAGATATATTATGAACACTATGTAACAAAATAATTAATTTTTTAATTTAAACACGTTTATAATAAAATTTTAAAAATTTTCACAAAAATGTTAGACGAGATGTTCCTTTATAATAATACAGAACGAGAATCGGACAATAATTTAGGCTAAGAAAGTTATTTTATTGTCTTATAGCAAAATGACTAGGCTACATTAAAACATGCGAAAAAATAATTTTTGTGATTTTTATACGCTTTTCTCTCAAAAACCGAAAAAGATAGAGAGTAACTTAAAACATATTCGGAATCAGCACGAGAATTACTACCAAAATCATGCAACATAATGTACACTTTAAGTTTGTATTGACCATGAACTCTGCAGATGGTTATTTAACATTATTTTCCAAAAACAAGTTTTTGGGATTTGGCTGTCGGTGATTCTATAACAAGTAAACCTTCTACTACCATGTTCCATGGTCAGATTTTTTTGCCACGTTAGTTCAACCTATTGATCATTCAAGAGTGTGAGGTCGAGAAATATTGCACAGACAATAAATTTTAAAAGAAGCTTCGGAGGTTCGTAAATTAACCAACCTGGGTAGGTTTCGGAATAAAAAAATAACGGAGAATATTATTAATTATAATTATTGCTCATTCTGTTTACATTAAATTTGAGATTATGTGCTATTTATGTAATAATTATTAACCATATTTATATTAATATAATTATAAATATGAGGTTATACAGGGTGATCAATAACTGACATGCCAAAATTTAAAAAGTATATATAAAAATATAAAAAAAGTTCCTATAAAGGTTGGTCCGGAAATGAGCCCTAAGAGCGCTACGGCCCTTTAAAATTGTAATAAAAATAAGGTTTTAAATTAATAACTCTGGTACCCTTTAAGCTAGAGTGACGAGCTTTTGCATGTATACTAGTATTAATAAGGGCAATAAGTTTATGTTATTTTTTTTTTTTTGAATTTATCCAGAGCTGTTCCTAGACGGAAAATGTATTAGGCTTAAAACATGTTTGCACCTAACTTTTTTATGTGTACTTTTTTTGGATTTTTTGTAAAAAGTATGGACTCCTTGAGTAAAAATATATAAAAAATGTCATATAGTGTAACACTGTAGGAACAACTGTTTTCAAAAAAAAAAATGCAATTAGTAACATTTTGTGCCACCAAAAACGTTACTTTTTAAAAGGTTATTACTCCTTTAATATTCAATTTAGGTGTTTTGGTGAAGAATACTTTTTTGCTCAGTTTTAAATAAAGAATCGCCCTGCTACATTAAAATTTTATTGATCCTTTTTTTTTGTTCCCCATTCAATATGTCCTCTTCGAAGGGCCGTAGCTCCCTTACGGCTCATTTCAGGACCAACCATTATAGTAACTTTTTTTTCATATTTTGGATGTAGAATTACCTCTTAAATTTTGGCATGGCAGTTACTGATCACCCTGTATACAATTTATTTGAAAAGATTTTGATTCTACGTACAAAATTATATAAAAATCATATTTTATTCTCAAATTAAATAAATGCATAAAAACATCAAAATTTAGTGAGGTATCTTTTTTTCAAAATTAAACTGGGGTCTGACATAACGTACTTTATAATTAGATTTTAATTGAATCTGAATTTGAACTGAATCCAAATCTGTAAACAGAATTTACCTGTTACATTTTTTGGCTCAATTATCTAAAAAACCTTCAGCGACTCAAAATATATAAGATACGGTACGGCAGACCTCAGTTGGATTAAAAAAAAAAATGTGGCCCTGTGTATTTAATATGATTTTCCGTCAGAGAGAAATTAAAATATTTTTTTAAAGAAACATAATAAATCAGCGTGATTAGACTTAATAACTTGTTTTTTTTGTTAATTTTCTGAAGCTGAAACTTTATTTATTAAAGGCATTAATTCTAATTATTTTTCTTGTAAATTAATCTAAATATTCCCTGTCAAAAAAAAAGTTTAACCCTTTTTTATTATTTAATAATCTGGAGCTTTTAGGCTTCTGAAATTCCCTTAAGGGTAACTTTAAGACCATAAATCATAGTGCATGCATATTTACTTTTTAATCAAGAAAAATGCGTTGAAAAACGGGCTTATAGGAAGTGGACTTTTGGATGCTTAGATCAGATAGACTTCATTAGGGTTGGATAATGAACTACGTCGAAAGCTTTGCTAAGGTCAAAAATAGTACATATCGTCCATGATACTGCAATACCGCTTAACGTCTAACTGCAAAACCGCGTAAGGTTTAGAAACAAAATTTTACAGGAGAAGGAAAAACTTATTATATTAATGATTAACAGAAAAGTAACGCTTTTTAAAGTAAAAATATTATACTTTAAGCTGGCTAATAAAATATTTATTAAACTAAAATATTATAACAATGATATACCAATAGTATTACTTAATTTTATGTCTTCATTATTTTCTGCTTTTGGTTTATTTGGAGCTCTATTTTCTATACAATACCGAATAGTCCATTCTTTTATTCCGAGTGTGTTAAGGAACATACTTTTGCAAACCCTTTTCTTTTGATCGTTAATTTTCAGGTAGTATTTTCTTGATTCGGATCTTCTCGAAACATTTCCATTTAATTTCTTCTTCTTAATGGTTCCTTCTACGTCTATCATTGATAATAAAAACACATTCTTCTACCCCCACGTCATTTTCCAAAAATCTTTAAATAAATCTTCTCTGTTCTTTTCTGTAAACATATTACAGTTGAATACGTTCGTATTTTTACAATATTCTGATATACATGCAGGTCCTAACTTCCTTTCTTCTTTTGATACATCCTGGACAATTTTTTTATTCTGTTTTCTAAACCCGGTGTATTCCTGGCCCATCATTCTCTGCTTTTTGTTTAATTCCCTTTTCCACTGTGTTGAATCGGCTTTTTTCTTCCTTTTTCTAATTTTCTTGCAGTCCTCTGGATCTACATGCATTTTCATCTCAGGATCCGCCTCACTTTCTATTATTTCTAAGCATAAAACCATTGTATATGCGTTATTAAAAAATACAATTAAAAATTCATACGTCAAATTGTTGTCAACGCGGTTTTCAAATAAATATCTGACCTACTTGATGAATTTTTAAATGAGAAATAATAAATTTAAAAAGCTTAAAAGGCTTTTTAAAATGGTTATTTCTCAGAAATATTAACTCAATATACGCCATTTATTGTGTAGATCACGCTTGTGCAAAATCTTAATTTTGCTACATTCATTAGTTACGCGGTATTGCAGTTAGACGTTACGCGGTTTTGCAATTGGACGTTAAGCGGTATTGCAGTATCATGGACGATATGTATAAGTTTTCAAGTTCTATTAAATAATTGCACAAAACAGCTTTAGAAGTTGCTAAATTATTCTTAAAAGTAAGTTCCTTTAAGGCCTTCTAGAAGCTTACATAAGAATATGAAACATAAGAATGCGATGCCGTGATTGGCTTACAAGATACATGGCGGTACATCAATCAAGGCATCGCATTTTTATGTACTATGTTGTTATGCGAGTCTGTGGATATGCCCTTAAAGAATAAAAATCCGAGAAGATTCATAAGCATTATTATACTATTCACAGGGCCTGCGCTAGAATGGTATTATACGGTAGTTTCGAATTTTCAAAATCGACAAAAAACGTCCTAGACAAAAAATTCCTGATGCAAATGTGTTTCATGAAAAAATTAGATTTTTTTTGTCCGTCTGTCCGTACGATGTAACGTTTTTTGTGGACACGATAACTCAGGAACGAATATTCGATCGACTTGAATTTTTCAGAAAAAATCAAGTTCTATGAGGGAAAGATCCTTATTGTTTTTGAAAGAAACCCCCCAAAAACAAAAGTAAGTAAGTAAAAGTAAGTACTTTTATAGTACTAGATTAGATTATATTTATTGGTGCCTGTAAATTTATAAAAAAATCTTACACAAGTACATTTAAAAAGTCATTACAAGTACATTTAAAAAATTGATATACACTGCCGCGCATTAAATTCCGGACACCTAAAAAATTGACATTTTTTAAATTCAAATATTTAGAAAACTAGTTAATGGATTTGACTGATTCTTTTTTTTTTGTTTTGAAGCTTAAACATTCTCTACTTTTGTTTGTTTTAAGAATGATTAATTTTTTTTTTCGTATTAACAGCAACTATGTTTCTTAACCCATCTTCTAGGACTTGCATGTTACGCCACTGCAACTGTTTATCAAATTATTAAAGTCTTTCCTATTGCCGCAGTTTTAATGAATATTTTCTTTTTTATTTTTTACTTTTTTCTTTCTGGTTTAGAAGATATCAGGAATATTGTCTATTCCATACTAGTTATAGAATACACTATTGCCATTTTTCACATCCGCCCTTAAAATGGATTTTTTATTATTAGATTCACTTTCAGCAACCATAAAAAGCTTAATATACCAATTTTCACGAAAACTACCCTCTGCCCCTTTAGGGGTAAAGTTAGAATTTTTTTATAATCAGATTCACTTTTAAAAACCTCAAAACCCCCAATATAACTATTTTCACGAAAACTACCCCCACCCCTCAGGGGGTGAAATTAGAAAAAAAGTCAGATTCATATTCGTCGACCCCAAAAAACCCTATATACAGCCTGTTCCAGAACTCGCGTACAGAAATTAGAGGGTATATTAAAAACCCTCTGGAAAATATGAAAAAAAATTAAAAAACAATCCATCTTCAATACTAATTAAAAAGGAAGCTATTTAATCTGACCAATCCTGTTGCTGATGTTAAATTACCTACAAATTAGTTTTTCCCTACTTATTAGTAACTATGGTTGCATTTTAATTGTTGACGAATGCATTGTTTGAGACTTTCAACTTTAGAATCTTTTTAGGTTATTATATTTTGACAAAACCGACAGAGGCTATCAAATATTCTATTTTTGTAGGGTCACTCCATCCGGCGGTGGTTTTTTGACATTAATAAATATTTATGTCACATTAATCAACATGTCAACCTACAGAACATGTACCTGCAATAATTAATTCTGCTTCCATAGCTACAAATTCAACTTTTAAAGGTAATTTAACATCAGCAACAGTATTGGTCCACTTAAAGCGTTCTTATTTTTGAATTGAACGAAGATGGATTTTTTTTGACATTTTTTTTTATATTTTCCAGAGGGTTTTTAATATACCCTCAAATTTCTGTACGCAAGTTCTGGAACAGGCTGTATATATAAAAGTCCAAACCAATTTTGAAGAAAATATTAATAATATTGAAAAATATTTACCCCCTTACCCCCTCGGGGGTGGAATTAAAAGAAAATAAATAATTTAGTTTACACGGAAAGAAATTAGTGGGCTCTGCGCTATACATTATAAGATATTTGGTAACAGTGGCAAATTATAGTGATTTAAGCTATAGATTATAAGGGACACAATAACTAATAATGTTAAAAATAAATTGGAAACGATTATATATATTACAGACACGATTATATTTATTACAGGCACTATTATAAATTTACAGAAATTTTATTATATTATAAAAATTATTAGCACGGAAAATAATTAAATCTATTTAAGCTATAAATGCCATACTATTTGTTATATTTTATTATTCACTAAACAATTAAAGTATTTCATATAAATTTTTACACTGACTGCCATAATTGTAAGAGAAAGCCTTGTATTTATATAATAAGCGATTATAATTTGCTTGGTATGTGTGTTATAGCGCTCCTAGCTATAATTTTTTTTCCGTGTATAAATATATATTAACTGCTAGAATTTATTGGACAAAGATTTAACTATATTCTCACAGTTTATCTAACCATTTAGACAAGAATTACCGTTTTACGGTGCACTTTAAAACTCATAAGCTTATCACGCGAAAACCTTTCGCAAAACAACCCAAACTTTCCCGTTTTACAACTTCAGTAAAAGCTTTACAGTAATGAATAATCTTTTTATGATAGTTTTAATACGCTCTGTAAAATTCAATAAATATTTTAAAGTTTATTACCAGTTTTACTACGCTACACTTACAAGTAATGATAAGAATGCAATATGGCCTCTTAATAATAATAATAATAATAATAATTTTTTATTAGCACACAGAATGATACAAAATACAAAATTTAAGTACATTGTGGTGACGCCAGATAAAAGATACAATACAAATAAATATATATACATCATTAACATTCATTAAAAAATCCTCTGTACAATAATAGCTTTTTTGAATAAAAAATCTTTTTAATTTAGCCTTAAATATTTTTTCTGTCACATTTAAAGTGAAACTACCATCAATTTTAATTAGTTTGTTAAAACATTTTCTTCCTATAATATTTGGGTTTTTTTGACATACACTTAGTCTTGTGAACGGTATAATAAATTCGTTTTTTTGTCTTGTTTCATATGTATGTATGGTGCTTCTCTTTTTTAAAAGATTTTGTTTTTTGTAAGTATGAACTATCAGGCAGTAAACATATAGCGACGGCACTGTCAATATACCGAGTGCCCTAAAAGTTTCGCGACATGATACGTTCCATCCTAATCCTGCTATGGTTCTTATAATCTTTTTTTGCGCGCTAAATATATGCTCTATATTATAGCAAGAGCCCCAGAATATAATTCCATAGCTAAGTATCGATTGTACGTTGCCATAATACATAAGTTTTAATACTGGGAGGGATACTGAATTTTTTAAGTTTTTTATTGCAAAACACTGACTGCTTAATCGCGATAGTACATAATCTGCTTGTTTATGCCAGGTGAGTTTCTGATCTATGTATAGACCTAGAAATTTGGTAGAATCTGCATTTTGAATTGAGGTGGAATTTATTTTTACCAAAGCTGAGCAGTCAATTGTTTTGTTTTTAGGGCAAAACTGAACTAAAATTGATTTTTTTGAATTTAAAAATATGCCATTTTCGGCGCACCATTCCGATATTAAATCAGCTATACGTTGACTATTTTTAATTATATCCTCCAGTACTTGTCCGCATATTAATACATTAGTATCGTCCGCGTAAATGATGGCTTTAGAAATATTAATAATTTTATTTAAAATATCTCGTATAAAAATGTTAAATAAAGTGGGAGACAAGCAAGAGCCCTGTGGTGTTCCTATGGTTACATTTTTGATTTCTGACCTAACTCCGTTTATCTCAACGATTTGAGTTCGTCCTCTTAGGTAAGAAACCAACCATTGTAAGGCCAACCCTCTAACACCCATGCGTTCAAGCTTTTTTATAAGTAAGGGATGGTCTACAGTGTCAAAAGCGCGGCTCATGTCGAAAAAAAGCCCAATTATTTGCATTTTTTCTTCCAATGAGTTATATAAATAATCGAGAGCCTGCTCAAGAGCACCGGTTGTAGAGAGGTTGGGCCGGAAGCCATTTTGACAAGGAGAGAGAATGTTATTTGATTCTAAAAACCCCGATAATCTTTTATTAAAACAGTTTTCGAAGATTTTCGCAAACTGTATTTGTAGTGACACCGGTCGGTAGTTGGCCATGTCAGTTTTTACGCCCTTATTCTTGTAAATTGGAATTACCCTTGATATTTTTAATTCATCAGGATAACAGCCTTCTTCAAAACTTTTATTTATTACACATAAAACAAGAAATAAGGTGCATCCGGATCCTTAAAAATATTAACTTTTAAGTCCAATATTCTTAGTAGGTACACAGTGTCGGACTGGACAGGTGAGGTAGTGAGAAAAATCTCACGGGGCCACTGTTGCTCCCCCCCCTACATAGGCCCCTCCTGGTGATGTTTATTTTTTTTTTGGGGTGAGGACTTTCTTTAGTCAACAACATTTTTGGCAGGGGTTAGAAAAATAGTTATTTATGGTACTAGTGGGTAAAGTAAGATATTGCCCATGAGAAAATTAACCTGCGAGAGGGCAATATCGGTTTACCCATGAGTGCCATACAAGGTTTTATCCAATAAATAGCTTAGGAATTCATATTTTTATCAAAAATTTTAATGACATTTACAAGAAAATAAATTGACAAGTGACAGTTGAGTGGGTAAAATAATGAAATATCCACTCAATAAAGTAAAAGCCACACAACATTTTTGGCAGGGGTTAGAAAAATAGTTATTTATGGTACTAGTGGGTAAAGTAAAATATTGCCCATGAGAAAATTAACCTGCGAGAGGGCAATATCGGTTTACCCATGAGTGCCATACAAGGTTTTATCCAATAAATAGCTTAGGAATTCATATTTTTATTAAAAATTTTAATGACATTTACAAGAAAATAAATTGACAAGTGACAGTTGAGTGGGTAAAATAATGAATTATCCACTCAATAAAGTAAAAGCCACGCGGGGGTTATTATTGAATTTATCTATTTAAAATAAAGCTTGTAATTGTCTTATTATCTGTATGTATTGGATAAAATATTTTTTTTATTCCTGGGTGAGGACCTTTGGACCTTTTTTTAGTCATCAAAATTTTTGGTAGGGGGTAAGAAATTTATTTTTGTTGGGTAAGTTTTTTTTAGTTATCAAAATTTTTGGCAGCTTTGGGGATGAGGAGTCCTCAAAATAAGATCCTCACTAACTTCAAAGTCACGGTGCATTTCTGAGGGGTGATTTCCGAACTTGCGGCGAACTTTAGTTTTTCTTTATATTCTTATTATTTATGTAGTAACCAACGATTTAAGAGCAACATTAAAAAAAATCTATCGGTTAGTTTTTTTTTAATTTAGATTTTTTTTAAAAAAATCTGCACTTATTTAATTATTTGTCTATATCTCAGCTAGTTCTAATTATATATAATAAAAATATAATTAAAAATAAAATAAAGACTGCTTAGTTTTCCACAAAAAAAAGTATATACCATTTTTTTAAATTTTTTGCCGTTTTGTCACAATACGCGATTTAAGTTTAAAGTAAAACAAAAAAATATAAATTCATCTTTATATTTATTAAAAATGATCTAAGGAAGCTTATTTTACTGTAAAATGTCAAATTACCTTAAAACACATTATTTTTAATAAATATACACGGAAAAAAAAATTATAGCTAGGAGCGCTATAACACACATACCAAGCAAATTATAATCGCTTATTATATAAATTCAAGGCTTTCTCTTACAATTATGGCAGTCAGTGTAAAAATTTATATGAAATACTTTAATTGTTTAGTGAATAATAAAATATAACAAATAGTATGGCATTTATAGCTTAAATAGATTTAATTATTGTCCGTGCTAATAATTTTTATAATATAATAAAATTTCTGTAAATTTATAATAGTGCCTGTAATAAATATAATCGTGTCTGTAATATATATATAATCGTTTCCAATTTATTTTTAACATTATTAGTTATTTTGTCCCTTATAATCTATAGCTTAAATCACTATAATTTGCCACTGTTACCAAATATCTTATAATGTATAGCGCAGAGCCCACTAATTTCTTTCCGTGTAAAAATGGACTTTTTTGTTTTACTTTAAACTTTAATCTAAAAAAATCTAAATAAAAAAAAATAACCGATAGATTTTTTAATTTTGCTCTTAAATCCTTGGTTACTACATAAATAAAAAGAATATAAAAAAAATAAAATCGCTGCAAGTTTGGAAAACAGCCCTTAGAATTGCACCTTAAAGTATTTTATCATTATAATTATTGACTTTAGGAGATCATTCTTTGCCGGCATAGCCGATGGCCTCTGAAAACTGTCTTACTTCTGACATAGTAAGCAGTTTCATATAATTAATATTAATTAATTATTATTATTATTAATTTAGGAAACGTTCTTTAAACAATCAAAAATTCCAAACCCTTCTTCTAAAATCCTGGTTTTGAAAAATTTATGTAAAAATCTTGTTTTATACTTTACGTTTAATTAATAGAAGGGTTTTAACTTTAAATACTTGTTTTTTATAATATTTTATTGACTTAGTGCTCTTTACTTGTAAGCCGACGTCGTGGGCCTACAAGTAAAAGGCACTAAGTAGATGTCTTTTTTCAAATTTAGTTGAATTAAACTATTTTTTTTTATTTTACTGCAAATGGGACATTATTATATCCATACTTATCATTGCAAAAATTAAAAAACAACAATGAAAGTTAAATTTGTCAATATCTCAAAACCATGTTTTTGGACTTAGAGTTCTTTACTTGTAAGCCGACGATATTATCTTATATTTTATTAAAGTGATTTTAACATGCCAGTTGGTTTTTACGGATAATCCACAACAGCAAATTACCATTGGTAAAATGGGTAAAATTAAAAAAACGGCGATATTAAGTTTTATTTTGTGATGACGTTACATAGTTGGAATAAAGATTCTATCTATACTAAACTTTTGCATAGGCATATTATTTAAACTTTAGGGGGACCCCTTAAAAAAAATGTTTAAAAAATTAAAAAATATACAGTCCAATAGAGAATTTCATTTGATTTAAAATGATGTATCACACGACCCCCCTTTTCATTAAAAAAAATCCTCCCTGCCCACATTTTAAGAGCTGAAAGTATCAAATATATGCTAAAAGATATTTTAAGTTGTCTAATTTAAGATGGTTTTCGCAGAATTTTATTATCTCTTTTAGTTTTCGAGAAAATCGCTGGATAAATAGAGTTGGGACATCCGGTATATCTGTGTCAGATGGAACATATATTTAGTAAAACGCTTCCGGCTATCAGTCGTTATCTGCGAACTAGAGTGGAATGTATAAAGCTAAAATGCATGTATATTTTATTTAAGTTTTAGGAAACTTTTGTTATACTCTTCACAGCGCTTGGTGCTAGAATATTATTATGCGATGGTTTTAAAATTTTCAAAATTGTAGATTGGGTCTTTACCTCGAAAAAAATTACCTCGCAAGCAATTACCTCGAAAAAAATTACCTCGCAAGCAATTACCTCGAAAAATTTTACCTCGAAAAAAATTACCTCAAACACCGTTACCTCGAAAAATTTTACCTCGAAAATTACCTCGAAAGGACATTACCTCGAAAGAAAATACCTCGAACGGACATTACCTCGTTTGCATAAAAAATTACCTCTAAAATACATAATTTTTTAAAAATTCTAAAAAAACTAAACCAAGCAAATTTTTTTTTAGAAAAAGAAGGAAAATTTGACAGCAATAAAGTTAGTTATTTAAAGCAATAATATTAATATATATTACAAAAAGAAAGTATTTGAAATCAAAATAATCAAAAAGCTGTCAATCTACAGTAACATTTTTTATAAAAAAAAAAATTAACAATAAATGTTATTCCTTTGCAAGCAATTTCACCATATTTTCCTTTCCAAAAAAACCTGTCTTTGTACACACGATCTTTATACTATACAAAGTTTTTATACACCGCTAATTTATCTTTCGCGAACTCTCGATATAGGTTAATCGATTTTTAATTATTTACTAAAACTAAAAGCTAAAGTCCCATTTCTTTTCGGAAAACAACTCAGCTTTTCTAAAGAAGTAAAGTATCTGGTAATTCTTCTTGACAGCAAACTGTGTTGGGGACCACACCTTAAGCAAAAAACAGAAAAATCATGCATAGCCTTTTGGCAGTGTCGTAGAGCACTGTGCAGATCTTGGGGTTTATCTCCCAGGATCACCCTTTGGCTGTACACCGCTGTCATAAGGCCTATGCTAACATATGGCTCAGTCGTATGGTGGCCCAGAACCCAACTGACTATAGCAAGAACGCAACTAAATTATATTCAAAGACTAGCTCTTATGAGTATAACCGGTGCAATGCGATCAACTCCAACTGCAGCTTTAGAGACTCTGCTTTGTATTCCTCCCCTTAATCTTTTTGTTGAGGGTGAGGCCGCAAAGGCTGAAAGCAAATAGTACGTGGAATGCAAGAGGAACGCGTACTGGACATGAGTCTATTCTTGAACGGTTTGTGTCACAAGCTCCCATTCTTGAATCTCAGATCGATCTAGTTGCTCCCAGGTATATCTTTAATAGATCATACCAAGCTTATGCTTCCACTAAAGAAGATACTGACAGCGTACCTGATATTGTCATGTACACTGATGGTTCAAAGACAACTGAAGGATCAGGTGCAGGAGTTTTCTGCCCTGATCTAGAGTTAGTAATAAGCATTTCCCTTAGCAAGCATGCCTCGGTCTTTCAGGAAGAGGTCATAGGCATAACAAATGCTGCAAGTACTATTTCTGAAAGGGAAATCAGTAATAGAAGAATAACTATTCTTATGGATAGCAAAGCTTCCATACTAGCAATCAAGTCTTTCAAAATTACTTCAAAGCTAGTTTTAGAATGTCACCAATCCTTGGAGGAAGCGGCAGTTTCTAATACTGTTACACTCTCATCGGTAAAGGGGCATAATGGAAATGTAGGCAATGAAGAAGCTGATAGATTGGCACGAGCAGGCTTCGGCTCTGTACCTATCGGTCCAGAGCCCATAATCCCTGTATCTGTCGCTTTTAAAACAGCTCTCATTAATCAAGAAACCCACATAAAACACACCCGTAATTGGATTACGAGAAACGACTGTAAACATGCAAGAGCAGCCCTACCCACTCCGTGTGAAAAGACAGCACGATTTTGTATGCAACTAAAAAGAGATAAGACAGTTTGCAAGCATTGTAACAGGTCACTGCAAACTAAATAAGCATCTTAACATCATGGGAAAGCCAGTCGACCCCATCTGTAGAGGATGGAAGAGAAAACAATGGAACATGTGTTATATCACTGTCCAGCGTTAACCTTAATAAGAGGGTCCATGCTAGACGAGTACTGGCTCGACATGGCTGGTATAAGCAGCATCACTCCCAGACATCTTAGATATATTCAAAGAATTGGATGGCTGAGAGGCTAATTTGCTGCGACCAAAGGGAGGTAGTACAATGGGCCCAGCTAAGTGGCCTAAGTGCGTGTAGATAGCTACCCTCCACCCTAATAACCATAACCATAACTAAAAGCTAATAAATGCCCGTAAATTAAAATTTAATCAATAAATGATAAAATATGAGCAAAAAAACTACAATATACAATAATCGCAAAGAAACAGATAAAAAAAATTTAAAAAAGGCCTTTTCGAGGTAAAAGCCGTTCGAGGTAAAATCTTTTGAGGTAATGTACTTTCAAGGTAACGACTTTTCGAGGTAATGTGCCTTCGAGGTAAATTTTTTCGAGGTAAGGTCTTTTCGAGGTAATGTCCTTTCGAGGTAAATATTTTCAAGGTATTTTTTTCGAGGTGTTTGCTTTCGAGGTAAAGACCGGCTCCCTTGTAGATTATCATAGCTTTTACCATTGACTAAGTATTCTCCTCTTTAACCAATGCTTTTACTTTATTATTCGACCATATAATTTTAATTTTTTTATACATTTTTTAAGGTTTTGAAATGGGGTTGAAAATGGGAATTTTCATCAAAATTTCTTTGAGAAAATCAAACAATTTTTGATAAATGATTAATTGTATGAAGACCAGGCGGTATCTGTTTTAGGACGAGTGAATCGGATATGATTTTATATTTTTGGATGAATGGGTCCAGAATATCACTAAAAATGACAATTTTACTATGCGCATAAAATAAACCGTGGGCTTCACTTTTTATTTAACAAAATCTTGCAAAATCGATAAAAATTTCCTTTTTTCTCCTCTTCGTGCATATATCTCTGGAACTGTTCATTTCAGACAAATATTGAAGAGGAAAAAAAGTTTTGTAATTGAATTGGTTGCAAGTCGAAAAAATTATATTATATATTATATTATATATAATTAAAAAGCCAAAATGACAAAGAGCGACACCGGGGGGAGGGGGTCAAAATTGTCCATATTGTTGAACAGAAATATTTAAACCTATAGGGCCTGGTTAAGTACGGCAGTATAGTATAGTGCCGTAATTAACTAGAGAGCAGTAACTGCATTAGTCGCATAGCAACGTTTTCACGTCAAATCGAGCTCATCAGATCTCATGTAATTTTCAAAACTCATATTTTGTAAAGTCTCTCGTGAAAAAACGCAATATATTATCCACTGGGAACAGTATACTGTGAAATGCGAAGCATTATATATCTTCACGGTTTGTTTTCCATCATTTATCCTTGTCCTGATCTAGGTCTTATATAGATGAACTTTTGGGGTTGTCAGCAGGCAAGAAACTCACCCCTATGTTGTATTACTTTCAGAAAAAAATAAATACAAAAAGTTGTAGGTACAATATTTAATTTATTATATTATATTTAATTTTTTTAAACTTAACACGGCGTTCCTAAAGGAATACTGACATGAAGTAACTCTACAGAAAAATCTGCCTATGGATCATTGTAGCAGAAGGTCTACATATTAAAGAAACATTCACAGCTAAATCCAGAAAAATAGTTTTTGGTTAATAATGTCAAAAGAACTTCTGCAGAGTCCATGGTTAACCTTGACAATAAATTGCATATTTTTTTAGACGATTTCGATAGTCTTTTATGAGCTGATTCCGAATATATTTATAGTAAATAGCTATGTTTAGGCCCTGAGTAAGGGTTTTAAAATGACAACTTTGAGATAAGAAAATGCGTGGAAAATAGAGATGGGACTTACCGTTGTGGTTCAATTTTCCGTTGACGTCTAAGCTCAGATCTGATGATGGATATATCCTGTCTGTATATTCAGTAGCACAAAACTGTATGTGATTTTAGTGGATCTTCTTTTATTTTTGAGAAAATGCTTTTTACAATATTTTTTCCGTTCTTCCTCTTTAAATTAAAAATAAAAAGAAAATAAAATAAATAAAATTTTTAAGTAGTAAATTTGAAAGTAGTTTTAAAATACAGAAAAACACACGTTATGCAAACTATATTTTCTTTGTTACATAGTGTCATTATGTTATATTTCAATTTTGATATTTTTTTCAAAAGCAGTGACGCAATCTTAAATTAAAATCGTCTATGATACTATTCGCAGTTACTGTCAAAAACACGTTTACTTTTATGTTTACTTTCTTGTTGTTGTATTCTATGCAATATATACCGGGTGCCACAAAATAGTGGTACACCCCTATAACTTTTTTGTTTATTAACTTATAATAATAATAATAATAATAATAAAGGTCTTTATTAAAAATATGTAAATAGTAAATTACAAAAAAAAATTATGGGCGAGATTTAGTACGTATAACTACAGGCAGGCTAGGACCTGCAATCATACGTCTATTCTTACATCTAACCCGTATGAGTATAATGTATACAAAATGTTCACAGAAGATAACCTAAAACAATAACATAACCTATCTAACCGTGTTGAGAATTATATGTGAGCAACCAACTATGCATAAAGAAATACAAATAAAACACACTACAAATTTAGCAGTAAGAAAGCATTAATGGAGACATCCAATCACAAAAAAAAAGAAAACACCTACACCTCCAAACTGACAACAGTACACAAATCTACGTGGTATAGATTTCTTCCATCAGCAAGATTTTTAACAGTTTTGCTTTAAACCATAAAAGTTTTTGACCAATAAAAGTAAAATTTAAATTATTTATAACACTAGTAATTTGGTAAGAATATGATCGTTTAAAAATTTCAGAAGCATGTTTGGGAAGTGTCAGAGTATTTTTGAAGCGTATATTTACATTATGTACATCCGACCTAGGTTTAATTTTGTTGTATAGATATGTCGGAGATTTATTAGTTAGGATCTTAAAAATAATACAGCTGAATGTAAAAACCTTCTGTGTTCCATATTTATCCAACCAGTTAATTTAACCGTGTGGCTGATGTGCTGGTTACGCCTAATGCCATGAATAAATCGTAAGCAAGAATTCTGGAGTTTTTGAATGCGATGTTGATCAGACGCGAGGAGACAAGGCCCATAGATAACGTCACAAAAATTCATTTGTGACAAGACTAATGTTTCACAGAGCATTATTTTATTTTTTTTGTTTAAATATTCTTTATTTTGGTACAAAAGCCTCAAGTTTAAATATGCTCTACTTAAACAGTTTGAAATGTGCTTAGTAAAACGTATCAACTTATAAAGTAAATTTTTATCTTTCTTTTTTGTAAATTGTCAAATGGTACCGTAAAACCTTGCAACTTTGCCCAGAGGGTACAACTTTGCCCATCTGCAAGGTGATATTTTTTTTTCTCTTTAAACGTGGCAATGTAGCAGAAAGGTATGATGTTAGCAGTTCGCTTTCCAGAAGTGTAGAGATGCGCTTAGTACTATACTTGTCCTATTGTGTTGTGCTTAAAAATCATGTAAGTAAATATCGGCTACTTTTTGGCGGTTTTAAGCACTGAAAGCTAAGTTTTTCTGTTACTTTATTTATTGTAATATTTTAATGAAATTTGGACTAGGTATTCGTTTACATATTTTTACCAAAATAGTGACATGATTTTTTAGCTAATGTTAAGCGGGTAGCCTTTGCAAAAGAAAAATTTATTAAAATTACATATTTTTATTTTAAAAACTAGACCTGTTTTCTCTTATAATATTTTAAAGAAGAAATACGCACCCTTGTTTATAGCAAAGAAAAATATAGTTTGCATAAAATGTGTTTTCAGCGGTATAACTGTTTTCAAATTTACTACTAAACATTGTGCAAAGTTTTTCTTGTACGATTTTAAAGAGTAAGAACCCCGCTCTAAATGAAGCCTGGATAAAAGCTTTCAGGTAGGTACTATGATAATTTTTCTACAAGCACTTGAAAAACGGAACAAAAACGAAAAAAAATATTTTCAAGAGCGTTTTTCTTGAAAACGGAAAAACATAGCGATTTACTTTAAGGATATTCGGAATCAGATAAAAAAAACTATCGGAATCGTTTAAAAAGATATGCAATTTATTGTCAAAGATTCTGCAGAAGATTATTTAACATTATTTACCAAAAACAACAATGGTTCTATAATGTGTAGACATTCTGCTACCATGATCCATAATCAGATTTTTCTGTAGAGCTACTTCATCTCATTAATCCTTCAGGAATGCCCTGTGTAGGCCGCCTACAGGGGAATATAAGTATTCTTTTCTTGGCAGCAATATTTTATTTTCCGTTTTAAATAAATTTAACTTGCGTTATTTGGGAAAATGCAATATACCATCCACTATGTATGTATATAATGGAATGCGTAGCATTACTTTACAGCTTGTTTTTTTTATGAAACAAATTTGTATTCAATTTTTTTTTCTAGGACGTTTTTTAACGATTTTGGGAAATTCTACTACTTTTGGTATACGGTAGTTTCTACTATGAGTATTAGTTTTGCTTAAAAGCTGCCAATAGTAGAATAATACATTGTAAGGTATTTTTTTAGCATTTAAATATATATCACCTTAGAAATTAATTAATTATTTTGGTGCAAACAACTGCAAGTCTCCCCTACTTACATTGGTAGAAAAAAAATGGACGTTTTTTTTAATTTTCGGGACTCGAAGTAAACGTATTATTCTCATCTGCTGTGAAGCTGCAAGGAGTGTAATAAAAGATAGAGAGATATCTCCTTTACACTCTGATACCTTATATATTTTCCTCTAAAAGGGCCTCTTTTTAATTACGGATAGATAATTGTCAAACAAAAGTTTAAATTAAAGGCTAAAAATTGCTTTTCTTAATAAATACGCTTTTAGACGCTTATACGCTTATATACAGTGTGATCGTTTAAAATCGATCCACCCCTTTTTTTTCGAAATCTAAGCAAAATGTAAAAATTTTAATTAAGACGCCGTTTTACGAAGCAGGTTTTGGGTCAGTTTAGTTTTTCAAGGGGAAACCTCAGTGTATAATTTTGGCTAACCCCCAGCTACCCCAATATTAAAATATTAAATGGAAACCCCCATCTTGTGATATGCCATTTAAAAGGGGCTAAAAATGCTTTGTTTTGATTAACTTAATGGTGGAGATTTTATTTCAAAACAATTGAATCAAAATATTTACAAAACTAGCTTAATGGTTAAAAATTAGTAAAACCCCTTATCTACCAGCCTCCCCAACTTTTTTATTTTTAATTATATTCCAATTATTGAAATAACTTGTTTGAGAGAACCTTAAAAATATTTAGTATTCAAAAATAAAATAAAAGTAACAACCCTTAACTTTCGGGTGGTTGATTTTATTTCATAATAATTAATTATTTAATGTAAAATTTTTACAAAATAGCATACTAATAATAAAATTAAGACAATTTTACTTATCTTCAAAAATTTAAATAAATATTTTTTAGAGTTAAAACATATAACCCCTGATATTTCTTTAAAGTTAAAAAAGGTGTCCTTTTAAAGCTCTTGCAAATGGGGTATCACAAAAATTGGGATTTAATTACAAATAAAATAGTTGGAGCGGCTACAAAATAATTGTTTGGTTTTTATCAAAAAGTCCATGAAATCATATTATTTTAATATTTTTTTTTGCTTCTGTGTATTTTTACGCAGATTTTTTTAAATTAACCCTTAGTTTAGGTTAAATACTTAATACTAATACCCAAAATTAAACCTTTAAAGTTATATACAAGTTTTCCCTCGAAAATTGAGCTATTCTTTATAATTTTCACATTCTGCTTAGTTTGCGAGATATTTGGGGTGGATCGTTTTCAAATGATCACCCTGTATATTAGGGTGGGTCAAAAAAAACGACTATTTTTTTTTACTTTATACTCTGAAAAATTGGTTGCTAGACACCTCTAGAAAATTCTCACCAAATATGAGCTCTTAATTTTGATAAAAAGGTTCTCCGCTTTACAATTTTCCATTTTTTCCTCAGTATTAGAAACAAAAATTTATATCTCTTTGACAACTGTTCGTTAAAAAGTATGTCTCCTCATATTCTTGTAGGAAATCGAACGCTCTACAAAAAAGGTCTCTTACAATTTTTTCGTAAACCTCACCGTTTAAAAGATATCAAAGGTTAAAGTTTGATTATTTTAAGAGACATTTCTGTTTTGCTTATGAATTTTATAACTCGCTTACAAAAAATTGTTATGAATTGCACAATTCATAGTTTTGTAGGAAATTAACTGCTCTACAAAAATGGTCTTTTATGATTTGTCGATTAAAAAAAGTTTTTGATGAATATTTCGAAAAATTTCTATTTAATTTATGAGTTTCACGAAAATTTATACAAATTTGAGTTTCTATGAAAAGAGAAATGTTTTAAACTATTTGTCTCGTTTTTTTAAGTCCTACGTATGTTTGGTTATATTGTCATTATATTGTCATTATTTCTAACTCAGAGTCAATTTATTTATTAAATTTTGAAAAAAATAATAAAATAATAAGTTATTATAAAGATAAATTTTATGAAAATATTATTAAAATAAAAAAGTTTCAAATAAATTTTCAAAAGGAAAACTTCTATAAGAGTTACTCTTACGATAGAAACTCAAATTTGTATAAATTTTCGTGAAACTCATAAATTAAGTTGAAATTTTTCGAATTATTCATCAAAAACTATTAAAATTAGTAAGCATTGAAGTGTGACGATGAATATCTTTTAAAAGCTTAATTTAATCGACAAATCATAGGAAACCATTTTTGTAGAGCAGTTAATTTCCTACAAAACTATGAATTGCGCAATTCATAAAAATTTTTTGTAAGCAAGTTATGAGAGATATTTTTTAACGAACAGTTGTCAAAGAGATATGAATTTTCGTTTCTAATACTGAGAAAAAAATGGAAAATTGTAAAGCGGAGAACCTTTTTATCAAAATTAAGAGCTCATATTTGGTGAAAATTTTCTAGAGGTGTCTAGCAACCGATTTTTCAGAGTATAAAGTAAAAAAAAAGTCATTTTTTTTGACCCACCCTACTGTATATTGTACCTGTTAGACTCTTTTTGCTTGTAAAAAGTATTAAATCCTTTTAATATCTTTTATTATTGTTAGTAATTACGACGTAATGAATAATTGTGTATTTGCTGAATAAACTAAGCAACTATTGTTTAATATTATTTTACATTCAACATTAAATGTTGTAAATTTTATAAAAAAAAAACAATCTCAAAGAAAAATTAATACAAAAAGCATATTATACACTAAATGAATTCTTTGATAAAGAAGTATTCTAAAGAAGGGTATCGTTTTAAATAGGAGTTTTGGGCTAAATAAGAAAAAATTTTGTTTAAAAAGTGCAAAATGATGAAAAGAAATGATAAAAAACTTGTTATTTTTTAATAAAGAAAAATATGAAAAAAAAAATAAAAACTCAGGAATTATTTGTTATCGTAAACCTGACAACATCGCATTGTTCTTGCGATAAATGTGGCTATCATATTGAAAAAAGCAATATTTTTTGTTCATATAAAAACTAACATAAATACATTTAGGTAGAATGTATAATAAAAACACCGTGCAATATTAATTAAATATATTTATTTTTAAATACATACTTTTAATTAATATTAAAAGTTAAAAGTCTATGTGTAACTTTTTCATAATCTAGTTTTAAATCATATCATGGAAATAAAGTAATTTAACATGTTGAAAGCCACATTAAATTACTTGTCTTGGGTAACACTGTCATGGAATTAATGCTTTGGGTTATCGACGATAACTTATCGTTGAAGCTGCTGGTTTGCTTACATTGTTATTATACTATAAATACCTCAAAAATAACTCCATAATCGTACTGAAACTTAAGAAACTAGTTACAAAAGTCCAGCCTAATTACACATTGAATTACAGCATATTAAATCCGTAAAAACAAATAAAACACAACAAAATATTTTAATTTTATAGTCAAGAAAACACAACACAGACTCTTTCCTTTGGCCCCACTGTAGTAGTTAATGTGCAAAGTTATTTTTATTTTGACGAGATGACATTTGACACTTGAAGTTTCGTGCAATGTTGCTAAATCGTACATTGACATATGCCAAAATTCGTAATTAAAATAATTAGTTAAAGTATGTTACGGGATGTAAAAAGGGCTGAAATTTTGGCTAAGTATTTATTTTTTATGTATCTATAAGCATGTAAAATCTTATCGTTGCAGGCGATTAAGCCCAAAATGCGATACCCTCCCTTTTGTTGTCACTGTTTTGTTAGTATCCCTTGTCACAGTGTTTACTAGTTAGATATTTTTTACATTTTCTAAACTTATTTATTACTCTATTTGTTAATTTATTTATGTTGTAACTATTTTATTGACCTTCTATGTATTTTTTTGATAGAAAATAAATCTTATCTTATATATTGAAGTGCGCCTTCGCCAAAATTGTAAAAAATGCAAATAAAGGTACCAAGTTTATTATTGACAATAATAAAATAATAATAAAATACTAATTTATTGCATATTTCGAAAGCAAGTTATAGGGTTTACTTATGCTCAAAACAGTATTTAATAGACAAATATTTATCTATAAAATATCCAAAATTCAGTCATAAGGATAAATCGTCGCCCTCACAGGAATTAAGTGATACTTAGGGTTGGCAGTTCTGCCGTTCTTAGACAAGATGTATCTACAAAAAAAACATGTCCGTGATCTAACCGCGGCAGAATTATTTTTTTGCCATCCCTTAGCACTAAGCAAAGCAAATATTATTTTTTTCTTCAAGCGTACTAAAATGTTCATATTTTATAACTGAACACACTAGTTAGATGTGATCTATTTTTTTACAGTAAAAAAATGAGTTCGTTGTTGTACGCCGTAAAAAAAAGTTAGTTAGCAAAACCACCACTGGTGGCAGCACTCTTTGACTTTGATGACAGCCATACTTCAAACTTGTTTGTTTATTATGTAAACAGGTGGTTGACTCGAGATTCTGTGCAAAAACCTTATGTGAAATTGATTAAAAATGATTGAAGAAGAATATATGGTTTATACACCTACAAATCTCTCCGAAATTGCAAATGCTACTCTGCTTCACGTCGTCCGTAAATTCTACAGACTAGTAAAAAAAAGCTTCACTTTTCCTCTTAGTAAAACAATATACTATTTATAATAATAATAATAAATAATAATAATAATAAACGAGAATTTTTGTATTTCGGTATAGTTTTTTATTGAAAAACATATAGATTTCTGCCTAGCGCTTTCGGAGTGTTAGTCCAAATGTCAAGATGTCCCGCAATTTTAATATGTTAGTTTTTAAGTTTTAAAGTGTATGTAATCGTCCCTTTGCTCTAAATGTACTTTCCAACAACTATTTATCCTCTGCTGCACCCTGTAAGGCACTGACAATGCCAGCCCTGAAGATGGACTAACACTCCGAAAGCGCTAGGCAGAAATCTATATGTTTTTCAATAAAAAACTATACCGAAATACAAAAATTCTCGTTTATTCTTATATACGGTATACAAAGTCAAAAAATCTTTCTTAATATACTATTTATTTGATTGTGTCACAAAAAGACACTTTTTTTGTAAGATTTGTGGCCATAAACTTTCATTTTACGGACTAGTCCGTAAAAGTAAAATAATTCAATGGCATTGGCTAATTATCGTTAAAATCAATGAAATTTGACATTAACTTAAATTGTTTTAAATAAATTGTGATAATAATATTTCCTACAGGATGCTTCTTGAAATTTATTTAGGGTTATTTGTGATAAACACTCGGAAATGAAGCAAATAAAAACTTTATTGCATTACATAATCATGCCAACGTTTCACCTAATATTTAGGCTTCTTTAGGGCTAAATTATAATATGCATTAAAACAAACAAAATACACTGGACATTTTTCAACAGGAGAATTCTCACAGTAATTAATTGTTCTACAGTGAGAATTCTCCTGTTGAAAAATGTCCAGTGTATTTTGTTTGTTGATGTAATGTTTTTGTTTAATTTGTTTGTTTTAATGCATATATAATAATTTAGCCCTGAAGAAGCCTAAATATTAGGTGAAACGTTGGCATGATTATGTAATGCAATAAAGTTTTTATTTGCTTCATTTCCGAGTGTTTATCACAAATTACCCTAAATAAATTGAATCCTTAATTTAATTACATTAAATAAAATATACTGGATAAAAACATGTTCTTTTGGACTCAAGCATTTGTCGGAGACCAAGCTTTTGCCCGAAAAATCGTAGTTTTCGTGGGACTTATCTTTTTATGATAAATAAATATTTTAAGTACACACAAAATAAAAAAAAAAACGGTTTTAAAATTTATTTATGTGGAATGGTTTAAACATCTTTAAACCAAATCTACTTAATTATGGTTTGTTTTTAACCTCGTACTATTCTACTTAATTAAGCATCCCCTAAGTCCAGGACTTGTGTGGGCTAGTAGTAGAGGGAACTACCGGCTTTAATTGACTTTCGAACCAATATATCTAGGGAGTACGCCTTCGCCAAATTTCAATTATTAATTAACTGAAAAAGGCAATCGGCGCCAGTGAGGTTTGAACTCACGATCATTAGATCAGTGTCAGGCTATATCGATGGCATTGACCGCTGAGCTAAATCTCCCAAAATTGTACTACGTGTAACAAAAACGTACCAGAAAGCCTTAACCACATTATTTTTAATTGTCCCATTTATGAACCACTTAGGACTGAAATTAAAGTATTAATTCAGACTGTAGACTTTCATGAAATAATTTCTGACTTAAGCCATATTAAACTTTTATACAGACTATTAACAAATATTTTTAAACTAAGGGCTTTTATCCTACATGAATAGCTTTTGTTAATAGTATTTTCCAGATACATACTTTGCTCAGACAACAGGTAATTTCTATATTTACTAAATTTCATTTTATTGTACAACTTAAAAAAAAAAAAAAAACCATTTAACTCTAGTAAAAATCTTAAAATATTACTTAAAATGTAAAGAAAAAATAATGTAATCTTAAATAACTTAATTGTTATAGAATTGTAAATATTCTTATAAACAATAAACTATCTATCTATCTATCTATCTATCTACTTAATTATGGGGTATCTATGGGTAAATGTATTGTACTTATGTATTATTTAATTAATGTTGCCGTTTTTTTTTAGAAATCCATTAATATCCTTGAAAAAAAATCTGAAATGCGCTAGGTTATCGCAACAAGTTAACGTTTTCTTATTACACCACATTAGTTTAAGCCTTTTTGCTTTTTGCCACTCTAATCCCTTTCAAACCAAATGTCCACATCTATCTAGATATCTGTTGGTAAATTATTAGTGTACCAGTGTAATAAATCTCCTGTCAAATGCAAAGATATGCATGTATATAATGCTTCGGAATCCATAGTATATTCTTCACAGTGAAGAAAACGACTAGGTTGATCTAGAGTTCCCGCATTTGTTTTGCCGAGGTGGGTATTACGGCCGAAGTCATACGGCCGAAAGCGAGGTTTGTAGTAGTGGCAGCACTGATTTCAGTGGCTCTCAAAGCGTAGGCAATTATTTATACATTGAGATATATAACTGGTTGCTTATTACTATTCTCTGAAAATTAATAAATATAATAAAATAATTGTTGAAATTTTTATAACATAAAATACTTACGAATTTCGGTTAGTGTTTTTTTTTTAATGGGTGCGTTGATTTACTTTAACAATGGTTTGGTTTGGTAGTTTGCTAGTTTGGTGTTTTTTTTTAATGGGAGCCGTTGGTTTACGTTAACAATGGTTTGGTTTGGTAGTTTGCTGGTTTGGTGTTTTTTAATAGGAGGCGTTGGTTTACGTTAACAATGGTTTGGTTTGGTAGTTTGCTGGTTTGGTATTTTTTTTTAATGGGAGGCGTTGGTTTACGTTAATAATGGTTTGGTTTGGTAGTTTGCTGGTTTGTGTTTTTTTTTTAATGGGAGGCATTTTTCAGTAAGATATTTCAGAATTTAGAAGGCGATATATTTTAAGAATCAAATAGGATTATATTTAGGCTAAATAATTTAGCTTTAGCTAATTAAATAATAAATACTCGCCTGGTGTAACAATATGCATAAGAAATTCATTGTTTTAATCAAATATTGAGAACCTCTGGAGAATACAGTAGAGGGGGTAAAAGCATTTCTTCGGCCGTACAACTTTCGGCCGTATCAACCAGACTCGTTTTCTCGGACATGATAAGGGATGTTAACAAAAACAAGCCGTGAAAATATGTACGCATTCCAATATACTATTATTCACAGTAAATGGTATACATGGTGTATTTGAAATAGGGTCGGAAATTTTAACAGATGATTCTACATCATAAAATATGACAAAAAGTTCCTATAAACATATGTCTAAAAATGCGTCATAAGGGAGCTACGCCCCTTTGAAAGTGGCTAAAAAAATCGGTTTTTATTTAATAACTCAGGAACCCTTTGAGATATATCAACGAGGTTTTGCACGTCAACTAATCCTACCAAGGCCCGTTTTTATGTGTTATTTTCATGTACTTATTTCAACCAGTGGTGTGCGAAACGGGGGGTTATCAGTTTTATGTCCAAAACTTTTTTCTGTGTAACTTTTTTGCAATTTTATTTTTGAAATATGATTCCTCAGGTCAAAATACATAAAAAAGGTACTCTTGTTGTAATACTGTAGGATTAACCGTTTTCGAGAAAAATTAATTTGAAGGTGAAATGCCACGGTTCTATGACGAAAAATTAAATACTAAAATGTTGAAAACCAAAATTTTAATCCTACAGTATTACAACAAGAGTACCTTTTTTATGTATCACTGGTTGAAATAAGTACATGAAAATAACACATAAAAACGGGCCTTGGTAGGATTAGTTGACGTGCAAAACCTGGTTGATATATCTGAAAGGGTTCCTGAGTTTTAAATAAAAACCGATTTTTTTAGCCACTTTCATATGGGCTTAGCTCCCTTATGACGCATTTTTAGTCATATGTTTATAGGAACTTTTTGTCATATTTTATGATGTAGAATCATCTGTTAAAATTTCCGACCCTATTTCAAATACACCGTGTATTGCATTTTCCCATACACATTTTCAAAAAAAAATAAAAAAATACCATTAAAAAAAAATCTTTAAAAAAAAACGAAATATTAGATAAAAAAATAATGAAAAAATTAAAAATGTTTGCAGTTGTCCCCAACACCAGATTAAAATGTATATGTAAAATAGCGTAAACAAATATCGAGCTGTGGATATTCTGGTGTATTTTGCTATACCTACAAATATCCATACGTGGATACGATGGAGCGGAAGGGGTTAATAAGGGCAATAAGTTTATGTTAATTTATTTTTTTAAATAAATGAATTTAAGCGTTTGTTGCAGGGTCAAGATGTTGATCGATTTGGCTGAAATTTGGTACTATAGGTTGTTTTTTATATTAGCACAAGATGTCAACTGGGGAGTAACCCTTTACAAAAAAAGTGTTTTTTTTTGCTTGACCTTAATAAAGTACCTTAAACTAGTTTTGTATAGCAGTTCCATTTGGACTTTTTGGGAGGATTGGTGTAGTGGTCTACCGCCTCTGTACATGACAAGTCTACTAGCCAATAGCGTGAGTTCGATTCTCACTAGCGCCGATTTGCCTTTTTCAGTTAATTAATAATTTAAATTTGGCGAAGGCGTAATTGAAGCGGACACTCCCTATGAAAACTGGTTCGAAAGTCAGTATAAGCCGGCGGTTTCCACACAAGTCCTGGACATAGGGGATGCGTAATTAAGTAGAATAGTACGAGGTTAAACAAACATGTAAACAAACATGTAATGTAATGTAATTTAAATACTTGATAATAAAAACTGAGTTATTCGGCTTTCTGTAAAATTTAAAACTCTTCTGGATATAGACCTGTGAAGACTATATCTAATCGATTGTATTTTCCACTTGAAATTTTCTCTGGAACGAGGCTAATGATGGGAAAAATTATAGGCTAATAATTGTATAAAATGCAATTTTAAATTGTAATAACTAAAGAGAAAAGTAGAGTTTTTCGTAACAAGTAGGAATATTTCAACGAGGCGTGAGCTGAGTGTGAAAATATAAATACGAGTGTGAAAATATAAATACGAGTGTGCAAAATACTGTTCTCCCAAGTACATGTTTGTTTAACCTCGTACTATTCTACTTAATTAAGCATCCCCTAAGTCCAGGACTTGTGTGGGCTAATAGTAGAGGGAACCACCGGCTTATACTTTTAAACCAGTTTCTAGGGAGTGTCCGTTTCAATTATCGCCTTCGCCAAATTTCAATTATTAATTAACTGTAAAAGGCAAATCGGCGCCAGTGAGAATCGAACTCACGCTAGTAGGCTTACTATACATACGCCCTACCCACTACGCTATGCCTCCCATACACTATTTTTCCTACGACCTATAAATACAATATAATTAGATTAATTTGAATAGCTTTACCTACAAAAATGTTAATATAAATACTAGAAACATTAATTATTATCTTTTTTAGAACCAACATTATTAAAAAATTATACAAAAATATTATAGAGTTTACGAAAAAAAAAATCGCACAGTTTACGAAAAAAATCGCACTAGTTTGTAATAAACGGTTTTATTTATTTAGTTAAGACCATTATTTTGCAACCGGATAAAAACTTACTCTTTTTAAACTTAAACTTAAAAGTGTCGATAATATTTTTAGATTTTTTCTGTTTTTCTTATAGGTTTTTGAATGTTTTTTTTTGTATTTTATATGTTTTTTAATATGGGCATAACTTTGAAAGACGAGCGGGTGGAATTTGGATTCAGTAGATTAATAACAGCAAGACATTCTCTGCCCTACTACGCTAGAAAGCAGTAACTTCACTTGTCGCATAGCAGCGTTTTCAAAATATTAAATCAGAATTGACGTCAAAATGACGCTAGGTGACAAATGGAGTTACTGCTTTCTAGCGTAGTAGAGCAGTTCAGGTATCCGAATCCAAAAGACGTGTGGTGCAAAAATTTCTTAAATTCAGATGTTTTTAAGTGCAGAAAAAATTGTGACCTGATGGAGCAATTCTGAGGTCAGATTCGGTTTCAGCGACCCCAAAATATAAATATGCGTTGGTCCAGTTTCTGGAATATGAATTTTTTTTTGTGTGGCTGTGTTATTAGTCCAAATAAGTAATTTTTTATTAAAAAAATATTTTTTTTTTGACGTTTCCGTTTGTTAAACGAGATTAGTAGTAAAATATAAACAACTTACTCGCTAATACCTTAAAAGAAGATTCACTTTTTACAGTGATTGACAGTAATCTGTAACTTGTTTAAAAAATACATAAAAAGTGTTTCAAAAGTTATTGCTCTTTGCAAAATATATTCAGTAAATATCTTTTACAAACACTCGGAAAATTTCGTTGTATTTTTAATACTGAATTTTATTTGTTAATACGTATTTTTTATTTATATCGCCACGATTGGTGTTTAATACTTTACCTGTGATATTAAATACTACAATGTCTTGATTGTATACAATATGTTGTCATACTAACATAGAGAGCGTGTTGGTACATTTGGATCAACACGCAACGTTTATTAATACTGTAACATTTGATAAATTATATCACAGTTTTAGTTTGGTATACTTTAAGTTGTAGTTGTTATGTTAGTGATCTAGTTTAAAGTTTGTTACAGTATTTAGTAAAAAAATAATCTGTAAATAATAACAAAATTTTAATTAGTAATAATACAGAGGAAAGTAAAAAAAGGATCGATTATTTTGTCAGTGTGTAATTGTGTGTGATTGCAATCTTTATATTATTAATAATCAAAATTTATTATATTTTTTTTATTTACCGTCTTTTAATTTTTTTGAATACTGTAATATACTTTATACTAAATCAGCAATACAACTTAACAACAGCTCAAAGTATACGATACTATAAGTGTGATATGCTTTACCAAATGTTATAGTAATTTTTACTGTAACGTGGGGTTTCAAATGTACCAGCACGTTGTAATGTGGTAGTATAACAACATATTGTATATAATACACACATTGTCGTATTTAATATCACAGTTAAGTATTAAATACCAATGGTGGTGATATAAATAACAAATATACCGTGCGATTATAAAGTGCCGAACACTTTTTAATGCAAAACTGGCATTAGCGATGAGTTAAATACAAGAAAGCTGTGTGCGTTTTACTGGCCGCCGAGCTGTTATACGTAGCAATCACATGGGCTTGTCGCGCACAACTCTAACAGAGGCGTGGCTTTTCAAACTGTTCGGCACTTTATAATCGCACTGTATATTTACAAATAAAATTACATCGGCACTTAGTGCTACTAAGAGTGCCGATTTATTGAAATCTTCGCCGAAAATTCAAAATCTTTGACCACGTTTTTTCACATTTCTCGACGTTTTAGACCATTTTGAGTCAAAATCAGTAAAAAAAAATTTACGTCCGTCTGTCTGTCTGTCTGTCTGTCTGTTTGTCTGGGTGTAAACTCTCTAACTCCATTTCTGCATGAGATATCGACTTGCGGTTTTTTGCATATTGTTTCTTATCGTATTCCAAAGAGCTGATTAGATTTTGGGGGTAAACGATTGGGGGTAAGGGGGTAAAAATAGGGTAAAACTCCTATTTTTAGAGTTTTTTGTTTATAATTAAGGCAATTATTATTGTATTTGGTTAATTTAGCACTTATATAAAAGATAATTTTAAATTGGTCAAAAAATGTTATAAAAAACGTTTTCCTAAAACGCATTGTTTTCTAGATATTGGCGTTTAAAGTAGTAAAAGTTTTTTTTTAGCATATCTCACATATTTATAACCCGATTTTGAAAAATTATATTTTAAATAAAAGCTCTTTTTTAAGCCCTATAAAAAATGTTATATACAGTTTTTTGCTAGAATATAAAGTTTTAAAGATACAGAATTTAAAATCAAACAAAACACCTAGTTTGACATTTGCAAACTAGATGGCTCTAGTGTACAATAGTGCCGATGTTTTGACAGGGTGCTTACAACGTTTCATCTAGTTTAGTATTAAAATTACAATGACATTTCCTGAGTGAAACACACGTACTTTTTAAAAACAAAAAGTCGTTTAGTATAATTTAATAAATCCATTTCGAGAAGTTTCTTACAAAATCATTCCAAACTGTTTTATAATTTAAAATAATAAAGTAGAAAAATGTAAAAGTATTGTTTGAAAATATACGAAGAACTTTCTTAATGTTTTGTCTGGCGGATAACGTATCCAAGTGGCTTGAAAGACTTAGCGATGTTTTGCAGGTGTAAAGAATCAATATTGTTGGAGTAGGTCAGTTCTGATTTAAAATCTCGCAATTTTCTACACTTCTAACTTTTTATACTATTCACAGCGCGTAGCTAGAATAGTATTATACATAAACCATAGAAAAAATGTTATCTCTCCAAAATTTAAATTTATTGTGTATTAAACAAACATTACAGCGACAATTGTTTCGGCTTTTTAAAACATAAAGTCATTTTCAAGCTAGAAATAATGAAAATTAGGTTGAAAATGGTACAATTCCTTTTAGAAAAACTTACTTTTTAAATATATAAACAAATTAACTTGAGTACACATTATTAAAAATGTCATACAATCTTAACTACATTATTTTTATAAAATCTTAAAAATTTAAACAAAAAGAAAACTACAATAAGTTGAAATAAATTAATGAAATCTAAAATTTAAAACTGAATAAAAATCTAGGACATCTATCATAAACTAATCCAAACTATATTTCAAACAGACTAAAGGAATTATCTTTAAACTGCAAAAAAGTAGCTAAACATAGAAAAGAAAAAAGATTATTTGTATAGTGTTATACGGTGGTGTTTAGAATTTCCCAAAATCGCCAAAAAACGTCCGAGACGAAAACATTTTGGATACAAATGTGTTTCATAAAAAAATAAGAAACTTTGAAAATGTCTGTCTGTCCGTGCGTCCGTCCGTTAGTCTGTCTGTCTGTCCGGTGTCACGTTTTTTGTAGACACGATAACATCCAAACCAAAAGAATAATCCGATCGACTCGAAATTTTCAGAAAAAAATCAAGTTTTATGATGGAAAGATCCCTATTGTTTTTGAAAGTAATCACCTCAAAACAAAAAAGTTATGGGGGGTTAAACTTTTAAAACAATCGAAAAAATCTGAAAGAAAATTCCGATTAACGTAACTTTTTCAGGAAAAATTACCTTTATTATAAGGATCAATTCTACCAATTTTGAAAGTAATCCCCCTAAAAACAAAAAAGTTATGAGGAGTTAAACTTAAAAAAAATAAATAAATAAAAAAATTGTGTTCAAAATTTTTTTTCGTTTTTCGCAAAAAGAAAACTAAAGAAATTCAAAAATTCAAAAAAAAGTTTTTATTGAATTTTTTTTTTACACTTTTTTTTAAATATATTTTGTTTTTCAAAAAAATATATTTAAATGTAAACATTTTATTTACTTTTTTTTTAAATAATTTTTTTAAAGTATTTGGGAAAATGCAATATACCATTTACTGTGAATATTATATAATAAAATGCGTAGCATTACGTATCTTCACAGCTTGTTTACACTTAACTCTTTGCATACTTATAATAGGTTTCTTAAGATACGAAAGCACACTAGGCTCCTTGAATTTTGGTACCCAGGGCAAAAACTCAAAACAAAAATGTTGACCGGGTAAAACCCTGATTTTGCACCCCCTACAGTTAGGCGCCCTTGGCAAATAAAACACCTCTAAAATTATTTACGACTAAAATAAGGCTCACTACCTCAAAAAAAAATATAATTCCCTGCCAAAAAATTTTACGAACAAAAAAAATGTAATCCCAAGCGCTAAGGCGCCAAAATGTCGACAACTAAAAATAAAGTTCCAAAATGTCGACTAAAAGAATTCATCACCTCTAAACAATCAAGTCAAAAGCATTTAGGAGCCTCATGGCAATAATTATTATAATTTAACAACTAAAAAAACATTATTGGTTTGGTATCAATTTGGGCGCCCATCCTTCACAGCGAGCGAGTGACCGCCTGCTTCGCTCGCCCCTTTCGCTGGCCCTGCAGTTAGATTAAAGCTACTTGCAGTCCATAAATTATTATAATTATTACATTATTATATATTATAATTATTATAATTTAACAACTAAAAAAACCTTATTGGTTTGGTGTCAATTTGGCGCCCGTCCTTCACCCTTCGCCCCTTTCTCCGACCCTACAGGTAGATTAGAGCTACTTGCAGTCTCCCGGAGAGAGGGGATCAGCCCCGGATCATATCAATAGAGGTGAGAGGGGTCTTGGGTAATGTAAATTATCAAATATTATTTACTGTTTTTAAACCTTAGACTTAATTTACACCATGGGGGGTCCCCACTGGGGACTCTCCAGACCTAAAATAAAGCCCACATTGGGGATTTCTATAGCGTTTTGTAGCTAAACAGAGATAGGTGGAAAAAGTATCTGGACTTAAAATATAATCTCCATAATGGTTCGTCTGAAAAAAAATTGTCCATAAAAACTGACCTTGTGGCATGATTTCTTAACGTTTTCTATTAAAAAAATGTATATTGAAAAAAGATCTATTGGTTATTTCCTTTTTAAATCATTTTTTTTTTCATTTAATCTAAAAATAAATAAAATTGAAAATTAAAAAGATATTTACATAGATTCTTTCAGAATTAAATTAAATGGTTGTTCTTATAAAATCACGGCTCCCTCCTGGGTGAATTTAGTTTTTTCATCTTTTAACCCTAATTTTTTTTTTAATTTCATCATCCTTTTGAATATTTTTATATAAATAAAAAAAAGTCTACCGGACTAATCGTTTTTTATTTTGAAAAATATGCGTATTAGACCAGGCCACAAAAATTTTAAAATGGAAAATATTAAAACAAGATATTTTTACAAAATTTTTCTTTATAATGTGCTTAATAAACCCCTAAGTTTCCCCCCTCAAACCCAATCGGAAACCACCCATTTTGAGGGTTTGAGGTTCAAAAAAACAGTTTTTTGAGTTTTGCTGGCTTATTGTTAACTTTTTATTTAAAATAGATATATAACAAATTAAAGAAAACTAAATTCTCTACAAAATAGCTTCTTAATTTTTTTTTCAGGTTCGAGCATTTATAGATTTACTTCCTTTCGAGGAATATCACGACATAAAATTGGTTTTCAGGATTTTTAAGGCTTATATTTTTTTGTAAAAATGGCTGTGTAACAAATTAAAGAGAGTAAAATTCTCTACAAAACTGGTATTATGCATTTATGTTTAACAATCTTTACAGAAAGCAAAAAGTTAACAATAAGTCAGGAAATACAACCTCACACAGAAAAAATTACTTACCTCTACTATGAGCGCAAATAAATATTTCAGACCTTTGTTATTTATTTCTAAAACTGCAAACATTGGAATTTCTTTTAAAAAATATTGGTCTGTAATATTTTGAAACGAATTTCTTATGACACTTCAGGAAATAATGAAAAATGGGACCGGAAATGATTATTTTCAGAGATACAGAATGTACGTTTACAACCTTTTAATTTACAACCTCTTAAAGATTGCTTTTTAAAGAGAACACTTTAAAAGCAGTTCAAGAAAAATTGTTTTCATATTTTTCTCTTCCAAATAAACAATCAAAACCATAGTCAATACCTAATATGGCTTAAAAGTTATTTTTCTAACATACATATACTTTTTTTAATAAATTGATTACAATTGTTTGCTGTTGACTGAACGCTGATTTGGATTTGGGTCATATGGAATTTTATAAAATAAAACAGGCTGTGAAGATGTAGTTATCATGCTTTACATTCTATGATATACTCCTCGTAGTTGCAAGGAACTTTTTTCATGGTAAAGTTTTAAGTTAAACTTAATTACGTATTAAAAGAGAATACTTTAAGAACAGACCACATTTTATCACAAAATCATTCTTTTGACGGTGATTGTAACATTTCACATATTTCCAGTAACAATAGAATAACAGACTTATTAGAACAATTTACTATTACCTACCATAAAAAATTGTTTAGGAACAAACTAATCAATTACAAACAGAGTTCCAACATCTACGTATATTCCATTATATCCTAAACTCCAATCCAAATTTCCTTAAACCCCTATTAAATAAATAGTAATTCATAGAATTATTATTTATTATTTTTTAATATTTAAATTAATTTATTTAAGTCTTATTGTTTTTAAACTAGGCCATCTATACGTTCGATTTCATTCTTAATTGTAAACATTAATCAATTCCTCTTATCTGTAGATATCAATACTAAAAATCTTTTTATTATTTTAACAAATTTTAAGTAATTTGTTTAAATGTCCAATAGATTTCTGTACCTAAACTTATTTTAAAAAAAATTTATCAGTAAGCTATGTGTATGTTTATAATGTAGTCCGTGTTGTTTGTTTTTAATTTTTTGACTATTTTAGGTAAGCTTAACCAATTTGTAATTAGGTAATTTCCTTACATGTTTTTGTACTTCTAGCCTGAAGATGACCCTAAATTCAAGGGTTGAAACAATTGTAGCTATTTTTTATAAATAAAATGCTTCAATAAAAAACTTTGGAGTAGACATAATAATTTTTTAATTTTGAGATATTTTGTCTATAAATTTTAAAAATACCTTCACTGCAGGGCAAAAGTAATGAAAACTAGAAGGCCATGGAATCTTGAAATCAACCGTGACTATGCTTTTACTAGGTCAAGCAAATTATTAGCATTTTTATTCAAATTGTCAATTTTGACAACTATCTATGTGTTTTATTTATTTAATATTTTTTTAGTAAAAAACTTTGTGATTTTATCATTTTAATGCTGTCAAAGTTTAAAGGATTTAAATTTATTTTACAAGAAGGTGTTTTAAAGAGTTATTCGCTTTTTTAAGTGAGGTGTTTGTGTTTAAGTGAGCTGTGCACAATGTGAAAAAAGTTATTAGCATTTTTATTAAAATTATCAATTTTGACAACTATCTAAATGTTTTATTTATTTAATATTTTTTTAGTAAAAAACTTTGTGATTTTATCATTTTAATGCTGTCAAAGTTTAAATGATTTAAATTTATTTTACAAGAAGGTGTTTTAAAGAGTTATTCGCTTTTTTAAGTAAGGTGTTTGTGTTTAAGTGAGCTATGCACAATGTGCAAAAAGTTATTAGCATTTTTATTAAAATTGTCAATTTTGACAACTATCTAAATGTTTTATTTATTTAATATTTTTTTAGTAAAAAACTTTGTGATTTTATCATTTTAATGCTGTCAAAGTTTAAAGGATTTAAATTTATTTTACAAGGTGTTTTAAAGAGTTATTCGCTTTTTTAAGTGAGGTGTTTGTGTTTAAGTGAGCTGTGCACAATGTGCAAAAAGTTATTAGCATTTTTATTCAAATTGTCAATTTTGACAACTATCTAAATGTTTTATTTATTTAATATTTTTTTAGTAAAAAACTTTGTGATTTTATCATTTTAATGCTGTCAAAGTTTAAAGGATTTAAATTTATTTTACAAGAAGGTGTTTTAAAGAGTTATTCGCTTTTTTAAGTGAGGTGTTTGTGTTTAAGTGAGCTGTGCACAATGTGCAAAAAGGTATTAGCATTTTTATTAAAATTGTCAATTTTGACAACTATCTAAATGTTTTATTTATTTAATATTTTTTTAGTAAAAACTTTGTGATTTTATCATTTTAATGCTGTTAAAGTTTAAAGTATTTAAATTTATTTTACAAGAATGTGTTTTAAAGAGTAGAGGTGTTTGTGTTTGAGTGAGCTGTGCACAATGTGCACAGCTTGGTGGCGTATTTTATTTACGAATTTGGGAAAATATTTTGAAATATGTGAAATTCTCATGAAAAGGCAAAATTAATGGAATGGAATATAAAGACCTTTAGTTTTTTTTGCAATCATTTTTGCAATCATTTTATTCAATAGTCCTTCATATTCTGAAAATATTTTGGCAAAACAAAGAATAAATAAAAAAAAAAACACTAAAAATAAACGTCACTCAACCAAGAAAATTACGAAAAATCAGCTGTTTATACTAAAGCTGTCTTCACATTACGTCAAAACGAGAATGTTAAAAATATATTATTCACGCTGATTTTAAAGGATTTAAATGCTAAGCTTTAAAGAATATTTTAATTATACCTAAAAGGTACACTTAAAAATAGTTTTACTGGCTTAAAATACCTAATTAATTATTTTAAAACAAATTTTTGGAAACAAACTGTGAACATATGTTTATAATGTCACCATTTAAAAATTTAAAAATTAAAATTAGGATCTAGAAGGCTTCAAATCTTGCTCGTAGATACCAGCGCTTTTTGGTCAATACGTAGCCAGATCGAACTAAAAGTTACCAGTCCTTATTCTCTACGTTCATGATTATACCTATCTAATAATTTTGTTATATTATAGACAATAAATTATGTATTTATTGTTTACCTAATTCCCTTTTGGTCTATAATAATTGCTAATGCACTGATATGTTGAGGGTCACTCCATCCTGCAGCGGTTTTTTGACAACTGTCGCGGTGACAGCAAGAAACCGCTGGATGGAGTGTCCCTAATCTTTCGTTCTAATGGAAAGTAGTTCCAATGTATCATACATATGTATGTCATATTATGACATATTATGTCATAGTCACAACTGCTGGACACAGTAAAATCGTAGTATGCGACTCTCTCAAAATTCCATGGCCTTCTAGTTTTCATGACTTTTGCCCTGCAGTTCTACTATACAAGTAAAGCAAAATCATGATAACATTAATATGTTTTAAGCCTCCAGTTACGAGACACGGTTTTCTTTACTTGCATATTTCTTAATATCGTAAGCGTCACATAAATTTAAAGTTTTCGGCTCGAATCGTGACATAATTTTGGGCCTCTTTTGCGTCACCTAATTCTTTGGACACTTTTGCGTCACATAAGTTTGTTCATTTTGGGACACTTTTTCGTAACGGTTTCAGCTCGAGAATAGATACCTAGGCGAAAGCGGCGAGAGTACAATGATGAGAGATCTGTCGCATGGTCGGCTACACTTGTAAAATTTTATAAATTACAGTTCATTTACAAATATAATACAAAGGGTGTTTTATTGTTAAATCCATGCAAATCAGCTAAGAACACAAACTCAATAGCGTTATGTATTTACTTTGTTAAATTACCGGCGGTGACAGTGTCAGTGATCTTTCAGAAATGACAGCTAAATTGGTTTTAAATTTTAATATTTTTTGGAAATAAGAAAATATTGTAATTTAAATGTGTAAGAAATGTTATTTTATAAAAATAAGTATTTTAAACTGTTTTGTCATAAAATTCAAGTCAATAAATTAAAATTTTTGACAAGTGAAATACGTGAAGTTAGCTACAAGAGCCTTCCCGCCCAAGGGATGGAAATGGGGTCTTTCAAACTTTTTAGGTAGCAGAAGTTAACAATAATTGGTTTCCCAACTTTTACGTATGTATGTAATTATTTCTAAATAATTGTGAATAAAATAATTTGATAGTGAAAAAACTTTTCTAACTAAATATTGGACGAGCTATAGTCCGTCCAATTATGCAACATAGTAGTTTAAAATTCCCGCAATTTTTAAGCTGGATCATTGGTTAAAAAAAAACTCTTACCTTTTAACATATAAAATATTGTGACATTTTTTTGTCTATGACAATGACGGTCGTTAAAGCTAATAAAAAAAGAGTTAAGTTACATAAAAAAATGGTTATACTTAATGTTATTTAGTATGGTATTGAAAAAGGTACTTTTTTTGGTTTATTCTTCATACACTCACTAAATTAGCATATTCTACATATTGTTTAAACGTAAATTATATTAAACACAAGAAAAAAGTCAAACTTTTAGGTTACTTACAACTTAAGGCCTATCCACAGGCTCGCATAACAACCATTACAAGATACATGACGACACATCAAGCCAATCCTGGCATCGCATTCTTATGTACTATGCTTGTTATGCGAGTCTTTGGATAGGCCCTCTCAAGGAAAACAGTACCGACGTCTGCTAAATTTTTGATACACTACGATTTATGCATAATTATGCTATTTATGCGCTCTGTGGTATAAAACGGGCCGCGTCCCTTACTATCTT
The DNA here is from genome assembly GCA_958510825.1 of Brachypterus glaber. Lineage (NCBI taxonomy): Eukaryota > Metazoa > Arthropoda > Insecta > Coleoptera > Kateretidae > Brachypterus > Brachypterus glaber. The sequence goes on along the minus strand of OY294045.1, from coordinate 80,758,316 downwards.
GCATAACTGGACGGAGTATAGCTCGAGATCTTGAAAGTTCTCTAGCACATAAACCAATAAATTGTAGGAGATATGTCCGAAGATACATTTGATCAGAAAGTCGAGAACTCCAAATTTCAGCCAGATCTAAGACGGGAGCGAGGTACTTTCGGAGCCAGCAAGATCAAATTCGTAAAACCAAAAATACGTAAGAAAAATATAGTAAGAGTAATTTTTTGTAGATTGTAATAATTTAAATTTTCAATTATTATTATACAAATCAAAGCGCGTAGCGCTAGAATAGTATTATTTTTTTTATTAACTCCATTTTTCAATACAATCTATCCTAGGACAATAAGTATTTTTTATGTACAATATTTTAAAAATAGACATGTGGAGTAGGATGCCAGTGCATTCTCTCCATTACATTCTTATACATTATAATATATTTATGAAAATGGAAAATTCAATAAACAATATCACATAAATCTAGTAGGTAAGTCGTTTGGTCTAAATCACTTTAAACGTTTAGGTTCATTAATGGGCTCCATTAACTTATTAGCTAGTTTATTTGGGTGGTCACTTATTCTGTCTTTGTATTTTGAACTAAAGTTTTGTATTTTATCTTTTACTAGAGGGACACTTAAATCACGATGTAAAACTTTGTTTGGTAGATACCATGGCCCATTTACTATTAAGAGCAACACTTTGCTTTGTAGCTCCAGATGGGTTTAAGAGATACCTTGTATATAAGTAATCTGTTTTCAGTGGATAGCTGAGACTTTCTACCAATTATCCAGTAGAGTTTTTGTAGAGTTATTCCTAGCTGTTTCCGTTTTGTGATTTTGCCAGGTATGTCTTCTGTCGATATATAGTCCAAGGTATTTAGTACTCTCCAATTGTTGTAATTGCTTACCATTTAGTGATACTGGTGGACAATTGTCTCTATTCATTGTATATATAACTTGTACCTATTTGCTTTCATTTAACTTAATTCTCCATCGCTTGCACCAGTTGTGGATTTCATTTAAGTTGATTTGTAAGTTTCTTGATGCAATTTTTGGGTTACTATGGGATGAAAGAATTGCTGTGTCATCAGCAAATGTTGCTGTTGTAGTAAGATCAGATGTTGGGAGATCGGAGGTAAAAATAAGGTAAAATATTGGTCCTAGAACGTTTCCTTGTAGACTCCGGCCAGAATAGTATTATATGCCAGATCGCCAAAAAACGCCTATGTTTCAGAAAAAAAAACGTTTGAAAATGTCCGCCTGTCCATTTGTCCGTCCATCCGTCCGCCTGCCTGTCGACATGTACGGACATGTCCGTACGATGTCAAGTTTTTTGTGGATACGATAACTCAAGAACCAATAATCAGATCGACTCAATTTTTTTAGGAAAAATTCAAGTTCTATGAGGGGAAGATCCCCCAAATAAAAAAAGTTATGCATATATGGGAGTTAACCCACTGAAAAATTGAAAAAAACTATATTTTTCATTTTTTTTATTTTTCGTTTTTCAAAAAATAGTTTTTTGAAAAAAAAATGTCATATATTTTTTTTGTTTTACTTTAAAAATAAAATTTTTCTTCATTCGAAAAATAAAATTTTTCTTCATTCGAAAAATAAAATTTTAAACTTAATTTTTTGTTTTAATTAACCTAGTAGGCCTAGCTAGGCTTACTGTTATGTAAGCCGGATACAGAAGAAGTATTCTGTTGTTCGCAGCAATATTTTATTTTGCGTTTTAAATAGTTTTACCATGCGTTATTTGGGAAAATGCAATATACCATCCACTGCGAATAGGATATACCTAATGCGTTGATTTACATATCTTCACGGCTTGTTATTTTTTATAGTAATATAAATAAAAATCACAAAGCGCAAGCGAGAAAATACGAGTGACGTAGACGCAACTATGATATTAGTATCAGTAATAAAGATAAGGTAATTATTTAGGTTTGTTTCCTCTAACAAGATTTATTTTTTATTTTTATAGAAGAAAGTAAAGTTCGAGGTAAAATTAATTTAAGTAAAAAAAAACTTTAAAATTTAATTTTTCTGTTTTCAAACTCCAACTAGGGACTATTTTTACAGAAAACTATTATACTTTCTCTTTTAACATTACATATTTTTTCCTTTTAACAATACCACTGAAAACTTTTTAGGATCATCCAGGGTATCATAGAGACCATTTGTTTCAGTTTTTAAAAATTGAACTTTAAATAAAAAATATACTTTCACTCAGTGGCGTTACAAGTCGTCCCGTCAATTTAAACATAGGTACAGTTGCGATCTTTAAAAAGTCAGAGATATATAAAACTAAGTATAATAGTCATCTTATTTGAAACATAATTTTTCCAAATGTGTCAACATACTTCACTTAAGCCAGCAACAAAAATCAATTTTAACAATATATTTTGGGGCTAATGTAAGGAAAATTAGAGAATTCTACACGCCAGAACTAAAATATATAGGAATGAAGATTTGGGGTGCTTTAAAAGTTTTAACTGCTATTAAATAAGGGTTTTCGCTATTTTATTAACTATATTTTTTTATTTCTCTTATTATTTTTTAGTTCTATATATTTCTGTTTTTTTTACAAATAGGAATATATTTTTTCGATAAATGAATGTGTTTTTATACCGTTTTTAAATCCACTGACAATGTACATAACCCTAAAAACTTCATTGTCAATAGAGCACTTAAAACAGCTAAAATTTAAAAAATTTGTTAAACCTCAAGGTTCCGTGCTGTAGCACTTTTTTTATTACAACTCTACTATAGATTATTATGAATTTATTAAAAGTGGGTTCTTTAAGTAGGTACCCAGGTATGCGCCTACTAAAAAAAAATAAAAAAAAAAACTATAAAAAATAAATTAATTCGAATTAATTTTTGTTATGCTACTACGCTAGAAAGCAGTAACTCCATTTGTCGCATAGCAGCGTTTTCAAAATATTACAGCAAAGTTGACGTGAAAATGTTGCTATGCGACAAATAGAGTTACTGCTTTCTAACGTAGTAGGGCAGTATAGGTCGGCCTATTACAGAAGATAATATTTTTTACTTCCTTTGGCTCTTTTACCCCACCGTATTTTTAAACCAAGGATATTTTTTGGTAAATTACCTAATGTTATAAATATATTTAATTTAATTCAATAAGTTTAAAATACTTAATTTTTTTGAGAATTAGTGTCCTCGTTTTGAAAATTTTAATTTTAAGAAATGAATTTTTTCCCTTAACGAATTAGTTTTTGGTGAGTTTATAATCATTCTGTAAAAATGAAATATAGTAGGTTCATGAGTATGAATTTGAATGAATGAAACACAAAAAAATAAAAGTGTTCGAAGCCATAAAGTGACCTATATTCGCAACTGAAGAGAAACCAGAGGAAGACCTATATATAGCATATTTAATTTAAAATCTGCATTAGTTGAAATTTTCTGCCTACAACTTTTTTTTATTCGAGTTGTTTAGTAGGTCAAATTATCCCAAATGGGCTACCAAAAATCGAAAGTCGGTTTTTGCTGTGGAATGAGTATTTTAATAGCTCTAATATTCAAAAAGATTTCGTTAGATTTTGGTTGATTTTTTTTTCGCAAAAGTTATAATAATAAAAATTTTATTTTACATGGTTTCCTCATTTGAAAACTAATCCCTTATTTTTGTAGCTAAAGTAGTACTGATCTCAATCTATAATATGCCTTATGGGCCAGATTTTATTTCCGCTGTCTAAATTCTGTAAATTAGTATGAAGAGGTTTTCGATAAAAATTGGTATCTAGAGGTTTTTGGTGCCTCTGAATTCGAATCGATCTTTAAAAATTTAAAATTTCGCATCCAATACGGCGTAAAAAATCTAAATTTTATAAAAATTGGTGTCTAGGGGTTTTTGGGGCTGCTTGGTTTTGGTTAGTACCTCAAAAACCCCAATATACCAATTTCCAAGAAAACTGCCCCCGTCTTTAGGGGATGGAGTTGGATTTTTTTAATATCAGATTTAGTTTTAGCTACCTCGATAACCCCTATATGCCAATTTTCACGAAAACTACCCCCCGTCACTCAGGGGGTGGATTTAGAAAAAAATTATTTCAAGATTAAGTTTTAGCAACCTCAAAAACCCCTAGATAACATTTTTTACGAAAATAATGTAAATATTTCAAATTACTTACCCCCGCCCTCTTGGGGTGGACTTAATTTTTTTTCATTATCAGATTCAGTTTTAGCTACCTCAAAAACCCCTATATACCAGTTTTCACGAAAATAATGTAAATATTCAAAAATATTTACCCTCACCCCCACGGGGGTAGAGTTAGAAAATGTTTATTATCAGATTCGATCTCAGCAACCTATATAGCAATTTTCAAATTTTGGTAAAAAAAGGATTTCTCCCCCTGCCGCACCCCAATGTTCACCAAAAAGAATCCAGAGCGATAACCTTTAATAACATACCTGTATACCAGGCCTCTAGCTTAAAGCGTTCTTTAGTTATCGTGCATAATAATGTTTATGTGACAGACCATATGTATTAAAATTTTCAAAATTTTTCATTTTTTTTTAATTTTCTTTTTGCGAAAAACAAAAAGATATTAGAAAGATTTTTTTTTTCAAAAATAAATTAAAAAAAAACTTTTAAAAATTTTTCGAAATTTTCGATTTTTTTATTTACTTTTTGCAAAAAACGAAAAAAAAATGTATATGTTTTTTTAAGTTAACCTTCCAGGCGCTGTGAATAGTATTATAACAGATACAAAATCAAGTACGAGTACAAGTATGTACTAATGATGTGATACCACAATTTTAATTAATAAATTTTATAAAATAATTTGCATACCCTGAATTATTCTGAATTATCTGGGAAATTGGAAATCTTAAGGTTTCTTAAAATTTTCTACTGCGGCGCTAAATATTATATGATTAACATTAAAAAAATATATATTTATTTATTTATACTAATTTTTGGGACCTTTGAAAAAGATAGTTTATATATTACCGGCTCCCGCGAGAAAAAATGTATAGCTACGCGTAGCTAAGCGTACACGGTAAAAATAAATTACATTAAATTACATAGTCCGTAAATGGTAATATGTTGCCATAGACCGGAATGGTAAAAATTACATAGTCCGTAATGGTAATGTTTTGCATAGACCGGAACAGTAAAAATTACATAGTGGTAATATTTTGCATAGACCGGAACGGTAAAAATTACATATTCCAGAATGGTAATATTTTGCATAAACTTGAAATTTGAAAAAAAATATTTACTACTTAGAAAATGTTTGTTCCAAATTACAAGTCACGGTGTCACAGCTTTTTTGAAATATCGTAGCGTAAAGTTCATTTGGTTTAATAAACCAAACGATTTGCACCCTTAATACGAGTATAAACTGCTTACATCTTTCTTTAAAGATCTATTGGTTGATAAAGATCGTAATTTATAATGAATGTAAATTTTAGGCCACAAATAAAGCATTTAAATATCGTACATAAATAATATTTACCTTTTTTTACACTTTTAACACTTTAACCTAGCAGCATGCGTCGCTATCTCTAACAATAACAATATTAAACGATCCGTGTCATGATGCGACGCCTTCTTGGTTATTGTCCAAAGCGCACGCGCGTCTTAAAATAACGTAGCCCGAAATTGTAAAATCATGTAAAAATATGTAAAAATATGTAAATAAAAGTAAATATATATTTTTAAATTATTTTACATTCTTTTACATTCTTTTACATTCTTTTAGATTATTTTACATTATTTTACATTCATTTACATAAATTCATGTATTATGCATAGTCCAGAATAGTAAATTTACTATTCCGTACTATGTAAATTCATGTATTTTTACATTATTTTATATGCAGTTTTTACAGTGTATACGTGCTTGGTGGCAATTAAAAAAAATCTTATTGATACTGATTGTAAATGCAAATAGTGCTCCCCTATCAAAAATCCTGCGGAGGACCTGTGTAGGTTTCGTGATTCTGGGCAATATAATAAGTAGATTTGCAAATTACAATAATAGTTTCCACTAAGTTACTTTGTATAACTGGGTTTAAATCGTAAACTAAATGCCAGTCCTCTCACGTTCTATTGCAACTCTGGATTCGAGCGGAGTGCTGCTACTTTAACAATTTTCGCAATTAAGAGTGTATTGCACTTTTTCTCCGTGAAACAGAAACCTATAAATATATCCTATTCTGATTGCATTTCAGGAAGATTAAGAGTTTATACTTTATCACACACTTTTTTCTAAGTAACTTTTTTGTGGATTTATTATCAGTAGTAATATCATAAGTGCATGTTTAATTATCGATAATTTTTTTACCGTATAAAAAAATATTTTTCTTCTAATAGTTTGAGTGCATTTTTCGTGTTACAAAATTCCAAGACCGCAGGTCGAGGAATTTTGACGAAAAATGCACGAAAACAATTTCCTTAAGCAAAATATTTTTTTATATGCAGTAAAAAAGTTATGTATAATTCAACATGCACGAATGGTATTTTGAAAGACTATTTCACAAACAAAATAAGGAAGTATATAATTTTACCATGTTTTAAGTGGTTTCATATTTAAATTAAAAATTTAAGAACTAAATAACAATATTACTTTACAACTATAATTAAAAAATTAAATCTCAAATTTGCCGCGCTTTTTAAATCCACGATGTTCACTTGTTCGCGAATGTTGCCAAGTCTAAACTTTGCTCGAGGGATATTTTATGTTTGAGATTATTCCAGTAAAATAGTTTTTATCACATATATTAGCATTTAAATAAAGATCATTGCTATTTTTGTTTAAAAGGTTTAGTTTTCAACTGAAAAGAAATAAAATAACGGGTGTTTCCACCAGTAAAAAAAACAATTTCCTATCGGTTTGAAAAAGCTTTTAAATGGAAAGTGCATAAAATATAATATATATTCTGAAATTAATTAGGGTTTGTACCTAGGATGTTTTGGTAATAAAATAAGCATTTATATTGCTTATCAATAAAAATAAATCAACTTAAGGTAAGCTTCACAAATTAAAAACATATTTTGCAAAAATATAACATTTATTAAGATGTCAGTAACTGTCAGTTACTTGTTTCCATAGTAACCATGTGATAAGTGCAAAAATTATCAGATTCCTTTTGATATGATTGGTCAAGAAACTAAAAATGCAACGTTTTGACCGGTCTATATATTTTTTGTGAAATAGTCAGAATAATATTCCTCAGGTAAAGCTTCATAAAAAGGTACTCTTGTTGTAATACCATAGGATTAAACGTTTTCGAGAAAAAATCATTTGAACGTGAAATTTCACGCATCGAAGACGAAAAATAAAATAAAATGTTGAAAACAAAAATTTCAAGGCACTTTTCACTCTGGAAAATCTTGGCACGAGACATAGTAACATAGAGAAATTTAGAAGCTAAAGGGTTAAAATCAAAAACGAAAAAAAAAAATAAAAAAAATGAAAAATTTTTTCAATTTTTTTTTTTTCAAAAAAAACCCATTTTGGTAAAACAAAAAACAAATAGAAAAAAATGAAAAAAAAATGTTTTTTAACCCATTTTAACCCATTATCACATCCCAATTTTTACCAAAAATAATCCCAGCCTAGAACTTTGCATAAACAACCTATGGTTCAAATTCAAAGTATTTAACCGAAAGCGTTCTCTAGTTATCGTGGTCACAAATTTCCCGGACAGACCGACAGAGAGACTGACATTATTATGTTGAAAGGGTTCAATTACAATTTGTTTGTTTGTTTGTTTGTTTGTTTGTTTGTTTAACGTCGTACTATTCTACTTAATTAAGCATCCCCTAAGTCCATAACTTGTGTGGGCTAGTAGTAGACGGAACCACTGGTTTATACTGACTTTCGAACCAGTTTATAGGAAGCGTCCATTTCACTTATCGCCTTCGCCAAATTTCAATTATAAATTAACTGAAAAAGGCAAATCATCGCCAGTGACCTTGTATGGATAAATAAGCTGTGAAGATATGTAACGCTACGGATGCCATTATTCACAGAGGAAGCTATATTCCATTTTCCAAAATAAAGTTAAAACTATTTAAAACGCAAAATAAAATATTGCTGCCAACAAAAGAATACTTCTCCTGTAGGTGGCTTATTTCGTTAAAACAAAACATCAAGCTTAAAAATTTTTTTTTCGAAAATTTTTTAGAAATTCTTTATCCAAAAAAGCAAATATTTTTTTTTCAAAACAATTACAAAACGTGTAGTTAAAAAAAGTTTTCAAAGAAAAAAAATTTTTCGTTGGACAAAAAATAAAAAAAATCTTTTTTTGAAAAACAAAAAATTCTTAAAAATTTGTTTTCCCAAAAAAAAACAAAAAAAATTCAGAAATTTTCTTTTTCCGAAAAACGAAAAAAAAATAGAAACAAAACTTTTTTGAAAAATGTTTTTCATTTTTTTTTTCAAGATCAACTCCCTATAACTTTTTTATATTTTATCCTGTAGTTTTACATTAGACATATTACTTGTCAAACTTAGGATGAGACTTGAGTTTTTAAAAGTGGACAGAGAATAGAGAAATTTATAAGCTTTAAAATGATGTATCACACGACCCCCCTTTCCATTTAAAAAAATGTCCCCCCATGGCCCCTTGCCCACATTTTAAGAGCTGAAAATATCAAATATATGCTAAAAGATAGTTTAAGTTATCTTATTTAAGAGTTCTAAATTTGAAGTCGATATCTCAACTCGTTCAAAATTAAAAGGGGGGGTGACTTTTGGACCGCACTGTATATATTATAATATGTGCTTAATTAGAAAAATATATCGTAAAATATTTTCATGTTTTGTAGTGCTACAAGATCATAACACCAGATAATGCCAATATAGATATTTGGCACCAGATGTCCTATAAAAAGAGCTCTGAAACAGACAAAAACCGCTTATAATAGCCTACTTGTGTTTGAGACGTTTCAAATAACATTTGTAAATACACCACAAGTGGTGTAGATATGTAATGCACCATATAACATTATATACTATTCATAGATATTATATACTATTCACATATAGGTAGGGGGAAATACCCATAAATGGGGCATATTATTGAATGGGGCAGTGCCTGTTTCTGAACTATGATTCGTAATTTTTGGTTTTTGTTACCATGATAAAGGCCCTACATGTGCAGTTAAAAAATAATACAAAATGGCAAAGTTTAGGCAGCTGGGATTTTGACAAATTTACCAAGTCAAAAGTATTTTTTTAAATAATTTTGAAAGATATTTTATTGACGAAAGGCAAAAGGAAATTGTTTGAATTTAGTTTATGTAATAGTCTAGAACAACACGAAACATATACCAAATAACCAAACGAGGTTAATATTTTTATTTATTAAAAAGTTTTTTGATAATATTGTAAGTATCCTTGAATGGGACAAATTTCGTTTCCTTGAATTGGACAACTATTTAAAATAAGAAATCACTTTTAAAGAACAAAAAGTGTCTAGTGTACTACACATACAATAATTTGGAACAGTTCCCAGCAAACATTGGTTGTTGGCCAAACATTGGAGTGCCAATGTTTCCTACATTGGACCAATGTTGGCAAACCCACATTGGGTCTACATACTGAGGCATTATCCACCCTACAGCTGCATATGATGGCAAAACTGCATTGGAACTACATTGGCTTTTTCAAGTTGGGAATTTATCATTGGCCGGCTTAGGTTGACCAACGTGCGTTGGTTCATAAGACTGCGGCCTTAGATTGGCCTAAGTACGATTATGATCGAAATTATCGTTAGCCTTCTGGCGACCAATATAGGAACAATAAAGTTTTGCCAACATTGGCACGTCGTATGCGGCCTTAGGGCAGCTGATGTCTCCTCAGTATGTAGGCCCAATGTTGGTTTGAGGCTAACGAACCAAAGTTTGATGGGTTAGAACTCAAATCAAACTAATATTTGATATTGATTTAAGAAACATGAATCAAAGTTTGGTAAAATTATTTAAAGTAAATTCTATGTTAAAAAAAGAATGTAGGTAACACTTCAACAGCTATATTTTTTAGTGTTGTCGCCTAAAGCGATAGTTATCGCCAATAAATACCTCTCGTATCGCAACTACGATACGATAGTTGAAAAATTATCGTCTCGCACAAACGATAACGAGAGGCCTCTCGTTATCGCCTACCTCTCGCGATAACGATACTTATCGTTCCAGCGTAAAAGTTGAATATTTCAGCCATCTAATATTTAAATGAATTTGACACAAACGTCATTATTTAATTTTTGAATTTAATGATTTTTAAAATGCAAATATATTCTTTAATAGGCATTATGCATCATACATTAGCACATTTTAAAAGGCTTTTATCTTTTAAAATCGTATTGCAGGCAGGAACCGCTTCAAAATTGTCCTATTTTTATAGCAGATACAAAAATATGAACTCCTGGCAGATGCAGATGCACTAAGTATCTAACTAGGACTAGTAAGTACGGTAGTATTTGAATAATACTAGGGGTAATTCAAAAGAAGGCAAAAATTTCATATTTGATGTTTGTAGGATGTGAGTGCTAAACATGAATTTTAACAGTATTTATATATTTTACTTTCCCATGTTTACTTTCTTAAAGAGAAATTATTGTCATAGAAAAAAAATCAAACATTTTTTTTGCCTAAATCATCTTGTTTTCCTGAAAAGTCGAGAAAAATCAAAATAATAAATAAATATATTTGTCGGTCGGTATTAAGACTTAAGAAAGCTTTGAGCTAGAGATTTAAAATTTGGTATGAAGATATAATTTTATATTATTAAGTTCGTTTTTGAACAAAATCTGATTGGGGAAAGGGGGTAGATAGGGGGTTAAATTTTTGTTTTAGCTATAACTTTTTTATTAGTTACAGTAAAAAAATATTATAAAAATTACTAACAAAAAATAAGCTAAAAATAAACTAAAAAAATTATAATTTTTATTAAAAGGGTTACAAAATGGTATTTTTCACAATTTAACACAAGGTAATAGAAATGTTTATATCGATAACACCTAAAATAATAATATAAAATTACATCTGCATCCCAAATTTTAAATCTCTAACTCAAAGCTTTCATAAGTCTTAAGAGAGACCGACTAACATATGTTTTTGATTATTTTGACTTTTCTCGACCTTTCTGGAAAACATAAGATGATTTAGGCAAAAAAAATGTTTAATTTTTTTTTCTATGACAATACTTTCTTTTTGAGAAAGTAAACATGGGAAAGCAAAATATATAAACAATGTTAAAATTGATGTTTACCACTCTAATCCTACAAATAACAGATCTGGAATTTTTGCCTTCTTTTAAATTACCCCTCGTATTAGTCAAATACTACCGTACTTACTATAGTCCTAGTTAGGTACTTAGTGCATCTGCCAGGAGTTCATATTTTTAAATCTGCTATAAAAATAGGACAATGTTGAAGCGGTTCCTGCCTGCCATACGATTTTAAAAGATAAAAGCCTTTTGTAATGTGCTAATGTATAATGCATAATGCCTATTAAAAAATATATTTGCATTTTAAAAATCATTAAATTCAAAAATTAAATAATGACGTTTGTGTCAAATATTTTTATCTGATTTTAGGTGGCTTCAACATTCAACTGTACGATAGTTATCGCTCTCGCGTCGGTCTCGTTACAGGCGAGAGGCCTCTCGTTATCGTTACAACGATACGATATTTTTTCACATCTCGCTATCGTTCTGTCCAACGATATCGAGACGATAGCGAGACGATAGGCCTTAGGCGGCAACACTATATTGTTTTGTTATTATAGGTTTATTGTTATCTTTAATAGCATTTTTTTAGTCTTGTCCCATTCAATAATGCCGTGTTCTTGAATGGGACAAGTTAAGCTTTTTTTAAATGCTTTTAGTTTTTATAAAAATTAATATTATTTAGGTTTAACACTTAAACTGTGTTCTTTTGTTTCCAAATATGATAACTAAAATAAAATAACGTATAAAAGATAAAAAAATAAAATTTTGGCAACCGTTTTAAAAAAAAAAGTATGGTTATGGGTATCTCCCCCTACTATTATTTATTTCATTTTTACAGATATTAAACGCAAGTTTAAATTATTAAAAACTCAAAATAAAATAATGCCAAAAAATCATTATATTTTTAATGAAAAAATGTTTAAAAAAAAATAAAAAAATAAAAAACAGATTTTTCAGAATGATTTTGTTTTCTTGAAAAACGAAAAAACCTAAAAAAATAAAATGAGAAATATTGTTTTTTGATTTTTTTTTAAGTTTTTTGTTTTTGGAGGAATTATTTTTACAATATGGATCGTTCTCCTATAAAACTTGATTTTTCCTGTAATTTTTGATGCGATAATTCATTCTAGAGTTATCGTGTTCGCAAAAAACGTGACATTGGATTTTTGGACGGACGAACATTTTCATAGTTTCTTCTCTTCTCTTTCCATAAAACACGTTTGTATCTAAACATTTTTTGTCTAGGCCGTTTTTTGGCTATTACAACAAAATGTTTATAGATTGATGCTTTAGTTTCTTTTTAAAGAACTTTTCTTGTTATTTCTTCTTGCTAAAGCAAATTATTTGGATTTTTTTATAAACGTCAAAATAATGTTTTGATTGGCAATGAATTTGAAACAAGATTGCAACCTTATATAGGGAACTAAACTTATTCTGCCAACCATAAAACCAAAAATAAATGATCATCAACTCAAATAGATAATGCGCGGAGTTTAATTTAACGCATTCCATTATGTGTTTACTATTTGCAGTGGATGGTATATTGCATTTTACCAAATAATAGATTTAACATACTATTTAAAACGCAAAATAAAATATTTCTGAGCACAACAGAATACTTCTCCTGTAACAGAACGTTCAAGTATTACGTAACGAAAATTTTGATCATTTTGGACCCCCCCCTGTAACGCTATTTTCCTATACCATTAACATGGGCGTAACACTACAAAATGACCCCCACCCCCCAGTAGGAGCGTTACGTAATACTTGAACGTTCCCTAAGCGGCCTTCATAACAGTAGAAACAAATAATTAAGTTTAAAATTTTATTTTTCGAATGAATATGAATTTTATTTTCAAAGAAAAATAAAACAAAAATATGATATTTTTTTTTTCAAAAAAAACTATTTTTTTGAAAAATAAAAAAAAATGATAAAGATAGTTTTTTCAATTTTTCAATGGGTTAAGTCCCATAACTTTTTTGTATTTGGGGAGATCTTCCCCTCATAGAACTTGATTTTTTCCTAAAAAAATTGAGTCGATCGGGTTATTGGTTCTTGAGTTATCGCATCCACAAGAAACTTGACATCGGACGGACGGGCAGAGGGACGGACGGACAGGCGGACATTTTCAAAGGTTTTTTTTCTGAAACATAGGCGTTTTTTAGCGATCTGGGCAAATTCTAAACTACCGTATTATACTATTCTAGCACTTACACGCTGTGAATAGTATAATAAGAGAAGAAAATGTTATTAGGAGCTAAATTGTTCCGTATTCATTAAAGTGTTGGAAAATGTCTTAAGGAAACGCATGACACAGCGTAATTGGTAAAAGAAAGGAAGTCAAATTGTTCAAAAACACGGTATTTCTAAAACGTGGGAATAGGAAGGAAATGTTATTTTATAGCGAAAGTTTTGCTAAATTTAAATCTTAAATTTTTATTTGATTTTTAAATTCACATAATATATTAAAGGGGAGATTTAAGATAACAAAAGAATCTCTCGGGTGCTCTCACTATTTGGTACGTTTAAAATCTTAAATAAAATTTATGAGAATCTTTTATAATATAATATAATATATAATAGTATTATAAAATATACAGGGTGATTCAAATATAAGTTACAAATTCAATAACATGAAACAAATTTCCTATAAAAGGTGGTCTGGAAATGAGCCCTTAACAAAAGAGCTACGGGCCTCCTATTAGGAGGGCCCTTAAAGGGAGCGTCTAAAATAAAACAAACGTCCTTTCTTATTGTTTGAAGTTCGAATTGTAGGTTTTAGGACCAATATTCAAATTTATTTAATAATGTTTAGTCAATTTAAATTTATTTAATAAAGTTTGCAATATTTATATATTATACTGAGAATATATTATTTATCAGTAAAAAATAATATAAAAAACAAGTTTTTAAAGTTAAAACCCTTCTATTATTTACATATTAAATATAACTAAAAAGTAGAAAACAAGACATTTACATCAAGGTTTTTAAAAGAAAGGTTTTGGAATTTTGATTTTTTAATATTTGGAAACATTTCCCAAACCCTTTTTTTAAAAACATTGTTTTTGTGTATTGATATAGGTAAATGTCTTGTATTCTACATTTTAGTTATACACATGTATGTAATATATTACATATGTTTGTATATGTATACATATTATACAAATGTATGTAATATAATTATACAATTACATATCAATGTACTATGTAAATAATAGAAGGGTTTTAACCTCGGTTTTAACTTTAAAAGCTATTTTATTTCCAAGTTGTTTAGTTATTCTTTAATAATGATTGGGGGCGAAACAGATATTTTATGTAAAATTATATTGTCACCGCATATGCCATTTTTTGGGGAGGGGAGCTCTTTAATTTATAAGGAAATTTTATTTTCACGGGATGACTATATAATGCACTTTTAATTTTAATTCATCTTAGATGGACACAAAAAAAAGTTTATTTTAATTTTAATGGTAGGGGGTTAAGGGGGCGTAATTTTGTATGAAATTGTACTTTCACTGGAGGTAAGCATGTGTAACAAATATAAGCTTTTTTATAGTCTGTTTTTTCAAGCAAGATAGGAAATTGAAAATCGCACAGTAAATATTTTTACAACAGGTTAATATGGTATATATTTGTGTATAGAATATAGTTATGTTTTATAAAATAAACTACGCAGTATATTCGCACATCCAATATTCGAATCTAATTTGAAAATTAGGGGGATGACAGGGGGTGTTTAATTCATAAGAAAATTTTATTGTCTCGAGATGAGTATACAATTTAATTTTAGATTCTCTATTGGAGCACATATTTTTTTTATTTTTTCGGAGCAATTTTTGGGGTTATTTTAAACCCTCAATAATGGGAAATTTCGTCAAAATTTCTTAAAAAAATATATATATTTTTTTAAATGGCTTATTTCATGATGCAAATATATCATATACTTTTAAACTAATTTTAAACGATATAAATTAAATTTTACAACAAAAAAAAATCTTAAAAAATTGCATTTTTTAGCAAAAAAAAAATTAAAAATTAAAACCTCCCTTACCCCCTTGTCGCCATTGTGCAGCATATGAAATATATACTAAAAAATTAATTGTTTTATATTATTGAAGTGTTTTAAATTT
This sequence comes from Brachypterus glaber, assembly GCA_958510825.1. Taxonomy (NCBI): domain Eukaryota; kingdom Metazoa; phylum Arthropoda; class Insecta; order Coleoptera; family Kateretidae; genus Brachypterus; species Brachypterus glaber. The sequence continues at coordinate 80,742,982 of OY294045.1, read as the reverse complement.
CAAGTTGATATCTTAAGCCGTTCAAAAGTTAAAGGGGGGAGGCGGACTTTTGACACGCTCTGTATATTCAGACGTAACTAAATGGTTTCCGGCAAACAAAAAATAGTATATTAAAGTACTAGTTTCATAAAAACGTGATATGAGACCAGTGCTTTAAACAACTTTTTCTATTTTGCTCTAAAATTTTAAAAAACTTACATTTAAATTGATGACTGATTTAGGGATTTTTGTTTCGAAATGGCATTACATCTTTTGCCATATTTCAAATTCTAAGAACGAATATTATTTTGATATATTTTATAGTCATTTCTTCTCTTTTCCACTGCAAGTAACCAAGCCACAATTTTAACACGGTAAAAAATAACCTAATCACAAAATTTTGTAGAAAATTAAACTTTAAAGCGACGTTGACATTTGCACGGAAAACGTCAAGCGATAGGTTTTTGTCTGTTGCCAACCCAAAAGAAAAAAAAGTACACACCCCTTATGGGCCAATAAGAACACGCAAAATGCTTGTTATTATGAGCTTATAAGAGTCGCAAAATAGAAAAAAATCTTTTTTTTGTAGAGAAGAGCATTAATATTATTATTATAATTATACTGTACCGATAGACATCAAATAAATGTTTCAATTATTGAAACTTTAGATATTAAAATTCAATATCCAAATTTTAATGTAATTATACTGATTGGGTAATGTCCGAGGTTGAAATTCTTCCTTAAACTAAACGTCCAAAAGTACATTTTCATGTTTAGCCGTCCACCCTTACTAGTATTATTTTCAGTCCTATTAAGAAACTGGGAAAGCAAAAAAACCTTTTAGTTTGTCAGTAGGTAGTCGCCAAGTTAGGGATAATAAAGTTTCCTTCTTCGACATACTACGCATTTGAATCATATTAGATTTGTTTGGCCAGTACCCTTTTTAGTCGAACTACATTTAATTCTCACTGAGATTATCTTAGACTATATTACATAAGATAAATAAAATAAGTTTTAACAAAGGGTTACTTACTAGTAGTAAGTATACTGTATCTCGGCATCTTATTTATTTATTTTTTCTATTTTGCGACTCTTATAAGCTCATAATCACACGCATTTTGCGTGTTTTTATAAGAGGTCTCTACTTTTTTTTCTGTTGGGTTGGCAACATACAAAAGCCTATATCTTGACGTTTTGCGTGCAAATGTCAATGTCGATTTAAAGTTTAATTTTTTTACAAAGTTTTGTGTTTGGGTTATTTTTTACCGTCTTAAAATTGTGGACTGGTTAATTGCAGTGAAAAAAGAAGAGATGACTGTAAAATATATCAAAATATCATTTGTTCTTAGAATTTTAAACATAGTGTAAACTGTAATGCCAACCCAAAACAAAAATCGCTAAATCAGTCATCAATTTAAATGTAAGTTTTTTTTAATTTTAGAGCAAAATAGAAAAAATAATGTAAAGCACTCGTTTCAAAACACGTTTTTAGGGCACTGGTACTTTAGAAAACTTGCCGCAAGCAGCTTGTTTTCTAAACTTGTACTCGTGCGCTAAAAACGTATGTTATGAAACTAGTACTTTAATATACTATATATTAACATACAACAGATAAACTAATTATAGGATGAGTCATGATTAAGAACTCCGAAACAATACTTACTAAGATTCAATAAAACACAGAGTACAAAAAATATAATTTCATATTTACATTAGATTGCAGAGAGAAAAAAAAACTTTAATTTAATTTAATTGGCGAAAAAAATATTTTATCCAATACATACAGATAATAAGACAATTTCCAGCTTTATTTTAAATAGATAAACTCAATAATAACCCCCGCGTGGCTTTTACTTTATTAAGTGGATAATTATTTATTTTACCCACTCAACTGTCACTTGTCAAATTATTTTCTTGTAAATGTCATTAAAATTTTTAATAAAAATATGAATTCCTAAGCTATTTATTGGATAAAACCTTGTATGGCACTCATGGGTAAACCGATATTGCCCTCTCGAAAATTAACCTGCTTGGCTGACGCCTGGCAGGTTAATTTTCTCATGGGCAATATCTTACTTTCCCCACTAGTACCATAAATAACTATAATGCGGTTAATTCAACAAGAAAAAATATCAGCCTCAAACCGAATTTTATGGAATTATTACACATTTAACAACTGTAATAAAGCAGGACAGTCCAAGTTATTACGCAACAATTTATGCAAAAAACAACAGATGATAGTGCACGCCTATCGTCGAAGCTTAAAACATTAAACCTATCCAACAGCAGGTTATTATCAATACCTATATGAGATAAACACCGTCCAATTTAAAACTGACAAAATTTAAAAAATTTCTTAAAATTTTGTCACCATTTTCAATTTGGTATTTGTATTGTGGATTCCAGATTACGTTAGCATACTCAAGTTTGGATAGAACAAAAGAATTAATAAAACTATATAAAAAACAAGTTTTTAAACTTAAAACCCTTCTATTGATTACGTATTATGTATAACTAAAAAGTAGAAAACAAGATATACCAATTTAAAAAAACGAATTTTGGTTTTGGAAAGGTTTTGGAATTTGTGATTTCTTTATTTTTGACAACATTTCCAAAACCCTTTTTTTAAAAAATTCGTTTTTGTAAATTGGTATATCTTGTTTTCTACTTTTTAGTTATACATAATACGTAATCAATAGAAGGGTTTTAAGTTTAAAAACTTGTTTTTTATATAGTTTTATTTTCAAGTTTTTAGTTATAATTTATTAATGTGTGAAGCAACCCGGGAGTGAAACAGAGATTTTATGTAAAATTATATTGTCACCGGATATAAGCATATGTACCGAACTTTAGCTGTCTAAGTGGGTAAAAGGAGTTTAATTTAGCCGCATGTGCTATGTTGGGGGGGGGTTAATTTATAAGAAAAGTTTAACTTTAAAAACTTGTTTTTATATAATTTTATTTTCAAGTTTTTTAGTTATGTTAAATGTTTATTTAATTTATTTATTAATACAAATACTCTTGATATTGTATGAGTGGGGGGGGGGAGTTGGGGGGTAAATGTTATATTTAATTATTTTGTTAGGGTAGAAAAGCATGTGTACCAAATTTCAGCTCTCTAAGTTTATTCTAAGTGGGTATAACAGAGAGGGCCCTTCAGAGTTATCTTAGCCGCATGGGGGGTGATCGGGGGGCGGGGTTACGGTTGTTTTTTTTTTATAGTAAAATTTTATTATTACGGGATGAGTACGTAACCCAATTTTAATTTTAAATTAACTCACGTGGATAAAAAAAGGTTTTTGATATTTTAGGGGTGGGGGGGCTGGGGGGTAAATTTTATATTAAATTATTTTGTTAGGGCAGATAAGCATGTATACCCAATTTCAGCTCTCTAAGTCTATTCTAAGTGGGTGAAAAAGCATTTGGCAAATTTGAGGACAAATATATACATATACATATATATATATATATATATATATATATATATATATATATATATATATATATATATGGAAGTGAAGTGAATAGAAGGGTTTTAAAAAGTGTGAATAAAACTGTTTTGTCCTTGAAACTGTAACAATTTCTTATTACAAATCCAAAAGCTGATGCAACAGTCTTCTCAACATGTGTGGAAAAATTCAATTTACTATCAAATGTAACACCTAGATCTTTTATTTCTGTGACTCTAGGTACAATGATATTACCAATTTTGTAATTAAATATAACCGAAGTTCTCTTTTGTGTATGTCACAATGTTGCATTTTCCAGCATTGAGCGGAAATTTGTTATCATTGCACCATTGAATTAAACTATTTAGAGAATTCTGCAGTGTCATGCAGTCTAGTAGATTATTTATTCTAATGTATAGTTTAGCATCATCAGCAAACGCAAGCGCATGAACACATATAAGATTAAAAGTTGCGTTAATAAAAATTAAAAACAACAAGGGCCCAAGTATTGAGCCCTGCGGTACTCCAGAGG